>JAJEJO010052357.1:0-13412 GCA_020662805.1 Glaucomys volans
CCCTGTGTGCGGATGGGGTGGGATTGGAAGGGGGATTCTGGGCTCTCTCATCCCATGAGCACAGCTTTATGCCCAGCTTTAGCCATCAAAACCAAAATGTGCACCCCACACTCAATTGGCCTCACAGTCAGTTACTTTTAAAAGAGGAGAAAGAAACCCTTGATTAGTGGAGCATTTACTGAACAACTATTATGTACAGAGCTCCCAAATCATATTCCTTCCCTCAAACCCTTCGATTTCTTTTAGAGACAACACAGCAGGGCTATACATGAGGGAGAAACATGATCAGAGGATGGTAATAAAAAGAAAAATAAAATGTTAGGGTATTGTATCAATTATATCATCATAGTAACTCCTTTACCTAAACATTCTGCTCCTGAAATGCTAAGAACAACAGGCCCTCAAAGAGATCCTGACCCTTGCACCAAAGACTCCTAGCCCATCCCAGGCAGGCATCCCTTCTGATGTGCTATTCCTGCTAGAGGGGTGGGCTTGGCTTTGTGGCCACTGCCCTCCCTCCCTGGTTGGGCTGTCTCACCCAACCATGGAAGGAGTGTGGTGCGGCTCCTGGCTTCCTGAAACCCTCCCATATTAGGCCCCATGAACCATCTCCCAGCTTTATTCAGAGCCTCCAGCCTGACCTCCACATCCCACTGCTCCAGCTTCAGCCTGTTTGGGCTCCTATCCCCTCAGATGCCCCCAGGGTTCCCACCAGGTCCACCCAGCCCCTCAAGAAGAGCTCAAACACTCTTCAGTTCCCCTTCCTGGACAGGAAAGTTAGTGCCAGCCACCTCAGAACCCAGGCAGGGACACCACCTGCACACAGAGGGGCACATGGATATATAGTACCTGGGAAAGAGTTCTGGGAGAGTTTTCACCTGGGCTGTTAAGTACATGGGGATAATGATGGACAGTCAGGGTCTCATTAGATGGGGAGAGAGCACCTTGTATAGGGAGACAGAGACAAAGACAAGACAGCATAGGCGATATAAAGAGCATCTCATGGGGAAAAGCAACTCTGTATTATGCCCAGTACCTCACTGACAGGGTGGGAAAGGACTTCCAAGTCACCTACCCTGTGGACCTCACCTCTCACCCCATATATTGCCTGCCTGACTATGTTCTTGAGAGACTACCATCTGAGCTCTGGGGGATGATAACCATGAGCACGTTTCCACGTGGGAAGTCCCCTCTACACTCCAGACATTGGCCCTGGGCCCCTCTGATATCTCTGCCACTTGCAGAACAACAGTGGACTCCTGGGTTCAAGCACAGAGGAGGTACTGATTCCCTATCCTTTGCTCTGCATGTGTCCACAGGAGCTGCCAATAGCCCTGCCACTCAAAGTGTGTCCTTCCAAGTGTTATCCCAACCAGCAACATAGCATCCTGGGGGCGGGGGCAGCTTGTTAGAAATGCAAAACTTTGACCCCTCCTTTGACCTACTGGATGGGAATCTGAGTTTTAACAAGGTCCAAGCTGATCTATATGCACCTCAAGGATTAAGAGACACTAGTTTATAGAACTAGCTGGGGAGGTAGTCAACTGCCCTTGGTGGCCTCTGTGGGAAGACTGTAAGGGCCCCTTCATGAGGAGACCCGAGGACACAGGTGGCAGGGGAACTAATAGAAAGGATATGGGATTTCAAACTTGGGGCTGTGAGTTCAAACTCTGGTTTTGCCACATGTTACCACTACCATGTTTTACTTTTCTGAGCCTCAGGTTCCCCACATGTAAAAATAGGAGTACTAATAATAATAGCAACCTCAACAAGTTGTTGCAAGGATCAGATGAGATAAAACATATCAAAATGCCTCGTCCCAAGTAAAGAGGAAGACACACAAAGACATACATACATTGCACATTTTAGAGTTCTGAACCAGAAAGGTCGCTCTGGCCAGCACTTCAATAGACTCAGCTACATTGAAAACATTCAAGGGTAGCAATGAGTAGGTCCTGGCAAGTTCATCTGGGGCACAGAGGGTAAACTTGGACATAGTCTGGGGTCTGGCAGGAACTGAGCTGGGGACAAGGCTTAGGAATGTAGTCTTTCCTTTCAATCTTCAGTTTTGTAAGCCAAGTCACAGAAAAGGAATCATGGTCTTCTAATTGTACTTTAAAATCTCCTAAGCTATAGGTGGTGGCTTATTTTGGCTGGGCCAGGATGGAAATTACAGGGAAATCAAAGGATGAAAAATTAAGAGTCAAGTGGGACAGGTAGTGGGAATGAGCCAACACAAGATGAGACTTCAGGGACATCTTCCCAGCACCATCTTGTTAGGACACACGCATTTTCTGCTCTCCAGAGAAGACAGGATGGACAGATAACCTTAGAACACAAGTTTGCTAAGGTTGATCAAAAAATTGAGAACTCATTTAATTTTCTCATTTTACAATGAACAAAATTCAGGTTAAGAACTTGCCCTGGTGGCCAACTTGGGGTAGAACCCAGATCTTCCACCTAGTCCAGGGCATAAGTCTTTCCCTAAGAGGCCCTGCTGAATTCATTCATGGAAGAGGGCAAGAATGGTGGATTGGTGATGTGTTAGGGGGAGGTTCCTGAGGACAGCTTCCTGGAAGAGACCTCTTTGAGTTGGAGCTCTACAGAGGGGAGGGGTCTACCTGGGATCCAATACTCCCAAGCCCTCTTTAACATGACGGGGAAAATTGGGAGGGTCAGTTACATGGACCAAGGGAAAGGTGGGGCTGAGGTGGAAAAGAAGGGAGGTCAGGAGGCCCATGAACTAGAGGAGAGCAAAAATTACATTTCTAAGACTGCATAACTGGAGGAATGACTGGGACACTATTCGGACACAAGATCAGATGCCCATCTACCTGGGAAAAAAGCAATTTTAGTGACCAGATGCCAAATTATCAGAAAAAAAGTAAAGCCTGATGCAAAATTCAATTCATAGGGATTTTCAGTTAGAGTCAGGAGACTAAGTTGGAGTAGGGTGACTAAGAGTTCTGGGCTCTTCCAGAATGCAGGACTTTCAGTGCTAAAATCAGATAGTCACTCTGGGGTGAGTGGTATGGACCACTGGGGCAGCTGACTGGCTGAGCCTGGGGGTTCCTTCTGGAGAGAGGCAAAGACAAGACAGACTGGGACATGGGGCTGGGATCCCCACCTGTGAACTGTAGACTCAAACTTCAAAGGCAGAGTGAATGGCAATTTAGCTGTGATTCTAGTCACTCAAATTATTGCCATTAAGTGCTAAATACCATTTAAAGAAATGTTAGAAACCAAAATATAAATAAAGCCCAAAAGTCCAGGGGAGAAATTGGACATGTGTCAAATTATATAGGAAACCCTCAGTGACACCTGCTTGAAAGGACAAACAAAATACCATGGAAACAAATGAGACAGAGAGAAGTTCCAGCTGGACGAAGACTGCAGTCAGGAAGGAGAACGGGACCTGGGGCCTGAAGGCTGGATGGGGTTTTGACAAAAGGAGATAAGTGGGGGGAAGGATATCCCAAGAGAGAAGGCACAGACAGATGTAAGGACACAGCATGTTCTCTAACTGTCACAGCCCCGAGGGGCTGAGCTGTCAGGCAACAGTGTGGAGATGCAATCTGAACTGCAACTGGAAGTACTAGGAATATGCCAGATCCCTGGGTCTGGACCTTATTCTGAGGCTGTCATTCTTCCTCAGAAGATTTAAAACAAGAAAATGACAGGAGTATGAAGCCAACAAAAAATTGTCTTTAATCATCTGAAATTAAGGCAAGTGTTTAACCCCTGGGTTTGTTCCTATCACTGACTCATAGTCCTCCTAGCAGGAGGCTCTTGCTACTGTCTAATTCAAGTCTTTTTTCCTGAAATCCTTTGGGTTTTAGGTAGACATTGCTCATAAGGTAAAAGAAAATGATATTTTACTGGAAGTCCAAGGAGTTAGCAATTAACTGAACACTTGAACATTCCAAGATTTACTGAGGAAAAATACACTCACTTTACAGAAGAGTAGTCTTTACAAAAGAAGAAAAAAGAAAAAAAAAACTCCTACATTGAGCTTGAGGCCCTTAAGAACAATGGAGAGGGAAAGGAGGAAAAGGAAAAAGAGGAGGAAAGGGAGAAGGAAGAGAAACAAAGAGGAACAGGAAAAGAAAGAGGAGGAAAGGGGTGCTATGATAGGTTTGTGTTACCCCCAAAGATAATGTCCAAGTCCTAAATCCTGGCACTGTGAATGTGATGTTGTTTAGAAGTAAAGTCTTTGAAGACATAATTAACTTAAGGATCTCAGAGTGAACTCATCCTGGAATTCGGATGGGCTCCAAGTTCCATGACTGATATCCTTAGAAGAGAAAGAAGAGATTTGACACAGAGCCACAAAGGTGGAGGTCATCTATCCACAGAGGTAGAGACTAGAGTCATGCTGCCACAAGCCAAGGATTGCCAGGAAACACCAGAATCAAGGAAGGATTCTTCCCTAGAGACTTCAGAGACCAGCACTTCGATTTCTGACCTCAGCCTCCAGAGGTAGGAGAAAAAAAATTTATTTTTTCTGTTAAGTCATCAAGTTTGTAGCAATTTGTCTCAGCAGTCACAAGAAAATGAATGCACTTGGGGATCCCCCTGCTGAGTGCATGTAGGGGGTGTACCACTCCCAGTTCTTTTTCAGTACTGAGGATCAAGCCCAGGACCTCATGCCTGCCTAGCAAAAGAATAGGACACTTGGGGTAAATGGATCCAAGGAATGGTTGTATGGATTATCCATTCCTCTTCTCCATGGCTGCCTCTGTAAGGACTAATCACTGACAGGAGGAAACACACACACACACACACACACACACACACACACACACACACAGCAGTGGGAATAGTGCTGGCAGACAGACCAGTATATTGAAGTAGCAAGCAAACTTCCAGCTAAGGGTGTGGGAGGGGCAGGTACACACATGTGCAGATGGTGCCTCGCTCTGCAGGAGACAGTAGTAGCCAAAGCCTGTACAATGACAAAGAGGCAGCTGCTTATGCCCTAATCCCCTGTGACCTCTGTGCACCCAGAGCAGCCACCAGTAGTGGCAGAGGGAGGGAGAAAGCACAGAGTACAGGGGTCTGCCCCTGCTCATGGGCTCAGAAAGCAGCTCTGCTAACAGGTTAGTTGAGGCTGGTGGAAATGGAGGTGCCGCTTGAAACCATTGCTTATGGATTCCAAAGAGTTTTGTTGTTCGTGACCATGGATAATTAGGAGATGCCTCCAGCACTAGTCAACAAGCTTAGAGCTTGAAAGCATTCCAGTTCAGGTTCTAACCTGAAGAAAAAATTCAGAGAGGAATTAGGAAGTGCTTAAACACAAAGCCCAAGATGAAAATTCTGGCAGCTCCTCAGCTGCCTCAACATGCTGCGTAATAGCTGAACAAAGCCACTCTGCTGCTGGATTCATCTGGCCATGCGGTGAAAGGAGTGGGAAAATGGGATTTGGCATGCATGCCCTTCCCTGGGTTTTACTTGTAGCCATGCTCACAGTTTGGGGTTTGAAAAGGCATCTGCCTCCCTGGGCAAGAACTCTGCAGAGCAGGTTCCTCTATTTTCTACAAAATCCACTCCTTCTCCGGAGGCTCTACAATTACCAGTAGGCTTGCCTTATTTTCTCAGAGCCCCTTCCTTTCCCTTAACCCAATCCTTTCCCCATATCCTCACCTTCCCAGGGCAAAAGAAAATGGCTTCTACTCACAGAAAGTTTTCTGAGTCCTCCCCACTGCCAAGTGAAAACCAAATAGAGAAGCTATCAAAAGCAGCACTATTCATACTTCCTGAACTTTACATAACAATTTCATAATCTCTTATGAAATAAAGTTCAACGTTCCTATTGAAGAATTCCTCCAACTGCTTAAGTTAGGGGTTATGGGGAGGGAAAGGCTGCAGGTGTGAGCTGCGTGGCATGTGGCTATAGGGCAAGCATACTATTAGGATTTTCAATACTCTGCTTCCTAATTCTGCAGGTGTGCTTTTCTCTCCACACACATCCTATCACCCCCACCATTGGCCATATGATGTATCCTGTCCCTGGAGAAGTCCTTTCCCTGCTTACAGTGATGGGAACCCAGCTTTCACAGATCCAGTCATCCAAATGCTAACAGAGGTCTAATAGAGTTAGGATGCAATATCACACCTCACCACTAGGAGGTGTCAATGTACAGCTGCTCCAGTCTAAGGGTGCAGGGTTTTAGATGCCATCATATGAACAAGTATCCTTTTTTAAGAATTCATACTCTGTGAACCATGAGCTATTCTTATGTCTGGTTTAAGCATTTGCAAAAAGTATCCTGGAAAATACAGCACACAGAAGTTGTCTGCAAATAGATCTCTAAGGGGTGCAACACAATCATCAGCATGCTGCCTGCAGCAGGGGCTTTTTAAAAATTAAATCTGTCGTGGAAAATATGCTGCAGCTCAGAGACAGGTGGATGTAAAATCCTGTGAAGGGAAAGGGTTGGGAACTGCTGGGTCCCTATTACATTGCTATGTACCACGAGAATTAGGCTCAACCTGGCGCCTTGGGAACATCACTTCCCAGTCCATACTGGTCTACCTGTTCATAGGGCCTACTAGGCAACTCCAGAAATGGCTCATCCTGAAGGCTGCCCTACCCTGAATGTTGGAGACAATTCCCTATGGAGTCTCCAGGCATCCTCTTTGGATGGAGGAGCGAAGATATTTGGGGATGGGGAAACTGGCCAGAGTTTTCCCTCAGCAGGTTCTTTTCAAAGATGCTTATTGATTAGAAACTCAAATCTACTGTTCTCATATCAGCCAATCCAGGAAAAGACCCCTTCCTGATAAATAATCAGTCATTTAACTGACCATCTCTGGCTGTCCACCATGAGGTACCCTTCATGAGATACCCAGAAGGATCTGAGTTTTTCTCTCTCAGGCAGGTCAATTCCTATGTTTCCATCAAGACCTAACTCAATGGTTACTTCCTCAAAGCTTTTCCTAACTACTCCCAGGGCTTGAGACTCAATTATCATATTCCCACTCTTGTTTGAAGGTTTCTTCCCAACCCTAGCCAGACTCTAGGCCTCACCAGAGTCTTCTGGGACCTGCCCAGCTGCAAACCTTCAGTCACCCTGACCACAAGCTGCCAGCTGAAGGTCATTCCTTTGACTTCTCACAATGAACAGAAGCAAACTGCAGCCCTGGATATTCCTGCCAAATGGCCCATCACGAGGCTTTATGCCGCCTCTGTGATACCAGAGCTGAGCCACAAGCCAAACAGAAACCTGTCAGGAGGTCACTTGGCCTCATTTTGTTACATTGTTGGATAATGTGAACTCATCCTCACCCCCTTCCTCCCTCTCTGAACAAAGAACAAACTTTCAAAAGCCTTCACCCATCAAGCCCCAGGGTGCCGCTGTGAGGCCCAGATGCATTTAGGCCATGGCCAAGGACCTGCTGCTGTCATGGAATTACAAAGGAGAAAGGCAGAGCATGCTGCAGCCTCCAGGCATCCTTGGGCTGGCAGCCTCCTCTGGTGATACTGATGGCGCATCGCCCAGGGCTGCTCTCCTAGATCAGACACATGGGGTCATCACATGGAAGGGGCAACACAAAAGTAAGAGTGTGGTCTTGCTAATTTCCAGACTTGGACTTATATTCTAGCTTAAATTCATTGATTTGATTTGGTAAAAATTATTTAACCTCTCTGGGGTTCAGTTTCCTTAGTACCTAAGTGGGATAATAACACCTATAAAGACTTTAACATATCATGGGAGAGGAGACAGTTATTAAATGAGGGTGATTATTACTATTATTTGTTCCCTGGAATCAACGTACCTGTGGAGGCTGAGACCTCTGTACCCAGATCTGGGGGAGAAAAAGGGGAAAGGGATGCTATGAAATATATGAGCAAAGTTTCAGAGGGAGAAGGAAGGTTTCTCTGCAGATACCATCTTGCAATTAAGGCTTTAAAACACTAGCAGGGGAGGCACGTGCCAAAATTGGTTTCTGGATTTGTATATATGTGTTTTCCGAATGACTGGTTGGTTGGTTCATTTATTCACCTGTTAATTCAATGACTGAATGCTTACTTTGTACCAAGCTCTAAAGGGCTCATTAGGAGAGAGAAGTGAATCGCACAGACATGGTCCAGCTTATGGAACTTCTAGACAACAGGGGAGATGTACCGTAGACAGTTAAACTGAAGTAAAATGAGAGCTCCAAAGAGGTGACAGGTGCTTAGTGGATTAAAAGACCAGAGACTTCACCTAAACTAGAGAGATTAAAGAGAAGCTATGTAGAGTGAGGGTCCCATTAGAGATTCAAAATTTCACCCCAGAAGTCCAAGTTAAGCAGAGGCAGGGCAAGACCCTTAAATGACATTAGTAAGAAGTAAATTGCAGCCAATGAAGTTTATAGGGAGAAGCCTCCAATAGGATGGGCACCTTATACCAGATAGGGTCTGCATGATATCTGGTCTGAATAGGTTTTGTATGTGGGCTGTTAATGCAGGTATTCAAAGTCCCCTTGGAGGGGATAAGCTCACATTTACTTCTATTAATCTGACCTCATGGCAAGTAGATGTTATCTGAGAATTAAGAGGTAACCTGGGTTAGATCCTGACTCTCTACTTTGTGAAAGCTAGGGTTAGAACAACTTCCCTAACTGGAAAAATGTATAAGAACATGCTCAACACCATAGAGCAAAGTTTTAAGAGTGGAAGGAGCACTTACAGAGGAGCAAGGAAGTGCAACACATGGGAGATGAGTTAGAAACATAAAATTTAGGCCAAAAGAAGATTGAGAAAGTAACCTGCAAAGAATACCTTTGAAACCAGCTAGAAAATAGACTTCATTAGCTTCTAATGCTAGCACTTGTGCTGGCCAACAGAGGACAAAATGCTCTTTGAAAACATAAGGCTAGTTGCTCACTAGAAAATGAATGGGTTACTGGGCACTTGTAGAGGAGAGGGGACCCAAGTTCAGGAGGAAGTTCAGAAAGCAGGGAGACCTGCCAATCATCTGTGTTGGGGATCTCCTGAGCACCCAGTGATACAGGCCCCCACCCCTGCTGTCATCTTGCTTCTTGATGCTTCACAGGCAAGACTTGTTCATTCTACAGGTCAGTGATTTGAACTGGAAGAGACATTATGGAGTGTCTCCTTCCTGTTCACTAAAAATCAACTGTAAAACATGAGCTCTGACAGATGTTAGTAGATAATTTTTAATAAATAATACATATAGACATATACTAATATTTAAAAGTTTAAGAGCCAAACAAATGAGAAGTGTTGGGCTAATGATATCAAGCCAACATGACTCACTTAGGTCCCATGAACTGGGACTCGGTAGCACCACCCTATTTATTACAATTCAACCATGCACACCTACGCCTGCTACTCTCCAAAGGACTGCAATGGCCTCATGCTCCTCTAAACTAGACCAGATAATTTGTGGTAAACATAACATGTAGTAGTATAGCAAATAACTTAATTCTGTTAAGATAAATTATAACTGCCTTCCTACAGCCCTTCTTCCATCCATTCTGTGAAGGAGGGATCAGGTCCACAGTGAGTTCAACAGCACCAGGCCTTACCCCACCCCACTGATGAACAACCTGGTTCTCTGTTGCTACTTGAGGGGCCCAAAAATACATTTTGGAATAGTCCAGGAGATTTCTAGGTGTTAAAATTCAGTCCCTGCTGGGTGTGGTGGCACACACCTGTAATCCCAAAGGCTTGGGAGGCTGAGGCAGGAGGATCTCAGGTTCAAAGTCAGCCCGAGCAACTTAGTGAGGCCCTGTCTCAAAATAAATAAAAAAGGGATGGGGATATGGCTCAGTGGTTAAACACCCCTGGGTTCAATCTCTGGTGTGTGTGTGTGTGGTGTGTAATACAAAATAAATAAAATTCAGTTCCTTACTTCCTTAAAATTTTTTGAAGTATTCAATGGGCTCCCTAAGTCCCCCTGAAATTAAATGATATGTTTAATGATCATCCCCCTCCCTATCACCAGCATCATCATCTTCTGTATTGCCAGTAAAGACAGCAACACACACTGAGAACTCTCTGGGTCAAAGCCCTTTTGTAAGGTGTTGTTATTACCTGCATTTTATAAATTGGGCATTTTATAAATTTATAAAATTGGGCATTTTATAAATTTAGGTAACTGGCCCAAGGTTACTGAATTGGGACTTGAACTCAAGAGCTCTGACTGTAGGGTCCACATTTTTACCTGCCAATATTTACTGCCAATAACTACTTTATTCTGTGAACCAAACTACTATTTTATTATTTTATTTTATTATATTTTTATTTTGTGGTGCTGGGGATTGAACTCAGGGCCTTGTGCTTGCAAGGTAGGCACTCTACCAACTGAGCTATATCCCCAGCCCCTGAATCAAACTATTATGACTATTCCCCTTAGATCTGCTATCCCATTCCTATAGATAATGGAGGGGAAATAACCGGACTGCACACCTGCAGCCTAGAAGCAACGTGCTGCCCTTTGGGTGGGCAGTATGAATCCACAGAGGAGAAACAGATCCACTTGCTCAGTGCTCACTCTCACCCCTGCCCCAGCCAGCAAGGGCAGAGCCTAGATTGGAGCTTCTGCCTGTGGAGCCCAGGTTCATTCCAGAACTTTCCTCAGAAATGGCCAGATGCAGCCTCACCAACTGCAGCTTGACCTGTTTGGATAATGATGCATGGAGCACTTCCTTTACCTGCCTCCCCCAGGCTCCGATGGGGCTCTGCTATATGTTTCGAGGGGTGCTAGGAAGAGTACCTGGGGACCCATGGAAGGCTGCTAGGTCCCTAACATCACTTCCTGATCCTCCTGAGGAAAAAGAAAACTGATTGGTTTATATCTTGTTGTTCTGAACAAATTATGGTCATGTCACCCACATCATCTGTCCCCTTTTCCCACCCCTAATTTCAACCATGATTTTATTATCTCTTTGGCTTGACAGTCTAATAGGTAATTTTAATTTCACAGAAGCCTTCACTGTGGAGGGATGACAAGGAAAATATGGGCTATGCAGAGATCATTTAAAAAACTCAGGCTATGATGTTTCAATGGGAAAACGGGTGACATTTCTAAACACCCAGCTGTATGGTCTTTTCTCCCATCTGACCAACCTTCCACAAGAATTTGTTCAGGGAGAAAACTGAAAGGCTTCCTAATGCCACTTATGAGCAGAGTGCTCTCCCTTCCTCCAATGCTGTCATCTTCTCTTCTCCAGAAGAAAAATAAATAAATGCTCTTTGGTTAAAATGGTCTAGAAATGTACATAGGGTATTCAAGATAGTTCACTATGGCAACCTCGGTTTTAGGAAACTGGCTTTGAAGCACCAGTAACTACATACAGTTCCAGTTTGCTCCCAAACTCACCGTGTTGGAACCTTAATCAGGATTTTAAAAATCCATCTTGGAACAAGTTAATAAAAGCAAACACTGCAAAACACACTCAAATACACAACAACATTGGCTTTAAAAATAAAACCCTACACAGAGTGAATGAGAACCACCCTACCAATTACCTACATGTCAATTATCCCATGCACTCACTGCTGTTAATTACCTAATTGCTTGTCTGTAGTACATCATTTAATTGTGGGATGCTTCCTCCACGGTCCTAATGATCTGCAGGAAGACCCAATTCCCTTGCCCCTGGGAAGTGAAACCTCATTTCGGGTTGAAAGGAAAGTAGAGCCCAGTGGGACATTGACTGAAGAAACGAATCTGCTTATAAATCAAGGGGAAAAAGCAAGAATTCAGAACCTTCCCAATTGGAGGCAGAGGTAGAGGATGGGTGATGGGGAGGAGAAAGGGACAGATACCAACTGAATGATTCTTACAGGCACTAGATCCTTTTTATTTTATTTTTTATTTGTTTTATTACATGTCAGATTCTCAACAATCCTAATTAGGAAGGACTTATATTGGGTCCTTCTTAACAGTTCAGTAAATTGCCTATTAGTTCACAGGTAGTCAGTAGTCAAATCAGTATTCAAATAGGTTCTTAGACCTAAGACTGCTCTTCCTAGTAAGTTATTCTCATGGGCAGGTTTTTTTTTTAATTGGTTCTTTTTAATTATAGATGACAGTAGAACCCATTTTGATATAACACAGCAGGGAATATATCTTTTTTTCACAATGTAGATTCACACGATTCATATACTCTTACATATACATAGGGTAATACTGTCTGTCTCAGTCTACTATCTTTCCTTCCCTCACCTCCCCATCCCATTTTCCTCTACACCATCCATACTTCCTCCATTCGTTTCTTATCCCCCCCATTACACCTCCCTGCTCCCCATTATGTATCAGCATCCACTGATCAGAGAAAACATTTGGCCTTTGGTTTTTTGGGCTTGGCTTATTTCACTTAGCATGATATTCTCCAACTCCACCCATTTACCAGCAAATGCCATAATTTTATTCTTCTTTATGGCTGAGTAATATTCCATTGTGTATACATACCACAGTTTCTTTATCTATTCATCAATTTAAGGGCATCTAGTTTGGTTCCGCGATCTATCTATTGTGAATTGAGCAGCTATGAACATAGATGTGGCTGCATCCCTATATGTTGCTGATTTTAAGACCTTTGGGTATAAACCAAGGAGTGGGATAGCTGGGTCAAGTGGTGGGTCCATTTCAAGTTTTTTGAGGAATCTTGAAGTTCTTTGCAAGCTCTTTGTGTGTGTGTGTGTGTGTGTGTGTGTGTGTATGTATGTGTTGTGCTGGGGATTGAACCCAGGTCTTGTGCATGCGAGGTAGGCACTCTCCCAACTGAGCTATATCCCCTCATGGGCAGGTTTGTCTGCTGCCTAACCAAACTTTCATGCCTCCCCAGAAACATAGTGTGTGCCTGTCACTACTAAGGGAACACTTCTCGCGTCTCCCAATCTTGGGCATGACTGTGGTTTTACTATGCAAGTTTCTGAGTAACACTGGTGTAACGAAGGTCATTGAAGATACACAGGAGACAACTGTGCCATCCTGAAAAAGTTAACAGACTGGAAGAAACCAAAAAACACCACCATGGGAAGAGCCAACAGTCACACTCCCAAAAGCCAACTACAGGATGTGATGCTGCTTCACAGGAGGAGCAGCCTTGGAGTCCGACAAATACTAGCTGGGTGAAAGGGATTCTCTTCTCCACAGAGTCCTAGTTTATTCCCCCGAGAAGTGGGAATGGTAGTGTCATGAAACTTCTCTGAAGGTTTAGTAAGCTGACATAAAGATGCACCGAGCCAGGTGCAGTGGCTGATGCCTGTAATCCCAGTGGCTTGGGAGGCTGAGGCAGGAAGATCACAAGTTCAAAGCCAGCCTCAGCAACTCAGCAAGGCCCTAAGCAACTCAGCAAGACCCTGTCTCTAAATAAAAACATAAAAAAGGGCTGGGGATGTGGCTCAATGAGTAAGCGCCCCTGAGTTCAATCCCTGGTACCAAAAAAAAAAA
>JAJEJO010052357.1:13512-188015 GCA_020662805.1 Glaucomys volans
AAAAAAAAAAAAAAAAGAAGAATAGCACATATTGATACCACACTGCGGCTTGCACAGTGTCTGGAGTTGGCAATCATTTTACAGTGTTGACTGGGGCCTGGAGGAAAATGTCCTCAGAGCCTGGTACTTAGACAGGCAAGAGTTTGAGTTGGAGAAGTTTCTACCTTCCTCTTCTTTTCACTATTAACTGTAGCTACCTCCTTCAAGAAAGAAAGATGCTGGGCTCTCCTCTTAGGCATTCCTCTGGACTCCCTGGTGACTAACTAAAGGTCTCAAGATAATCTAATTTTTCCCTCCAAGGATGGAATTGACCAAAACAATGGGCAAGTACTGGTTTCTCCACTGGCAGGAGCTGAAGGAACAGTGAGGCCTGGGCTGGGTTCCATTTTCCAGAGTGGCAGTTGCTCCTTTGTTGCAAAAAGCACAGAGAACCCTGGGACCATACTCACACCAGGGAACATTCTGCAGAGCAGGAACTCTGAGCAAAGAAGGGGAGCTGTCTTCTTTTTATTTTTCAAAAAGTACAAGATGATGAATAGTAGGACAGCACTCAAGTGGGCCAGACAAAATAATTACCCACAATTTATCTGAGCACTTACTATGCTCTAGGCTCTGTAAGAACCTTGTTAAGTATTATCTTATTTAATTCTTCCAAGTGTCCTACAAGGCAAAATTTTCATCATTTTAAAGATGATGAAGCTTTCATAACTTATCCAGAACTGCAGAAGCACTAAGCATCAGAGACAGGACCCAGATCAAAGCCTCATCTGGCTCAGGTCAAGGAAAACTAAAGGTCTGAATGCTGAATTGGTCTCCAGGCTCTATCTCCTCATTCTTGCCCATTTCCTCATGTGGCTTCCGTGGAACTGGAGGGAATCTCAGCAACAGTGTTGAGAGTTGGGTGCTGCTTATCAACTTGGGTTCAGGGATAAAGAAATGAGGCTTAGAACACAGAAGCCAGAGGGGGACAGAAGGTGGTGAGAAGCAGGGAGATTCCTGGTCCAGGAGTGATTTCTGACTCCAATTCTTTAATTACCAGCTCAGCTATGTAACCTTCCTATCAAATTTGTGACATGTGGGTGGTAGTGACATGGTTACTGAGGCACCTTCTAGTTCAGAGTTCTTGCTATGTACAGAATGAGGTCTATAGGATCAAACAACTCCCCGAACAGATGCCTAAGGGACTGTGTTCTCAGAAATCTTAGCTAATAATTTGCTTGATTTTGCCAAGATAGAAGCAGCCACAAGAATGCTCTTCATTTTACCAGACAAAAAAATGCTACAAGAATAATTCATGCGTGTAATGTTCTCATCATCTCTGCCCCATGCAACTACGAATTAATTCTCAGAAGGACACAATCAATCGGAGACCACAATGGCAATACCAAAATGACAAGTCTCCATTTTCTAAGAAAAGAACAGCTACCTCTTTACATAAAGGCTCTCACTAAAATTCCTTTCGATTAGGTCCAGACCCATAGGCACTTGAGATTGAAAGAGAATTTGGCTCTCCATTGGAGGCCTGCATCCCTTCCACAATGTTCCTGAGCATGAGCAGTTGACACTCGCAGGTCAACAAACCTGAGACCCCTTCAAGGCAGCCTGTTTCATTCTTGGGGGGAGCACTGCCCTTCCAAGGAACATTCTTATACTGTGCTCAAAGCTGTTTGTCCGTAGCTTTGCTTCTTCCTCTGCACTTACGGCTCTGCAGACTCAGCCCCTCAAAGATGTGGTTTCCACTTTTCTCTCCTTCTGAGTCATCAATCATTGTGTCCTTATAAAGACAAGCTGACCACTGAGGGGTCATTCTTTCTGTTGTTTCCTTAAAGACAAATTTACTTGATCACAGTTATTCCAAGATGATTACTTCTCCAAATAAACTGAACTGCATATTTTCTCAACTTATCAGCAACACTGAAAGCTGATTATAATCAACTTGCTTTCATAGAAAGGAGGAATAAATCAAAAAATAAACTTTAAGAAAATCCACTTGGCTAAAAACATCACCAACTAGCATTCCATGTTCTCAGCCAACAGAAAAATCAGGAAGAGCTGCGAAGGCACACTTCACCCCCTCTGCCATCTCCCACTGGAATTCAGAGAGCCAGGTTTCAAATCACAGATTCATGAAAATCATCTACCCACAACCTTGCCTTTTATGATAAGGAAACCAAGACCCAGAGAGCTCACATCTTTCTCCTTGTCATTCTCAAATGCTCAGTACTCAGTTATACACTCTGAGGGTAAGAACTCTAAGACCTCTGAGTGGGAACTTGCAAAGCAGTGAAATTCAAGGGGTTTAAAATAGCTAGAAGCATATTGGTTGGTTAATCAAATAACAGGTAGTTCAAGCCTTATACAAAGAACTTAGAGGAAAGAATTTGTCTCCTTTCTCTATACCTTATTCAAATTGTCACTGCAAGTGGAACACCTGCCCCTTCTGTTTGGCAAACACATCCTTTAGACTCGGCTCATCATCTCCACACTTTCTCCCTGATTCCCCACTTAGCTGCCCTTCTCCTGGATTGTCACACAATGCCCTGGGTGAATCATAATCGTTGTATTAGCCTCTCAAACTGCAAGTTACCTTTCCTTGTTCATGCATTAGGCTCTGGGTCCTTGGAGATAGAAAACTGAGTACCATTTGGTTTCATTTATTGTAGTCTACTTAATTTGGCATGTTTGGCAAAGACTAGTTCATTTGGTCATTAAGGGTGCCAGATGTGGCCAGGAGTGTTTGAGGACAGGGATCTGGAGTTAAGCTTGAGTCACATGTGGACAATACACATCGGCCATGCTGAAGTGTACAGGCATGATCCTGGACAGGGTCAAATTATTTGAGTGAGCATGAGAAGAAAGCACTGAGCAGGGACACACACAAGGCAGGAGGAGAGTTAGGTAAGTTTAGAACCCACTGCATGATCCTGCTGGGGCTCGGTCTATTAAAAGGGGCTTTGTGTCCTCAGGAAAAAAGTAGAGTATGAATTCCAATTTGAGAGCTTAGGTGGAATCAATAGGATCTGATGAGAACCCAAGACATGGAGAGGGAGGAGCAAAATCAACATTGACACTAGGACTTCTAACTTGGAACTCAGGACAAATCAGACAATGTAAATATAAACAGACCACAAGACAAGAAACAGGCCACTTGGGGAAAATTCTTGTGACAGTCTTTCTACATGGTTTCTCTAGGTTCAGAACTACCATGCTACTGTTTTAACCCAAAGAGAGATAGTTGAAGTACACGAAAGCAATCTCAAAAATCTAAAGAGGACAAATATTTTAATCTTCATAAAAACACATGGAGAAATTTTGACGACCTAAGCATGAAAGAAACAATTTCAGAGGAGACATCTTCTGGATTCTTAAACTACTGATTGATTCTTTGGCAGCTCTGTGCAAAGTATTTTCTAGACAACCAGATTCCAGGTCTTTTTCTATTTCCTAGACCCAATTAAAGTATTTTTATATCTTTTTAGAAAGCACTGTTGCAAGTTGGCTGCCCCACACCACTCAGTGGGTTCCAGTCATGGGGAGAACTCTGTTTACATTAATTAAGTGGCTCCATGCCGCCATTTTATTGGTGAACAACCTCATGTTCTAATCATCTTTTTCCAAAACCAGAAGGTCTAGATATCAGTGGGGAGAAAAAGCCCCTACTGCATATTATCAAATCCCTTTTGCAACAAAATCCCTCCATCTTCTAATCAAGCAACATTCCCCCTCTCCATTTTATAGAAGAAGCTCTGGAGAGCAAGCAACAGGCAGAACCTTCTTAGAATCCATGGTTCCACTGAAATTCACAGCAAAAGGACTTTCCTGGCATCCAACGTGCACAGGGAAAAGTATAGAAAAGAACTAAACTGTCAGCTCACCCTCTTCCTCAAGTTGTAGGTGAGAATCAGGTTCCGGGAGAAGGAGTGGGAGAAGGCTGTGTAGAACTCCAGCACTTTCTGTAGGGCGTCCCGTTTGATTACATGCAGGTCACAGTAGGTCAAGGCCCTAACGTTAGCACAGGACTGGGCAAGGGTGGCTTCCTTCCAGAACACATCTCCAAACACGTCTCCTTTCCCTAAGGAGAGAAAGTCATCGTGAGCAGAACGTCAGCCAGGGAGGGGCCTGGCCATGCAGCTGGCTTCCCTCTGCTCCCCAGAACTGCCGTCTATTGATGTTCTACAGTTTGGGCTCAGAAAAGGCAAATTAAGATTAATTCTAATCTTAACAACATGTGATTCAAGAAACTTTAAAATATCACATACTACATGTTCACGTTTAACCAGTGGGGTTTGGAATTTGTAATGTCACCTCCTCGAAGGGTTATCCCAATCACCCTACTGAAAAGAATCCCCCTCCCATTATTCCTTATCATATTTCCTTTTATCCCATAGCACTAATCATAATCTTTAGTTTTATTATCTATTTGTTTGCTGGTTTATTGTATGTCTCCCAACTTGAGAGTTTAGGTGACATTCCTCCACATAAGAGTGCCTGTCACATAGTAGGAGTTCAATATTTGTAGGCAGAAGGGAAGTGAGGGAAGAAAAGGGACTTTGGGTCCATATCAGTGTGACTGAGAGGTGAATGGTTTGGCTGCTGGTGGGGTGGGGTGGACTCTTCCTGGGAGCTAAAGACCAGGACAGGTCTCTATGCCGAACGGCCTACATAGAAGAAGTCAGGCAAGTGTGGGTTTCAGCACCCCATACTTGTCCACTGCCCTAACGTTTATATTTTTATGATGCTTCCTTCTTCTCTCTCATACCTTTTTCTAAAGAACATTCCTGAACCTTGTCAAATGCCTTCCTAGCAGCATAAAAATGCAAATCTAATATAATGTCATCTCTAGGAACTTCTATCTCTAGCCCTCTATTATTTATTTAATAAATCAAGAGCAATGCTACAGACCAAATGCCAATGTCCCCCAAACTCATATGTTGAAATCCCTACTCCTAATATAGTATTATCCTGAGATGGAGCCTTTGCAAGGCAATTACGTCACAAGGGTGGAGCTCTTGTGAATGGGATTACTGCCTTAATAAAGGGGATCCCAAAGAGCTCTCCTGTGCTCTCTGCCATGTGAGAATACACTAAGAAGCAGGCAGTCTGCAAGCTGGAAAACGGCTCTCATCAGAACCTGACTATGCTGGCACACTGATCTTGAACTTCCAGCCTCCAAAACTGTGAAAAATTCCTGTTTTTTATATGCCAATCCTGTCTGTGGAATTTACTACAGCAGCTCAAACTAAGACAAGTACTAAGCCCACATGGCCATATTCTGAGTCCAACTTCTTTCAATCTCCTCTGAACATCTGCTTTTCCCACCTAGGGATATTCTTCTGACCTTTCCCAAAGAACAACACTTAAATGTATGTCCAATGCAAAGCCTAATTCATTCCTGACATAGTCTCTGGCTATAAACACCTTAAAACGTTTATCTTGTGTCTAACTGGCCAGCACAGGAACAACACCAATTTTAATCAAGGGGAAAGAAAAAAATGCTATATAGGGTGAAAAGTAATGTATTCAAGGGGGCTTTCAGCCTACACATCCAGATCAGCCAAGCTCCAGAGCCGGAATCCAGGTATCTGGATCATTTGATTCACAGGACAATTAAGGTTAAGGAGGCAATTATACTTTCAAGCTCATGGACAGATTTAACTTTTTTTTCTCAAACACCAAAAGGTGTCCATTCTAAGAATATAAGATATTCCATGGACACAGTCTTGTCTAAGTACCTTCCAAATGCAAGCCAATGGACTAGACATGTTACTTCATTTGTGTGTGTCTGTGGTTCTAATATGAAGATGGTTTTACTGACTCAATGTAAGTAGGACACATGCTTGGGGTAGCTTCGAGGTAAACACATCTTTGAAACTGTGCTATTTATAGTCCCTTAGCAAGTTATTTTTTTCAAATATCTTTAATATAGGTGGGACAAGTGAGGGCTGCATCAGTGGTTGGGAATGTTTCTCTCTGTGGGATGCTATTGGCTGTCGTGGAAATAGGTCCATTCAGTGGGCGCTCTCCAGCACTGAGTTCTAACCAGCAATGCTGGCCAGCTCATTGGTCCATGTTAAACATGCTATAACCTTTCTACACTGCCCACAATGACATAATGCCCTTTATGGTCACCCAGTCTTACTCCTCTAGAGAATGCTCTTCCTCCGAAACAGGAAGGTAGATACTTTTAAAAAGGATGCCCTCCATTCCTTTCCCAACTGTCATCACATGCTGCAACTCACATTAAGAGGAGAAGCTTAATTCCCTTCCCCTTGAATCTGGGTTGGCCTTACTCACTTGAGCAACAAAATCTGGCAGAAATGATGTTCTTGGATTTTGAGGCGAGGTCATTAAGAGGCCTTGTGGCTTCTGCTCTTGGAATACTTGTTCTTGGGACTCCCTCTCTGGGAATCAAATCATCCATACAAAGGGCCACATGTGAGTGCTATAGCCCTGCTGAGCACCCAGCTGACAGGCAGCTTCAGCTGTCAGTCATGTCCATCAGCTACCTTGCTGACCCTGCCCTGACTACAGCCCCAGCATGGAATGGTAAGACAATAAATTTTTTTTAAGCATCATGGCTATGGATTTATACACAGCAACAGATCATCAGAATATACAGAATCATGAAAGTGTCGACTGAGGAGTTCATGAGAACCCAGTAGGGAAGCTCAGGGAACCTAATCAGTTCCCTCCCACCCCAGCAGAACATCACAAAGCTTCCAGGCTCTAAGTTCTGAGCCACATCCTTCTCTGGAGGAAATGAAACGAGAAAGAACAGGGGTGGCTCTGACAGGGGCAGATTTTCCTGGGTGTACAACTTTGAAGATCAGTGACAAATGTATCATTTACAAAACCTGCACTCTATGGGATGAAATGCAGGGTGATTAAGTCAGAATAATTGAGATCAAGTAGAAGCCTACTGGTGATTTTGTTGGATCCTTATTATCTCATTTAGACAAGACCCAACATATGAGCATCATTCTTCTTAAATGAATCTGGAAGTCTTTTTTCTAATTACAGAAGCACCCTTAAAGTAAAATACTAATTCCTCAAGTGCATTTGATGTATGAATTTTGCTGTAGAAGTTCGGTTTATAAACAATTCAGGGGCATACCCACTGCATAAAACAAAAGAACGACTGCAGTTGGAAAAACCAAGAGATGAGAGTTTTAGAAATGACAGCATTCTTATTATAAAAAGTTTTCCAATCAAAAATTTTTGACAGAAACAATAAATGGAGGGCATTTCCTACCACAGAAAATATTTCACGGTAAGATAATCACAATTAAATTGTAGGGTCCAGGAGTCTCAGCATTGTCAAATGTTGGATGTGATTTTCAACCCAAATTGAAAATCATACAATCTTCCTTCCTGTCAAGGCAGCTTTTGGGGTTTAAATGATCTGTTAGTGAGACTTAAGAATGTGGTGTTGGAGGACCTGTCAGATTCAAAACAAACCCAGGACTCTTCTGCAAATGAGAAATGTTTTCATGACATGTACAAGTTAGGAAAACCGTCCAAAGGCAGGCTGCAGAGCGTTTGGCAGGCTGCTTGCAAGTTACACACATTGCTAAGAATAATGACCCCCTCTCCCCCCAGGTCAGAATTGCAAATCAGAAGCCAGGACAAGCCCTACACCCACATTTCTTTCTCCTTAGCTAGTGTGAAATGATCACTCACTCAAGAACAAAAGGTACCCCAATGCACCGGGCAATCGAACTACTCAGAGCAATCAGCTTATTGATTTATTTATTACATGGAGACGCTGGGTGCAGAATGTAAAACCTAATGTTCCAAGTCTCTAAAACACTAATGTTCTAAGTGGATGTTCTGAGCTGGGGATGAAAGGAGGGTGGGGTGGGTAGCAAGGAAAGGCAGTCTAATTAAAACTCCAGGCAAACATTCCTGTAATAATCAATCATTCTTCCCCTCCCGCCCCCAGTTAGACACAGCTGCCTCTACTCAACCTTGACTCCTGCAGTGGACACAGGCAGCCCTGTGGAGCACCAATGGGGACTGAAGAACAGTCACAAAGCACAGGTGGGAGGCAGGACCAGAGCAGAGGTGCACAGGGCAGGCAGGGGCCATCTCCACATGGGCATTGCACAGGAGAAATGCAAACCCACACTGGCAATTTGGTTTAGGGAAGGGCAGAAGCTGGAAGGGGCAGGTGGGAGTGGGTTTGGAGGGAGTTTCAGGGCAAATTTAAGAGGTGCTGGAATGGGTCCCTGGAAGCAATAATCAGCCTTCCAGCATGTTCTGAAGTTGCAGGGAAGCAATTCTGAGCTAAACCCTACATCTGAGTTTGAAGCTCTCTAGAGAAGGCCCTGTTTATTCAAAGACAGACTCAGTGAGCTTGACAGGCCGGGGGATCAAAACAGAAGTGAAGTTCCGGCTTCTCCTCACTCTTCCCCATGATGTGCTCCTTGAAGGACGACTCACAGTGGAATCTTGAACTAAGCAAAACAGACTCCAAAGTAAAAATCACTATGTGCTACTATAATCACGAATCCTTTCCAGACTCAAATCAATTAGAAATAACAGTCATTCCTGCAACCATTGCTAGGCACTATTCTGGGGGCTGAGGTGTCCCGGTGGAACAACAGCTACAGAGAGGGCTGGAGACACAGGGGACTAGAGCATGTTAGGGCTGTGAGATAGGAGAGCACAGGAGGGGCAGCCAATTCAGACCCAAAGGTAAGGGAAGTCTTCAAAGATGTGACACTTGAAAGGAGAACTGAAGGACCAGTTCAAATTAACCAGCAGAACTTTGCAGCATGGAGATGGTTCCAAGCAGAAGGAAAATATATGCAAAGGCCCTGAGGCACAAGAATCTGACTCTAACAGAAGTGACAAGCCTGTAGCTTACCCATATTTGGGATTATCTGCTCCCTCGCTCACCTGTAGCTATGAATGTTACTGGTGTATTTTGTAATCCTTTGGGGGAAGACCTAGTCTCCTCATGCAGCAAGCTCACCTATGTACCTTCCATACTCTCTACAGAGTGGGCAGCACTGAATTCTTGAGTAGCCATCAAAAGCTCTGACTCCATGACTCGGGGGTGGAGCAGCAAATCTTCCAAGAAGGTGCTGAGTTCCCCAAAACACAGGGTACACTGAGGGCTGCTCTTCTCTGCCCTCCCATCCCCTTTTATAGCTTGTCCCTGGGACATCAGGAAGTCCTTTGTCCTAAGTCATGTCAAGACAAGAGAGGCCTTTCTGTTCACTTTCTCAGGATGCTGAAATGCAACTGCAGATCCTGGCATGGAAGAGGGAGGCTCTGAGGAAGAGGTATTCTGCCTCCTGGCCCTAGGAAGAACTCTGCTGGGGAGACATGGAAAGGGGACTGGATGAATCTTTGCAGGCCAGCCATGAGCAGACGGTGCACATGCACTCTGCCAGGTAGTTCAGGAAGACGTTGATGAGGATGTCATTCCTCAGACCACCTGATCCATCATACAAGCCAGAGAGTTGAATTTGGGTCCTATCTTCATGTCTAAGTCACAAAGAGAATGTGCCCAAATCTCCTCCTTCCTGGTACTGACCCACTAGGTTTTCCAAGAACTTGACCAACCATTCTCTTGACGTGAGTTTCGGGGCAGACAGGCTGGCTGCAAGCCCAGGTGCACCTTGTTGGGGGCTTTTGTGGGCCCCTCTCCCTCCCTCTCCACCCTCCAGTCACACTGGAGCTCTCAGGGTCCCTCCAAGTCTGGACCCCCTCTTTCTTCAGGACCTTCCCAGCATACCTTCCATACCTTATCCTGCTCCTTGGCCTGGATACTCCTGCTCATTCTTTGAGTACACCCAAATTTCCTCCCTGATCCTTTGGCAGGAGAAGCTCCCCACTACACTGTCCCCCTTCACTGTTTCCCTCTGGAAACATCTATGATACCTGTAAATGTGTGTCCCCAGCATCATCTCTGGCACATGGCAGGTACTCAGTGGTTGTGGAGTCCAGAAACCATAGGTGACTTACTAAACCTCTCCCAGCCTTGATTCACCCAGCTATAAAATATGGGTAAAATACCACTTTGGAGTTCTTGAAAGGTTTACAAGAACAAAGGTCAAGCACTCAGTACTGTTCTTGGAACATAGTAGGTGCTTAAACAGTAGCTGCCAAAAAAGAACAATCCTCTTCACAACCCACAGAAGCAAATACCACGGGGATTACCATCCCATTTTACAGGGAGAAAAGAGAGTTCCAGAGAGGTGCAGTGATTACCTGTGACCCCATAAGCTTGCCCCACACTGGTGTGGCCCCCATACCAGGAGAGGCTACACAGTGTTGCCAGTGGGCTGCCCCCTGCATCCCCTTCCTCAAGGGGCCTCCCCTTGAATCAGTAGTCAGTGAGACCTGCCTTGGACAGGCAGCACACTAGGTGAGAGAAGTAAGAGTAAATGAGAGACAGAGCTTTGACCCTAAAGAGTTATGCGCTAGACTTCAAATATGTCCTCTCCCCTTATGGTGATGGAACCAGAAAAAAATGAAGACCCCATCCCAGTTAGGTGTGGCCATTTTTCCAAGTTCTGATTAAGCGATATGTGCAATTTAATATCCTTAAAGGGAGGGATCACACACTGCTCTTCCCTTTCCCATTTTCCTGCTGGCAGGAAAGAGATTGTGGGCTTTCCTGGACCCGAGGCCCAGGGCAATGACCTGGGCACACTCGGAGAGGCTGGGTGCCTGACCCATGAAGTTGGCACACCCGCCCTCTTACACCTGGACTGCTACATGAAAGATTAAACTTCAGTCATGTCTAAGCATCTATTTTGGGGGGCTTTAGTCAGAGCAGCTGAACCCATGGGCCAGCAGGGCAGCATAATGTATTGGGCTCCATGTCCAGGTACTTGCATAAGGTGAGAAAGTGTGGGCTTCCAGGTGTCAGGGGGACCAGGTGTGACGTAATGACGGACCCTCAGGCAGATGTTCAGAGCAAAAGCCATAATGACTTGGCAGCATCCACCTGCTTCCTCACCCAGACCCACTGACCAGACAACCAGGACTGCTGAGGACCCCCTGTGCCAGGCTTGAAGCACCCACTCTGCCTTGCCCAAAGGTGCCGAAGTCAAGCCTTTCAAGTTTTTTGAGGAACACTTAATTACTCTCCCACGTGTGTCTGGGACTGTTCCCCCCACCCCACTGGTAGGTAAGTGGAGTTCTGACATCTTGTAAACGTTGCTTTCTCTTATCTGTAGTAAAGCTACAAAGCCCTTCTTATCCTCAATGCAAAAACAAATGCCGCTGGCAGTGTGTGACCTCTGTTTCATCTGCTACGGTTTACAGATGTGAGAACATACATCAAAGACAGACAGACACAGTGGAAGGCTTGTCAACTTGCCTTCCTGTCTGAGTTGCAAAAATACATTAATAGGGATAAAGCCTCAGCTCTAAGCTCCAGGGCTTATCTGATTGTGTTGGGGCATTGTGTGCTTAGCCAACATGTTTTATTGGATTTCTTATGCCAATGAAGAAAGCAGGAATTGGAAATGCAGAGGCGGCCTTGGCTCCAGGGACAGGCCTGCATTTCTTCCCACTTCCCAGAAGAGCATCTACTTCTAGAAAAGTTGAGTCTCGTTTTAGGTTTATGTAGGAGAGCTCAGAGATATTAAATTTTTTTTTTTCTTCTTTGAGGTTGCTACGAAGGAAAGCAGTAGTTATGCTTGCCTGCAAACCACCTCTATACCAGAGTTGGGACTCTGGGGTGTATCACCCTCATATCTGGTAACACCAACACAAGAACCTGGGAAGTCATAGGCCAGGTCTCAAGGGAACTGCACCTGACTTTGTCTCTCCCATGCAGCTATCAGCTGAAGTTCACAAAGATGGGTTTTGTCTCACCATTTCTCTGCACACAATCCAATTCAGCTCAACAATTTGGCCATACCTATTATGGATCAGGCAGCACCCTAGACATTCAGGAGGACGAAAATGGAACATATGAGGTTGTCTCTAAATTCAAGAGGCTTGAATACATATGTGTAACACCCAAGATAAAATGGCAATAAAAAATGGAATACTGAGATGTGGGGGAGGTTGGGCTAGGCAGGAGTATGGAGATTTCATGGAGAAGGCAGTTAACCTTACAGGGTAAGGCAAGAGGATTTAGATATACATCAAAGTTGCACATCATATTTTCCAAATAGCAGGGGAAAAAGCTGAGTCGTTGGGAATGAAGAGCTGGCTTCTGCTCCATTCACTTTCCTTTATCAGCTCAACTCCTTTGTAGTCTTATTTACACGGATTGCACACTCTTACTGTTAAGAATGGTTAATCTGAATAATTGTCCCCACGCCTACTATTTCCTCCCATGGGAGGGCAGCTCTGGCTGCATTGTGCCTGTAACCACCCTCTTCCCTTCATCTAATTGATAAACTTGGAAGGAGGATATTCTCCTGTGTGGGGTCAACCCCTTGTTCTCCCCTCAGGGGCCCACTGCCTGCAGGAAGCATGCTGTCTGTGCCTCCATGCCTAAGATTTATGGGGCAGACCCACATTAGGGTAGCCTTGTGCTGGTCAGCGCCACAAGCTGGGCCACATTACTGGGAATCCTTCTTGGATGTAGATAGAAAGCATAATTTCTAATAGTAGCTCTATCTGGTTCAGAACTCTGGGGAGAGGGATACAAATTACTAAGCATGCCTGGGGCCAGCACCTACCCTGTTCATTTCCCTGGTCACTCCACTCTTGCTCCTGATGATCATACTCCACTAACACTGCTCTCACCCTGGTCTACGGCACTCCTCTGATCAGGTTAAAAGGTGACTTTTAGCCCTCAATGTAGTGAATAGTTATGGTTCTTGTATGTATGTATGTATGTAGGTGATTTAGCAGTTTCTAAAATTTCAAACCAGAATGTCTTAGTAGACTATAAAATAGAGCTGTGCCTTACAATCCATACCTTCTATTTAGTTAAATATAGTTCTGTGACATTTGCAAATGCCCACAGCATCCCCCCATTACACCTTGGCTTCTATGATCTCCTGCTTTCCTGGTCTCTGCTCCTCTTCAGTCAGTCCCTCTCAGGCTCCTATACTAACTGGTATTCCTTGGGACTCTGCTCTGGACCTTGTTCCTTCTTATCTTCCCCTGCCTCCTTGGGTGTTCTCACCCTCTCCCTGGTTACCAGTTGCAAACTGGACTATGTAGATCACCAGATTTATACTTCAAGCCTTGATCTCTCTTCTAAGTCCAGAATTTCCCACTGGACACATTCACTCAGTGAAAACCCTCAGGTCTGACGCTGGAATTGGTCTCCTCCTGGGAAATCCTGCCTGCCCTCCAGTGCTGCTTGCCCTAGTGAATTCTCCAAGTCATTCCAGGCTCCCTTGTGCCCCTTTCCAAAGACAATACATGACTAACTTCTGGTTATTTACTTATCAAACATCTCTTGAATCTGCCTAATTTTCCCCATTTTCTGCAGCTGTGAAGGCAGGTCAGACTGTTCACATCTTTCAGCATCCTCCTTGCTGGTCTCCCTGCCTCTAATCTTGGCTCTAACCCATTTTCCATACAGCTACCAGGATGATTTTTCTAAACATAAATACAATTCTGTCATTTTCTCCTTTGAAATTTTCACTGGTTCTTCACTGCCATCCATCAAAATTCCTTACCAAAATTCAAAGCCTCATCATTCTACCCTCTTCAGAATGCTGTGCCTGGAGTAGATTGGACTACTTTTCATTCCCAGACGTGTCTCCCAAATCTTTGTAGATGCTCTCCCCTCTCCCTGGAACACTCACTCTCTAATCTGCCCTCCCAACCCTGCATAACTTTGAGAGGAATACTGACCCCCAGTCCAAGTATAAGAATTTTGGTGTCCTCAGGTAGCTACATAATCAGCCTGAGCCAAGAGGAATGAATTTGCTAACCTGCTCAGAAATACTCCCATAATTCACTGTAATTCACTTTAGTCTAAGATGTGATTTACAGGTAAATTTAAGAATAAAGAAAATGCATGTTAGAAATTACCCTAAAATAACCAATGCTCCTCTAAAGTGTTAAAACTTCACCTAAAAATGGGTCACCAGCCTTCCTTGTGGGGACCATACTGAGCATGAGTCAAAGCCTGGCATCTCTAGCTGAATGGGGGCTCATAACTAAATGGTTAAGCTAAAGCAGTGATTTGGAAAAAGCATGACAGTTCTCCTTCTATTCTTCACAATTGCAATTAGACAAAATTAAATTAGCCCACTGTCTCTCCACCAAGCACATTACAAATTTTCCACTGGAAGCAGGTGAATGTTTTCCAATATCCTTGCAGATGAGAGCTTTATCTTTATCTTCCCCCCTTCTGGTTATTTATAAAAGAATATGAGCACATTGCAGAAAATAATTGAAATATATTAAAAAATAAAAATTCTTCTTGAGACTACCATTCAGAAAGTGTTAATATCTTGATAAATTTTTCTTCCAAGCATATATGCATTTTTATGTAGTTGAGGTTATTATATAGTCATACATTCTGATTTTCCCCATTTAAAATTATATTTGAAACATTTTTCATGCCAATAAAACTTCATATCATCATAATAAATGCCTTATAATTTATTATTCCACCAATTCCTCTGTCTGGACACTAACTGTTTAAGAATTTCCTTTAGAAAAGAATGACAGATATAACTTCAAGTGCCTTCAGGGACAGTACACCCATTTTTTAAATTGCTGAAGCAAAAGCAAAATTAAGAAAGAACTTGGTCTCCACCCCACTCTCTCTTAATCAGATAATGTGTGCATTACCTGATAGAAGTGTTTTTGTGTTTTTGAAGTTCTAGATTTTTCTTAGCTCCTCGCTAAGAGTGTAGATTTAATGTAATTGCTTTGGTTGATGGAACAGATTTGTGAATATTAATGCTTGGTTGGAGCATGCAGAGATGCACATAAGCCTAGACTTCTCCCCCTGCGCTGAGTGCAAGCTCATGTGGTAAGTGGCAGTAACATCCACCCCAAAACTTCACCAGATCCTGGGGGGGGGGGCACATGGGGAATGTGGAACAAGGCAGCACAGTGAAGGCAGGCAGCGGGGACCCCATTTCTCACCTACCCCAACTCACAAGAATCTTAGGAAGCATCTCTAGGAAAGATTTAGCTTCCCTATCTCTAAAGTCATGAGGGTTTACACAAAGCTGTTGTGTTTGTTTAAAACCTTTGTTAAGCCACTCTGTCTTCACTGTCTGGCCATCCTCCTTTCCAAGAATCAGAGAAGGGAGGGGTTGGATAGTACATGTATAATTAACGCCACTTTTTTTCTTTCTAGATCAGTAAATAACAAAAGACATCTATTTGATTATAGTACTGGGGATCAAATCCAGGGCCTTGCACAGGGTGGGTAAGCACTCTATCATGAAGCTACACCCCAGTCCTAGAATATCATTCTTTTAAATTATATCTTTTAACCAAAAGCATCTAAGAAACTTGAAATAATGCTGGCTTTCTCAAAACCTACTTGAAAAGTTAAAACCATTTTTTCTCATTTCAAAGTTATCATATGTTCTTTTAAACAGACTTAAAAGGCAAAAATATAAAAAAGAAACTTAAAATTTCCTACTGTCTTACAAATAAGACAGCCACTGTAAAGATGTTTACAGCTTTCATCCATGAATGTTTTTCCCTCCACATAACTGAGACCATATTGCATTTTAAAATTGTATTTTACTTACTTCACTTATCACAAGAATTTCTAATATTGTTTAAAATTCCTTAGAGCATTTGATTGGCTGCACTCCCATTAAAAACGCTCTGAAAAAATTATTCACTTAGAAAAAAATCATATATCTATCTTTAGTTTTCTTTCCCCCCATTTCTATTTCATATTCCTTCCACTGACTTCTCAATCTGTCACTAGTCTGGACTTCTTTTCCTGGTTCAGAGCCATTTTTCTGATTAATGCTGGACCCTCCACTCAGATATCCTACTGGCCTTTAGAGCAACAAGCCAGTCTTGTCATCTGTCACACAGCCTCTTCCTGCTGACTTAACCCTCAATTGCCAGGACCTCCCTTTCCTCACTCACCTGGACATCAGAATCACCTATCCATGTCCTAGTATTTAAAACCCTAGAGACTCTCCTTGGTGATATTTTATCCATCTATCCTTCCCAAGGAAGATTAGTAGACTTAGCGAATAAAAATATAGGATACCTATCAGGTATAACTAAAAAGAATAAAAAAGTTTAAATTTTTTTTAAATATAGGATGTCCAGTTAAAATCGAATCTCAGTGAATGAATAATTTCCCTCAAAAACACATCTTGTTTGCATTTGGGAAAAACTTATGCTAATAAGGATGTGCTGTTTATATGAATTCAGATTTCTCTGGCCATTCTGTCCTTTACTTGGGAGCCCCTCCCATACCCATTTTCCCTATCCCCACCTCTAACATGTCTTGTTCCTATCATAAGCCACAGGCACCAGATGCCCCCTCCCCATCTCCCTGTCCGATTCAGTGATCTTTACAAATCATAGCTCTAACTGTGACATACCTCACTCACCAGCTCTGGTGGTCTCCCACTACCTACTTCGTATGCTGACATTCAGAGCCATCCACAGATGAGCCTTGACCTGCCTGCTGGCCCCATAATTTACTGCTTCCCTGCAGGGTTCTTGGCTCCAGCTCAAGTACTGGTCCTGTGGTTAGGTAACCCACCCCATACTTTCCTTCTCCTGGCCTGGCCTATACCCTCCTTACCATTTAGAAGGTCCTTATCACCTGGTATATAGATCACAAGGAAGTTTATCCTACTATTTGATAGGTCTAGAAAAGTTGAAAATTGGCAACTTCATGCTGTTTAAGCTAAGGTAATAAAAGGTCCCCACCTGGTGCTTCCTGCCTTCCCTGTTCATCTTCTCACTCCATGCCACAACAAACATCAAGTAGTGATTGCCTAAAGCAATGTTTCTCAAAGTGTGGTCCTCAAACCGCAGGTGTGGAATCACATTTAGGGCTTGTTGGCACTGTAGACTCCAAGGCTACAGCGCTACAAAATGAGAATCTACAGGGAGCAGCTGGGACTCAGTATTGTGAACATGCTTCCCAAATGAGTCCTGTGCTCACTGAAGCTGAGAATTCTTGCCATCAAGAGGCTGTTCAATCTACTCTGCCAGCACTGGTCCCTGCTCATGCACTCCACATTCCTATCCTGACACCTCTAGAGGCTTTGCTGCTCTGACCACTTCAAGACCCAGCCCATCAACCTCCTCAAGGGAAACCCAAGCCCTGCTAAACTTCTACCTCCTCCATGAACATTTCCCTGATCACCAGGAAGTATATAGAAAGAGGTATTAGGTTGCTTATGATCACTAACCACGCATTTGTTTCACTCAATTTGACAGAACATTCCCCCAAGACAAAGATGCCTTTCTGAATCCCCAAAGAGACTAACACTATGCTATGCTGTGGTTATTGCCAAATAAATAAATGCTGCATTAATATCCAAGCAAAGCCAATAGCTCAAAGAAGCTAACTATCAAGCAAAGATGAATGCCTTCCAATTTAGGAACTGTGAGAAGGATGTGCTCCTATATATTTATAGGATGCCCTTATAAATTCTAGTCATGGCAGGACTACAGGTAAGACTTGTGTCACATATATCAGGCCTGCACATTAACCTTCCCCATGGCCATTCCTTCCCCACCCCAACCCAGTGAGCAGGCTTTGACCCATCCAGAAATTGACCTGTCTCTAGGTGATAGTTGTGCCTGGATTCATTTCAAAAAGACATTGGAAATTCCTCCTTCCTGACCCTTCTACTCCCATCCCATACCTCCTCCTCCTCCCCTTTGACTCTCCAATCCCTTCCTATATCCTAGAGTTCTCCTTCCCCTGACACCTCTGGACTCTGACTCTCCTTCCCCACCTCCCTTTCACTACCTACTCTGGGCCTCACCATTTCTCCTGAGCCTCCCATCTCTTCTCCCACACCTCTGCATTTGTCAAACCCCAAAATCCTCATGTCACTCACATGCTTAAGGTTCCCTCTGGGTCCCTCATCCTCACAAGATCAAGTCCAAACTTGTCATGATTATGTGCTAAAGGCTTGGTTGCCAGCCTGTGACACTATTAGGAGGTAGTACAACCTTTAGAGAGTGGGGTCTAGTTGGAAGATATAGGTCCCTGGGGTGCAACTTTGAAGGTATCTTTGGTCCCTGGTCCCTAATCTTTCTTTTTCTGATTCTTGGCTGTCATGAGGTGACCAGTTTTGCTCCACCATGCATCTCCCAACATGATATTCTGCCTCACCCTAAGCCCACAGTCATGGGACCAATCAACCATTGACTAAAGCCTGAACCCATGAGCCCAAAATAAATCTTTCCTCCTTTAAGTTGTTTATCTGTCATAACAACAGAGAGCTAACACAAGACTCATACTTTGACCCATGGAGCCAATTACAGTCCAGCCTCTGTCTTTCAATTCCACTTAACTCAGTAAACAGTCTCTGGTACCTTCTATGTGCGGGACCATGTGATGAATGCCACAGATATGAAATCAAAGGGACCTGGGATCACAGAATAGAGACGGGAATAATGCAACAGACATGGTATAATGGGCTCAGTAGAAACACAGGAGGACTTGGAGACTCTTAACCGATTAGTGGTTAATTTATTCAAGGCTATGGTTAAGTCTCGAGCTCCGGGTCCAGGCCTTTGTAACCTGGCCAAAAGACTTCTGACTTCCCAACAGAAGGAAAGCAAGATGAAAAGACAAGACACAGAATGACCAATGATCAAAATGCAAATTCAGAATTGAAATGCATCCATTTTCTTTCAGTGCTTGAAATATGTTGTTCCAGGCCCTTCTTGCTTTTAGGGTCTGGGCTGAGAAATCTGCTGATATTCATATTGGTTTCCCCCTATATGTAATCTGATGTTTTTCTCTTGCAGCCTTTAAAATTCTATCTTTGTTTTGTATGTTAGGTATTTTCATTATAATGTGCCTGGCCATGGATCTGTTGTGATTTTGTGCAGTTGGTGTCCTGTAAGCCTCTTGAGTTTGATTTTCCATTTAATTCATCAGATTTGGGAAATTTTCTGATATTATTTCATTGAGCAGATTATTCATTCCTTTGGTTTGTATCTCTGTGCCTTTCTCAATCCCAATAACTCTTAAATTTGGTCTTTTCATGATGTTCCATAGTTCTTGAAAGTTCTGCTCATGATTTCTTACCATCTTTTCTGTTTGGTTGAGTTTGTTTTCAAGATTAAATATTTCGTCTTCATTGTCTGAGGTCCTGTTTTCCAAGTGATCTAGGCTGCTGGTTAAGCTTCCTTTTGAGTTTTTCATTTGGTTCATTGTTTCCTTCATTTCAAGGATTTCTGTTTTTTTTTTTTTTTTCAGAATCTCTATCTCTTTATTGAAATGATCTTTTGCTTCCTGCAGTTGCTCTTTTAGCATTGCCTACATTTGCTCTCTTGACTCATCGTTCGCTTCTTGGATCATTTTAATTATGTACATTCTGAACTCCCTTTCTGACAATGCTTCTGCCATGTTGTCATTGAGTTCTTTTGGTAGAGTATCTGGGTTTGTTTGGGACATTTTCTTCCCATGTTGTCTTAATAAACAGAGATGAGTTCAAATTATTATCTATAGCATAACCAATAAGTTTGCAATAAGGACTGCAATTTCTAATGTTGGACAGAGAGGATGAGGAGGGGTGTAGAACATAACATTAATGAGATATGAAGTGAGTCTATAGATATACTATGTTGTAGGAATAGTTTGAAGTAAAATTAAAAGAAATAGGTTGTTAGCATGAGAAAAAAGATTCTCCAAGGAAACAGATAGATAAGAGGAAGATAGAGTGCTAAGAATATTAATAAAAGAAAAAGGCAGGAATATAGTGGTATATTAGGAATAATTGTAATAGTACAACTAATTTAAAAATGTTCTGCAATAAAATTATACCGTACAGTTCAAACCTCTTATTTTTCAATGCAAAACCCATAAGTTACAAGGGTGACACAGAATTTCAGTGAAGTGAGATTTTACAAATACAGCACTTACATGATAGAAACACAGGAGATATTAAATACATTTAAGCACAGCCCTGATGCTGATCTGGGACTCATCTATGCTGGTCAAGTAACAGAATACCAAGACAACAACCTACGCATAGATGCCAACAGCACACTTAGGCAGGGGCAAAATGACACCTATGCCTTTTTATTTCACTGTCTATAAAAAACTGGAAGAGATTTACCTTAAAAAAATCTAGTGAATAGAATGGACGTGCTCAAAGTTTGAATTTATTTCAAGGAACCAAGAAACTAAGTTCGAGAAGCTGCTAAGTAATTTCTTAGAGAATTCCAAAAGGAGATGGGGAGGATGTCATGTCAAAAATAAGGCAGAGAGACAGAGAGAAAATAGATGAGACTTCTAGTATGTTCTATTGTCAGAGGGCAACGAGGCTTTCAATACAAAAAAGATTCTGTCTAGCTTTGTGGGACCATGTTTTTAAATTGTGGATTTTGATCATGTCAAGACAGCAAATTAGTAGGTCATGATGTTCATTTTTTAAAATAAATAGAAGAGCCAGGCACAGTGGTGCACATCTTTAATACCAGCATCTTGGGAGGATGAGGCAGGAGGATTGCAAGTCTGAGGCCAGCCTCAACAACTTAATGAGATTCTAAGCAATTTAGTGACACTCCATCTCAAAACATAAAAGGACTGTGGATATGGCTCGGTGGTTAAATACCCCTGGGTTCAATCCCTAGTACCAAAACATAAAAATAAAAAATAGCATCTAATAAAAAAATACCATGTTGCATTTCACTCGGTGAGAGAAATAATAAATTTTATGTGGCACCAGGTGTACACATTTATTAGTTTGCAACATGATGCACATTTCATGTGCTAGGTTGTGATCATGAGAAGTCTAGCAGACTTTCATTAGGAAAGGTTCTATTTTTAACACATACTAAACACACTCAGTTATGAATACTGACCTTTTCTTCAATCTTGGAGTCTGTGCTAAAATTAATCAGAGTATGCGGGTGGAGTATTAGAACTGGAAAGAGGAGGCAAATTAGCAGAATGTAAATGAGTGAACTGATAACAAGAGGCCAGAGAGCAACAAAATGAGATAGATGAGCTCTGGTTATTTTTTCTAGTCTCTGGCTTGTGATAAAAATTCCCTGGATATTTTCCTTCCTCACAGGAGCACTGGGTATACAGCAGCTGCTCAATAAGTGTTTGTTCAATGAGCCCCTAGAAGCACATTCTCTCTGGGGTAACACTTGTCATACAGAGTGATGGCTGTCCTTTAAATGTCTGTCCCCTACATCACAGCAGTTCTTAGAAGTCTAGGGCAATGTTTGGTCCACTGCTGTCCCTTCACCCCCTGCACAGGACAGTCCCTGATATATAGTAGGTGTTTGATAAGGGGTTTTTCCAATTAAACTGAAGGGCATCAAAAGACCATAAATATCTAATTCCGACACCCATTTGATGCACCCTTTGTAAGAACAAACTGACTTTGGCTCATTGAGCAAAAGTTGGGTGTGGTGGGCACATGCCTGTAATCCCAGTGGCTCAGGAAACTGTGGCAGGAGGATTGCCAAGTTCAAAGCCAGCCTCAGTGACTTGAGACCCTAAGCAACTTAGTGAGACCTAGTCTCAAAATAAGCAATAAAGAGGGCTGGGGATGTGGCTCAGTGGTAAAAGCGCCCCTGGGTTCAATCTCCAGTACAGAAAAAAGTTCTATTGAGAGCAAAACAAGAATAATAGCTTGGAATCTCTTATGCTTCTTGACTCCAAAGAACGGCTAATTCAAAGGACTTGTTATATCCTTTTATAGAATAAGGACCTCTTGACAGATTATTCAGGATATAAAGACTTGGACCTAATTTTTGGACCCAACCTGGCTTCTGGGGAACATAGGAGGTGTGTTTTCTAGTCTGGACAGCTTGAGGGCAGCAAACACTGTGAATCCAAAGCTACGGAGCTCCCATCCACATTGCCATCCACATTGCCAACTAGAGCAGGCAGATGCCCAGGAGGGTCTGGACATGGAGAAGCAGTCAATTGACCAGGTCAGCCAACAGGGAGCCAAGTCCTGGTTGCTTCCCCATGAAAAACTTAGACTGAGGTGAAGTGAGGAGGGGTGGAAGAACCATTTGCTTCCTTACCTCTCCTCAGCTCCATCATACCTCCATGCCTGGGTGGAGGTGTTCAAACCAATTCCTAACAGAGCAGGTATTTAGGGTGGGTTTTTAGGATGTTCAGAGCATGAATATCTAAGCTAGATGGTGCTGATCTCAGGCTGATTCCTTGGAAAGGCAAATGGTGCATTATCAGTGGGGAAATGAAAGATGCCCTGCACCAAGAGTTAGCTCAAATTCAAATTCAAAGGATTGCTTACTAGTTGCTACTTTTTCTTGGTCAGGTAAACATCCTGACAGCTATTATCAGTACAAAAAAAAAAGTTCTCTCTATCAAGGGCATTGATGGATGTTAAAGGTAGAGATAAAAGCCCTTTCCCTTCAGATATACCAAAGCAAAGTCTTTAAACTTCCTACGTCCTGTTCCTTATGCTCCATCCAATCTCACTTTTCTGTAACAAGAAGGCAAGGAGCTGAGTAACTGGTCTGCAGAAGTCAATGGATATCACAGAACCCAGAATGCTTACATTAGCAAACAGTTTCCGTCTCCAGGCCCCACCCAGCAGCTACTCCAGTCTCCCTCTGACCATCTGCCAGCATATGCTGAAGGAATATAAATCATCCTTGGGTTAACCTGAATAAAATGGAATCAAGAGGGCAAGTTGGCTTGGAGCCCAGGGAGTGAAAAAGAAGTTGCAGATTGTATACTCCAGCACCAAGCAGGAACAAAGTTTGCCCCCACCCTGCCTTTTTTTAGATACTGGGGATTGAATCCAAGGGTGTTTAACCACTGACTGATGTCCCCAGTCCTTTTTTCATTTTGAGACAGGGTCTCACTAAGTTACTTAGGGCCTCACTTGAACTTGTGATCCTCCTGCCTCAGAATCCCTAGTTGCTGGGACTACAGACATATGCCACTGTGCCTGGCTTTAGTTTGGACCTTTTAAACAAATAATTCTATGTGTCTCTCTATAGTTTGCATCTCAGTTCCATCTTCAGTGTAACTCAATCTCTCTCTGCCTCGGAGATCTTGTGTCAACGATAAAACACATGCCTACAATGTCTAGCCTTGCCTGGCAACTTCAAGGGCCAGAACATGACATCAATTATCATTAGGATTACAGCATCACAAAATGGGTAAGAGCAGAGGTTTTGGATTCAGAGGACTTCAAGATGCTGACTCCCTGGGCCCCAGCAGTCATGAGGAAATTTCCTTACCATCTCTGAACTCAACTGTTCCATCTACAAAATGGGATAATAAAGCCATTTCCTAGGGTTTCTGTGAGGATTAAATGAGAATCTGTATGTAAGCTGTTTAGTGCAGAGTAGATGCCCATAAATGATGGCTATTGCGATGGTGATGGCTTGTCTCCCTCAGACAGACATGACCCCAAAAAAAAGATGAGTTCCTCAAAAGCCACCAATATTCAAAGTGTCAAATATTAACATGTCCCCTGTGTCCCTGCTCTGCCTCCCATGTTCCCTATTACTGTGTATGGTGTTCCAGCTGCCCCGTTCTCCAAGTGGAAAACCCTACAGTCCTCTCTACTGCCCTGTCTCCCCCTACAACTAATCCATCACCAGGCTCTGCTGACTCCACTTCCTAAATACCCCAACTCCACCTGCTTCTCTCCATTTGCTTGCACAATCCTAGTTCAGGCCACCATCAACTTGTCCCTAGATAACATGACTCCACAACCTGGTCTCCACGGCCCAGCCTTCCCCCTCAATCCATTCTCCAAGCTGCAACTTCTGTCATCTTTCTAAAGAACAAATATGACCATGCCTCTCATCTTCCCTTTCTTCATTGGCTTCCCCAAGTAAAATCCAAGGCCCTTGACACGGCTTCCAGAGTTGGTCATGATCTGCCAGTGCTCGGCTCTCTCCAGCTTCAGATCTCAGCATTGTCCCCTTGTTTTGGGCACTCCAGTCACACTGAGTAACCAGCAGTTCCCATAATGAATCATGTCTCTCTCTCTACCAGGAGTTCACACATGGCATGCTCTCCTCTAAGGATATATTTTTATGCCTTTTACTCTCTATGCTAACTAGTTCTCAATTTTTAGGTTTCAACTGAGGTGTCATTTCTTCCCACTTGAACACTGGATTAGAAATCCCTTCCACTGTATAGCATATATCTGTTTGTTCATCTCTCCCCTAGACTGGGAGCCCTGAGGACAAAACCATTCTTGTCATTTAAGTACCCCAAGTGCCTCAGACAGCACTGGCACACAACAGACACTCAAATATTTGTTGGATGCTACCAATTGGCCCTGTTTTGTGGAGCAACCTCTGACTGAAGGTGACAGTGACAATGAGTTATCCAGTAGCTAAGCCAATCTTGGGTACTAGAACCTGTCCATTCAGCAAGGGCAGCACCTACCTAGGATGGCCACCACCTCATCATCTTGGATCACCTCCAGGGAGCCAGACACCACAAAACAGAGGCTGTCAACACTCTCTCCAGCATGGTAGATGAGGTCCCCTGGGGCACAGTGCACTGTCTGGAACTCCATGGCCAGGGCCCGCAGGCAGCCATCGCTGGCCAGTCGGAAGGCTGGGTGCTCCTTGAACACCTTGCGGTTCAGATGCACACAGATGTCAGCTCTCATGTCCTTGGGGCAGATCTGTAGGACCTGGAGGGGCACAGAAAGAAACAGTATGAGGGTCCTCACTGTGACTTCCAGGTCACTTCCCTCAGCACACCTGGGGTATAACAACACCCACGAAGCCTGACTTTGCTCTTCTAGCCAAGTCCTTCCTGCCACTACTTCCCCTCTGTGGGAAAGGCAGGCAGTGAGTATCTAAAATAATCTATGCTGACTGCCCAGGACACAGGTTGGAGAGTTGGGACTGGGAACACATGGGACTCCATCTGGGAAGTCTTCTCTGAGACGATATTAAGCTAACACTTGCATATGTAGTGAACCATGTGGAAGAAGAACATTCCAGTTACTGAGGGGGTTGAGCAGTAGCCATTGTGGATGAAGGGTAGGGCTGGGAGAACAGCAAGCTTGAGGGACTTAAGGTCAGGAAAAGCCTACGATTTCATTCTAGATGTGATGGGGGAGAACTGGAGAACATTTTAGCAGAGGGAGGATGGGCTGACTTATATTTTAAGAGGAATATTACAGCCTCAGAGTGGGTTGAGAGAGCCCTGACTGCAGGGTGGAGACAGTGGTGTCAAGGAATTTGTTTGGATCACTCCTACAGCCACCTCAGTGAGAGGCTAGGGAACTGCAAAACTTTGGCAGTGGGGATTCTGCCTTTGGGTCCCCTTCTTCCATCTGGGAGAAGTCTACTTTTACTTTTCTTCAATAAAGCTTTTTACTTTCTACTCTAAAAAAAAACAAAAAACAAAAAAAAACTTTGGCAGTGGAGCCAAGTTCAGGTTACATTCATAAATAAGTAAAAAAAATTAAAGTGACATATAATAAATGCATATACTCATAAGGTACAGCATGATATTTTGATACATGTATACTATGTGTGATGATCAAATCAGGGCAATCAACCTAATGCAATATTTATCATTTCTTTGTGTTGAGAACATTCAAAATATACTTTTAGCTCTTTTGAAATATATGGTAAATTTGTTGTTATATAATATTACAGTTGGGTAGGAGAAATAACTTCTAGTATTCTATAGCCCTGTGGGGTGATGATAGACTAAAGAATATATTTTGAATGTAGAACTGACATGATCTTCTAATAGACTAAATATGGGATGTTACAGAAAGAGATGCATCAAGTACCATCTACTGAACACTTACTGCATACCAGGCATTGCAAAGCACTTTAAAATCATTCATTTATTTAATACCTATTAAGTACCTTACGGTATAACAGGCATCATTCTTGGCTCTGAAGATGTGGCAGTGAAAAAAATAACAAAAATCCCAACCCTCGTGCAACTTACCATCTAGTAGGAGGAAACAAATAGGAAAAATGTATAGTTGTGAGTGCTAAAGAGAATAACAAAGTAGAGGAGGGATGCAGTTTTATACTTTAAAGTGTTCTGTGCAATAGCTGATGTGGCCTTCATATAAACCCCATGATATAGTGTTAGTATGTCAATTTACAGATGAGGAAACTGTTGCAGAGGGAAGTGATATAACTTGCCCAAAGTTGCACAACCAGAAAACAGGGGAGCAGGAATCGCAGACCTGTTGGTTACATCTTAACAAACTCCTATACTAGGCAGCTACACAAAAACAGTTGGGTTTGTAATTTGACTTGCATCATTTTGAAAGAAAAATGGGAACTATACTATAAGAGACCATGTAGGTCTCAACTTATCATTTTCAGCTTTCTAGAAGGAGAAATATTTCCCTGGAGTAAATTTTTGCAAGAAACCACCACATGGCCCCTTATATAGCAAGCATTTAGTAAAACAATAGGACACCTTCAAGTGGACTTTTCCAGTGAATTCAGGAGTGGTTCTAAAATAATTTCTCCCATCCTAGTCTGTGAACATAGCATGGGGCCCACAATCAAACATTCAGTGAAAACTTTTCCTTGCTGTGCTGGGAACTTTTCCGTCCCTACTCCTCTGCCTTAGCACAGGCCATTTGTTGAGCTCAAATCTCACTTTGCTCTTGATAACTTCATTCCTGTCCACCCCTCCTGGCACCACACACACACACCCACCCGGTGCTCTGCATGGAAGCCTAGCAGTGGGAAAAGGTCAGATAGTTGAAATCCCCGCTTCCTCTGCTTCAAGTGACTTAACAGCTCTGTACCTCTGTTTTTTTCTGTAAAGCAGACTGCTAACATTGACTTGTAAAGGTTAAACGAAATCACATCTACCAGTACACAGTTCAGGGCAGTGTCTGGCCCCAGCAGGTGACTCAGTGAACACAGCTCCCCGACTTCTGTGTACCTGCTCTCTGGGAGTGGGGACGGAGGATTGACAGAGGCACAGAGAAATCGGGCTGCCAAAGCTTTGGCAGAGCGCTTGCTAAATGCCTCGCTCCATAAGGCTTATGACAAACAAGGCTCCTGCAGAAGTGCAGATTTTATGCGGGTTTCTTCTTTCCAAGCAGATCACTAGAGAGCAGGGAGCACGTGCATGTCATGTCAAAATGGTGCGTGGTAGTTCGGAACCAAGATTTATTCTCCAGGTGAGTTCGCCTTTAAATATTTGGTTTCCTCTGACTTGGGCTTTGCTGGCAGAATCTGCTAGTGAACAGGGCAAGGCATGGGGGCCATGTTTTATTCATGGGCTCTGATCCCAGAGCCCGCAGCACAAGGAGGTGAGAGAGTCTGGAGTGGAGGAACTGCAGACTGCTGCAGCCATCAGGCATTTCCATCTTCTCATCTACTGGCTCCATAGCAGAGTGGGTGGAGGGTCCTCGATCCCACTGGCAGCCCCCTTCCCTGAGCTGCCTTTCCTACTGCTTGTAGGAGGAAGTAGCCTCCTCCTCCTCCATGAGAGCCTCAAAGGCCACAGAGAGATGTCACTGGAGGCTTACAGCCTTGCTGGGCTGGGCAGGACAGGGTCAATGTTAACAGAGAGGCTTTAGGTTCAGGTACATCTGGATCAATCCTGGCCTCAGCATTCACTGGAAGCAATACTTAGCTCACTGAGTCTTCATATTTGAATTTGTGTATAGATTTTTTTTCCCAATTCTGGGGACTGAACCCAGGGGTGCTTCTACCATTGAGCTCTATCCCCAATATTTTTGCTTTGTTATTTCAAGAATTTTTATTTCAAAGTTGCCCAGGCTGGCCTTGAAATTGTGATTCTCCCAAGTAGCTGGCATCACAGGTGTGCACCACCGCCCCTGGCTCCCTCGTGTGGGATTTTTTGCAAGGATTCCATGAGCTGTTGCATGGGAAGGTCCTGGAACACTTAGATGTTCAATGCCTGAGTTCTCATTTTTGATGTTATTTTAGCAGCGACATCAAGTCATCTGAAGGAGTCTTTGTAGTCCAGAAGATCAGAGTCATAAGGACCTTAATTAAGGTCATCTAATTTCCAGGTATTATTGACACAAAAACTGAGGTTCAGAGAGACAAGCGTGTGCTCAAAGTCACCAGCAACTCGCTAGTAAAACCAGAGTGTTCCAGAACTACCTCTCCACCCTGTGGCCTCCTTGGTCATCTCTGGGAGAGGTGTGGGCTCTCTCCCTAGCAGTTGCCTGCCACAGCCCCTGCCAAGGAAAACAGTCACCCAGGGTACACTAGGCTCTGCAGTAAGTGACCATAGTGAAGTCCCGAGCTATTCCCCCTCCCATCTGGACATGGAACTGGGGCAAATCCCAAAACCCTCCAGGAAAGTGAGACAGTAGAGGGGGAGAGGGAAGGTAAATGCTGACTGTGTTCTCTCCCATGGGCAATGGCCCAGCCCAGCCCTGCAGGGAGGGTGGGGGAGGGCTTCTTTCCAGACAAGCAGATTTACAAAGGCATCCTGGTGCCTGGGAAAAGGAGCTCCAGGGCAGAGAGATCAAAGTTCCCTTCTGCTCCATCAGCTGTCAGGCACCCACAGAACCTACAGGCATTGTTGAGAGAGAGGCGCAGAAACAATAGGAACAGCAGGGGCAGGTGGTTGGCAAAGCCAGGGAGTAAGTGCAGCTCCAACCCCCACCCTGCCCATCAGGGAAATCAGAACCTCCTCATCTGGACTCATGCTTCTTCCCTCCAGTACATGTTTTACATTTTAAAAGGGTGAAAGGAAAAAGCTTTGAAGTCAAAGGAAAACTGGGTTCCAATCCTGGTTTTGCCCTTCTTGACACCGTGACCAGTTAGTCAAAGGATTTGGGCCTCTTATTCTCATCCTTTCTCAAAAGAGATTGCAACAACTCCCTCCCACGGCTACTAAAGCCCAAGTAAGGCTCTGCTGCAGGGGCAGACAGGGAGGAGAAGCATGAAAATACATTGGCTGTCAACACACAGTCAGGACGTGATAGCGGATGCTGTGGTGGTGCGGCAATGGCTCTCATGGCACAGTCAACAAAACCAAAGTGACATTTCTTTCAAGTTGAGGATCAACTTTAGTTCATGTTTTTCCTTTTACACTGTCAACTCTTAACTGACTATTCCAATGGAGGAAGATAGGAACATGGACAGCTGATCCCAAAGGCTAGTTGAATTTGAACTTGAATCTGTCAGTAGGTATTTTTGCAATAGTTTTTGTTTTCCTAATTCTACCAGTGAAAAGGAATCCGCATTTCCCTAGTGTGCACAGACAGGCAACAAGAGGAGTGTGGTAGAAAAGACGAAGTGGAGAGAAACTGAGCTGGGATGGAATCTTGTTTTTAGAAAATATGCAAAAGAGATAATTCATAAATGAATAATAGGATTCTTCAGATTGAGAGGTGGGAAGATGAGTGGAACACATAAATTTAAGGGGAAGACAACAAACCTTAGTTATGAGGAAAAATCATATCTTAATGCAATATTTTTCTAAAATCTAAGTTCATGCAAGGAAATTCATAATGAACAAAAGACCAAAAGTTAGAATAAGGGCTGAAGATATAGCTCAGTTGGTAAAGTGTGTGCCTTGCAAGCACAAGGCCCTGGGTTCAATCCCCAGCACCACAAAAAAAAAAAAAAAAGAAAAGAAAAGAAAGTTACAATAAAGACTAGATCAGTAATAGTGTTGTGCTACCTTAGAATTTGGGACAAAAGAAAAAATAAGTAATACCAACCACTTCCCTCTCCTCATGACCAGACACTCATCATTGTCCAAATCTGGGAAATTCTGTCCTGGATAGTTAGACTTCCAGTTTTCCTATTTTCCAGGAGGCACACCTTGACTTTCCAGTTTCTTAAATAATGGGTCTTAATTGCTAGTCTTTGGGCAAGGCTGATCAGGAAGCAACCAAACCTCTGGAGAAAGGACCTGAGAATCTAAGATCACGCAGATGAGCTCTGAACCCAGCCAGGTTGGAGGGCCTCAGCCCAGCTGGAGAGAGCCAACAGACAAGTGATTTCCCTAAGCTCCTTGCAGTCCTTACCTTCTCCGTGTCAATGCCTCTAGACATGGACCAGGTTGACACAATATAGTCCATAACTCGCTCACTCAGTCCTTTGGGCACCTGGTAGAGCTTCAGAAAGTCCCGGACACTGTTGAGCATCTCATGGTACCTGTTGGTATTGGCGTACATCTGTTGGAAAATTGTGGTCACATTCCCGAAGATGGTGGCATAGAGAAGGGCTAGAAGCAAGGAGGAGAGAAGGAAAAGAAATAGCACATGAGTGGTCCTCAAGCCAGGGTCCCAGAATACTCAGAGTGTTCAGAGCAAGCCAGTGGCTACACTCTCCCCAGATCAGACGGTCATGACCCTTCTCAGGAAAACTTCATGCCTAGAGCCTTTGGGAAGTGGACTCAAAGCAAGAGTTTCCTCATGTCAGTCCACTAGGAAAAAGGTACAGGAGGCAGGGCCAGGCTGGTTGGGAGTGAGGGCCAGAGCTCAGACACAAGCAGCAGTGATGAGTTTGGGGAAGGCAGTTGTACTGCTCCACCTACTGCCTTTTTTCACAAAACTTTGACGCACGTCTGAGGACACCAAACGTGTGCCCATGTGCTCCAGTCCAAATCCAAACCTGTGAGCTAATAATCTTCATCAAGCTCTGCTCTGTGCCAGCCCTATGCTACCTACAGGGATAGGATGGTGAATAAGACAGTCCATTTTGGCCCTCAAAGAACAACACAGCAGGAAGCACAGACTCTGAATATGCAATCACAAGTTATTAAACAGCCAGTCTACAGAGGGCAACGGAAGATGTTCTAACCTCGTTTTGCACTTATTGTTAAATCCTTGTTTTGCACTTAATAAAACAACCTGCTTCACTGATGTGGCTTCTGGAGAGAAAAGCATGTCTTTGATATGGTTCAAATAAAATCAGGTCCCCTCTGAGATGTAAGGACTGTGTAGTTTGTGTCACTACTGCTCCCCTTATGTCAGCATCACCAAGGAGAACCATTACATCATCACAGATACACCACTTCCAGGAAGCCTTCCCCAAACCCCTCCATCTGCCACCAGGAGGGTGACCGTGACTTACTAGGGATATTTCTCTAGAGCTCATATTAATCCATTGTGCAATCTTATATAAGCTTCTTTCTTGGCCTGTTGCCTGACGAAGTATGAGTTGCTGCTTGAAGGCTGGACACATCTTTTCCTTGCTATTTTACCCCTGGACTCTAAATACCTTTCTGCTACTTAATAAATGTTTGTTAAATCAGTGAGTCTCACACATGCTTTTTGTTCTTGCTTTTTTAAAAAATCGATAAACTGGATAGGATTGAAATATATAAGTTGATCAACCTTGACATAAAACCACTACTGCAAGTAAGATAGTGAATATATCACCCCCAAAAGTTTTGTCTTGTCCCTTGGAAATCCTTCCCACTTGCTCTTCACCCTCCCATCCCCAAGCTACCTCTGATCTTTTTTCTAACACCACATATCAGCCTGAGTTTTCTATAGTTTTGTGGATATGAAATCATATATCATGTATTCCTTTTTAATATCATTGATGTAACTCATGTAAAATGAAATGTATCCATTTAAGTGTAAAAGTCAATGGTTTTTAATATATCTATAGACTTGGGCAACCATCACCATAATCTAAGTTTAAAGTATTTTCATTTCCCCCCAAATAAATTCCATACCCATTATTAGCTGTTCTCCATTTCCTTCCAAACTCTTTCCATAGGCAACTGCTAATCTACTTTCTGTCTCTACAGACTTATATATTCTGGACATTCTATATAGATTAAAATTATGTAGTATGGGGCCACCTGTAGCTAACTTCTTTCACATTGCACCATGTATCAGTTCTTAATTTTTATTGTTGAATAGTACTCTATTGTATGAGTGGCCCACATTTCATTTATTCACTCATCAGTTGTTGGACATTGGGTTTTTCTCCTTTTGGGCTATTATGAATACTACTACTGAACATTCATGTTTAACTGCATTTAGCATGTTAAAAAACTGCCAAGCTATTTTCCAAGGTAGATGCACCTTTTGACATTTCTACCAGCAGGGTATGAGTGTCCCAGCATCTCCACATTCATATTCATACTTCTTATTACCTGTCTTTTTGATTGGCATCCTAGTGAGTGTGAACTGTCCATTGTAAACTGCTTCACTGTGGTTTTGATTTGCATTTCCATCATGGATAACAACGCTGAACATCTTTCCCTGTGCTCAGCGGCCATTTGTATATCTTCTTTGGAGAATTGGTCGTTCATGTTTTTCAATTGGGTTGTTTGTATTTTTTATTATTGAGTTGCAAGAGTCCTTCATATATCCTGTATAAAGATTCCTTATCAGAAATATGATATGCAAATACTTCCTAACATCATGTGGGTTGTCTTCACTTTCTTAACCTATCATTTGTAGCACAAAAGCTTTTGGTTTGGGTGTAGTTCAGTTAATCTACATTTTATTATGTATTTTTTTTGACTGACTTCTTTAAGCATAATGATTTTTAATTCTGTGTTGTTGTATCAGTAGTTCATTCTTTTTTTAAAGGCAAATATTTGGAAATAGAAATTCACAGGAAGATTTAAACATAGTATGGAGAAATTCCAGTTACCCTTCACGTACTTTCCCCTTACATTTTATGTAACAAGAGTACAATGTCAAAACCAGAAGACTGGCATTGCTATGAAATCTATGTATAGTTCTGTGTCATTTTATTCCATGTGTAGATTTGTGTTAATATTAGCACTAGAGAATTATTCCACCACCAGAGGTCTCCCTCCTGCTGCCCCTTAATAGCGCCCCCAACCACAAGTCTTTTCTCCTTTATTATGTCATTTTAAGAATACTCTATAAAACAGAGCGTAAAATATGTGACCTTTTGAGATTGTTTCCACTCAGTAAAATACCCTTTAGATCCATCCAGGTTGTTGCACGTATCAATAGTCCTTTTCCTTTTAATTGATGACTATCCTGCTGTATGGATGCAGCACCAATTCTTTTAAATCATCTTATTTAGATTTAGCTGACAGACTATGGAAGGGAAAGAGAGAAGTGTATGGATCTAGGGGCAAGGAAAAGAAATGCAAATCAACACTATTCTAAGATTCCATCCCATCTCACCCCGGCCAGAAGGGCAATTACCAAGAATACAAACAACAATAAATGTTGGTGTTGGTGAGGATGTGTGGGAAAAGGTACATTGCTGGTGGGACTGAAAATTGGTCACTATGGAAAGTTGTGTGGGGATTCCTTAGAAAACTTGGAATAGAACCACCATTTGACCAGCTAGCACACTTCTTGGTTTATACCCAAAGGACTTAAAATCTGCATATTACAGTGATGCAGTCACACCAATATTTATAGCAGCTCAATTAACAATAGCTAAACTATGGAACCAACCTAGGTGCTGCCCTTCAAGAGATGAATGGATAAAAAAATGTATATATACACAATGGAATAGTATTCATTCTTGAAGAATGCAATTATGATATTTGCTGGTAAATGGATGGAGCTGGAGAATATCATGTTAAGAGAAAAAAGCCAATCCTAAAAAACCAAAAGCTGAATGTTTTCTCTCATATGCTAATGCTAATTCACAGTGGGGGGAATAGAGTTAGTTTAGTTTAGGTAGAGGGGAGTAAAGGGAGGGGAGGAGGCATGGGGGTAGGAAGGATAGTAGAATGAATCAGACATTATTACCCCACGTACATATATAACTACAAAACTGATGGGATTCTACATCGGGCATAACCAGAAGAATGAGAAATTATACTCCATTATATATGATGTATCAAAGTGCATTCTACTGTCACGTATAACTAATTAAAACAAACGAAAAATTTTAAAAAAGAACTAAGTACACCCGAAGAGAATTGTAAATGAGGAAGGAAAGAGCACTACCAAGCTCTGGAAAGGCACGAGGGAGTACTGTCAATCTGAATAGGAGGAGGGGGACAGAAATGCTGCAAAGCCTGAATAATGTAGATACCAGCTATTCCAAGCTCACAATTACTTCATAAACAAGGAGAGGTCAAAGAGCCACCTTTCTCCACGCCAGTAATGTCACCACGTATGCTCAGCATCCTCCTCCCAGGATCTGGGCCAGGCTGGTTGCCTTGTTCCCAGGGAGTATGATCTAACTCACCAAACCTGCCTAGCTGTTTTCTGATCTACAATGAACCAGACCTCATGGGCAAAGAGTAGAAGTGTTTCTTTATGGGATGCTTGCCAGAAAACTAATCCAATCCCGAGCTTTAAAAAGTAGTTACACCAAATCAATAATATAGTAAGAATAGCTCTCTTGGCCAGGATCTGAGTGCCAGGCAGCAGGTCCAAGACACTGACATGCTGGTCAGTCAAAGCAGTGTTGCCACGGAATGCTTTATGGCTCAGGCTCCTCCTGCCCCAGCCTGCTTCTGAGGCATTCTGGAAGGCCTCAGGAGGGCCATATTCTATAATGATGATGATGATGTAATATTTTATTAAAAGTGGATAATTCTGCTCTAAATTCACTTCCTTAATTTTATATGAGGTTGGATACATGTTTTTCACACATACAACATTTAATTTGTTAATATCTTAGTATCTCTATCAAGCCCTGTACCTGAAATTCTTAAAATCTAACTGGGAGAGAAGACATGTTAATTCAGGTGTCACCCAAATGCATATTTGGGGAGAAATGGAGGGATGTGTGATGTCACTATCATGAATTGAGGAGGGGGACAAAACAAAACCAGCCTGACTCAATCTGGCTGTGCAGAGGGTGTCTTGGATCCCTCTAAATGTGGATCACTTCAGTCCTTCCGTTTGGGGAAAGGAAAGAGCCTTCTCCCAACTCCAAAGCAAAATGCTGATTTGAAGAAAAGGTTTCTTTCTTTGTCCGAGTGGTTAAGTTTTATATTGTATCATGGCAAGAACTCTGGGTCCCATCCAAGGAAAAATAAGATCATATTCTCTAGTCCCTTAACTAGAAACGACTATATGGAACTTGGGAAGGACAGTAAAATTGTTGTTTCCTTTTTTTCAGTTCTAACTTTTTAAGGTCTAAATTTTTAAACCTAAATTTTAAGGTTCACATTTTTAAACCTAAATTTTTAGGTTTACATTTTTAATTTTTGGTCTAAAATATCATAGTTCAAAGAGTTAAGTGGTCAAGACATTTAAACAACAAAACAAACCCATAGTCTTTGATCTCTCCTTTTCAGGCAACTTTCAATTGTAAACCAACTTTCAATTGTTTAGCTGATTGTTTTGGTATTTATCTCCTTGTTTGAATATCAGGCTCAAATTGCTCTGTCCTGGTATTTGGTTTGAGGCATCATCCTTCCCCTCTGAGAATTCAGCACCTTCCTCTTCACCTCCAATCCTGCTCACTTCACACACCTTTTCCGGTTACTCCACTCTCCTGGTAGAGCTTATCATTCAGGTTAGAACCACATTTGAGTTTGTGTTCCAATGTCCACATGAGTGCTACTCCCAGCTGAACCATGAGATAGCACTTGCTTCTTGGCAGTGTTCTCTTTTATCTGTAGCTCATAATGGTCTTTGTCTTTCCATTTCCTTAATTTTCTTATCATTCACTTGATTCCACACTTTCCCACAGATAAATCTCTTAATGAGTATGTTAACCTATCAATTTCATTTTCTTACAGCAGTCTTTTCTGGAGGCTTCTGAATCTGTTCGATTGCCAATTGGGTGACTCTCTTCATTACTAGCCTTATTCAGGATAGAGTTCCTAATTCCTACATCCCAAATCCCCCCACCCCTTTCTTCTCTTCTCTAGTAGCTTTCTGAGACAGTGAACATAGGAAAGAGATTTTGAGACCTAATCTGGATTCTGTTATAGTTTATCAGTAGTTTGGCTAGAATTGGTATAGAATTCTAGATTGGAAATCATGTTTCTCAGAATTTTAAAAATATTTCTCTAGTCTTGTTGAAAAGTGGAAACCATGTATCAAACCTGATTTTTTTTTTTTCCTCTCAGAAAACTACAAAGTTCTGACAATTTATAGTGATATACATTTTGTTGTGGTTACATTTTCCTCTTTTGTGCTAGCTTTCTTTTATTTTTTATTCTTTTTATATTTTCATTGGTGCATTAAAATTATACATAATTTACATGAACAATAGTGGGGTTCAGTGTTGTGTGTTTGGAAAGCATTGTGCTAATCTTTCAACAAACCCTTTTAAATGTGAAAATCTATGACCTACATATCAAGCAAATTTTCTTAGATTATTTCTTTTATGATTTCTTTCCTTCTATTTCTCTGTTCTCTTTTCCCAGGCCTCCAATGTTTCCGGTGTTAAACTTCTGGAATCATCTAATTTTCTTATGTTTCTCTCCTATTTTCTATTATTTTGTGAGAGTTTTCTTCAACTTTTGTCTTCTATTCTTTTTAGTGAGTTTTAATTTGTTCTCATGCCTTTAATTTCCATGACCTTTTTGTTCTGAATTGCATTCCATTCTGTTTCATACATATATCTTCTTTTATTTTCTTGAAGGATAAAAATGGTAGATATACTTGTAAATTTTCTTCTTCCTGCTTGGCTTCTGTTTCCTTGTTTATTTATAATCATGTTTGTCTGCCTTTCACATTAGAAATAGATGGAAATTTCTAGATGCCTACTTAGATTTAAGAATGGGGCTCTAGAAAACTAATTAAAGAGTTTTGTGTGATTATCATGGGCTGTGATGAGTTACCGTAGAGTAACCTGGTTGGAGCTAGTGCTGAAGAGCCTACAATGCCATCAATTTTGGGCTTGTTCTTTTGGACTGCTGAGTCCCCAGGGAAGACTTAATCTCCTGACTGGAATATGCTGGCAGCACTCAGTTACTAAGGGAAGAGAAGGCAGCTGGAGGTCTCCACATTCAGTGCATAAACTTTCCCTTAATCCCTGTTTTCATACAGTACCTCTGCTTCCAGGGTGCCTGCTGTCCCCCATCCAGAGACTCCAAACAAGCCACGGTTTTTGAGTGGGGGAAGGGCAGCTGCATAGATCAAGAAAGAGATCTGAGGGTCTAAGTGCTCCTTAAATTTTCAGGCAGCCCTCACTTTCTCAGTACCACCTTCACTCTCAATTCTGGAGGCACTTAGTGACACTAATGTTTGAGTTCTTTGGGGTCTTGGAACACATCAAACGATTTCAGATATTCCCTATGTTGTCTTATGGTTCAGCTTTATTGGGTCTACCAAACCGATCATTGATTTTCAGTTTTCAAATTTTTTCCCCTCTACTACCTCTCCTCTCATTCTCTTTGTGGGTTTGTACTCCCAGAAAACCTTCCCTTGCTGTGGTTGTAATGGAGTTTCAGGGGTGGCCAGATATAACCGTGTGTGGTCCAGTCAGCCACATCTAACAACAGTGGTGTGAATAGTCTGCAAAGGCTTTAAGAACTTCTGCTTTGACCCAAGGTGGCCCATATGAAAGGGAGAAATAGTTTCCAAATCTTCAAAGTCAAGAGCTCAAGGCAAAATTGTAATAACAGTAACAATACCTCAGAGCAGGTATTATGACTACCTAGCCAATAAAGAAACTGAAGTCCAAGGTCAGAGAAACAGTACACAATGAGGTGAGAACCTAGGATCTGATTAGTGCCTCACTGAATCCACTAACTCATCCCTCCCCAAACTTCAGTGTGTGCCAGAATCACCTGGAAGGGCTTTCACAACAGTGTTTGGGCTTTACCTCCAGAGCATCTGATTGAGGTGGTCTTGTGTGGGCCCTAAATAATTTATATTTCTAACAAATTCTCAAGTGGTATGGTTACTGTTAGGAACTTTGAGAAACATATCACAGGTTGAGTATCCCTGCTTGGGACCAGAAGTGTTTCAGATTTTGGAATCCTTTGGATTTTAGAATATTTGCATATACATAATAATGAGATATCTTGGGGATGGACCCCCAAGTCAAAACCAAAAATTCATTTATGTTTCATATATACATAACTGGAGATAATTTTATACAATTTTTTTTTTTTTTTTGCAGTGCTGGGGACTGAACCCAGGGCCTTGTGCTTGCGAGGCTGGCACTCTACCAACTGAGCTATATCCCCAGCCCTACAATATTCTTAATAATTTTGTGCTGCAAGGTTTCATGGTATAGAATTTTCCACATCTGACATCATGGGCACTCAAAAAATTTCAGGTTTTGTACCATTTTGAACTTTTAGATTTGGGGATTAGGGATACCCAGCCTGTATTAGAATTTTCTACATTCTATTGCTAGTCCTTGTTTAAATTCAGAATATGTCATGAAACTATATAGATACAAATGTTGATTTTGACTTGTTTTTCATAGCCAAGGCTATATGGGTTATTGTACATTACTTCTTCAGGAGTAAGGATAAAGAGAAAAGATCTAGTACTGAGCTGGGCATGGTGGTGCCCACTTGTAATGCCAGTGGCTCAGGAGGCTGAGGTAGGAAGATCTCAAGTTCAAGGTCAGTCAGAAACTTAGCAAGACCCTGTCTCAAAATAAGTTTGTCAGGATGAACCCAACTACTATGCATACCTATCAAGCTCTAATAAAAAGAAAAAAAAAAGTAAAACAGTTGGGAACAAAAGCGGGTGGCTGGGGATGTGCTTCACTGGTAGAATCCCCAGTATTGGGGTGGGGAGCGCAGAAGAGCTATTTATGTATTAAAAACCCACTTTCCAAAAATGGAGAGCAACATTCCTTCTCTTCCCCTCTTTCAACTCAGCTTCTACATTGGCTACTCTGCTACTCCAAGATCTCATAAGTACCAACAGGAAAACTGAGGAAGTAAAGCCCTTCCCAGGCCCTACTTTCAAAACAGATAATGTAATGCCTGAAATTCGGTGTCCACTAAGATTATGTCTTACTGCTGCTGATTTTACAGATGTTTTTTGCAAAAAAAAAAAAAAAAAATAACAGATTTTGTTGTATGAATTCCCCTTAAAATAAAATCTTCAGTTGTGCAATCCTTAACTCCTCATTAGCCAGTCATGTGATTAGGATGAACTGCTCATTAAATTGTAGCTGCACTGGTAGCTGTGTTGGTGGAGGGGGTCTTAATAACACATACAGTATTGGCACTGAGAGCTCAAAGCAATCCAGACACTCTCACTTCCAAGTCATTAATGAGGTACAAAAATAGGGTCTAAGAAGGCACAGCAGGAGCTTAGAAGTTGAATTTTCTGCTATGTTAAGAACTGACAAAAGTCCCTACAGGTGAACCCAGTGATGTCTATACACAATATTATCTCTTGTTAAGAGCAGAAAGAAGGGATTTTTAGCATTATACCCTCTTGGGTTCAATTTTCAGCTCAACAGACCAAAACTATGTGGCCAGAGGCAAATTACTTCTTTTTCCTGAGAAAAATACCCCCTCACTTCCTTGAAGTGCTGGCAGAATTAAATGAGATACTGTGTGCTATGGTTTGGATGTCCAAGGGCCCAGGTGTTAAAAGTCTGATTGCTTAATGGTATTGGGAGTGGTGGAATCTTGAAGAGGCAGGACCTAGTGAGAGATGTTTAGGTCATTGGGCTCATGACATCAAAACAGATGAAGGCATTTTTCACACGACCCACTGGTAGCTCCGTGGTGCTGGATCACACCCAGGACCTTGTGCATAGTAGGCAAGCGCTCTACCACTGACTGACATCCAGCTGTCCTTGGTAGATCTTAAGAGATGGTTGTTAATATAGCAGCAGGCCTGGCCCTGGGCTCTCTGCTTCCTGGTTCAAGCTGTGACTGCTTGTCCAGACACAAGTTCTCATGTTTGCCTTCTGCCATCCACCATGAGGCCCTCACCAGAACCAAGCCAGTGAGGGCACTGCACCTTTAAACCTCCAAAACTGTGAGTTAAATGCATCTCTTTTCTTTGTAAGTATCCTATCACAGAGATTCATAATAGAGATGAAAAGATGAGGTGTCTATGACCAGCTTAATATTCCGGGTACTTTCCACATAAAATCTTATGTAATTCTATCTTTTAGTTAATAGTCCTGGAGTCAAATGTCCAGACAGTTGACACACACCCGATAGCATTTCATTAAGCTAGTAACCTGTAACACAAGACTGCTTTTAGTTGCAAATGTAGACCCCCATTTTATCAATGGGGTCCAGAGGAGAAACCTTTAAGTCAAGCGCATCAAACTCAGAGACCTTTAAACGAATCTCTAAAATCCATAAATCTTGAGATTTTTCACACATCAGCTAAAATGCTTACCAGTGATTTTGAATAAAGCTCTTCACAGACAAGAAAAGGCTGAAGAGCAAGTATAAGCCTGGGGGAGCAGGAATGAGAGGGAATAAGGCCTGGGAACCAGACTCAGGCTTTGTTCCATTCGGTCCACAAGAGAGCAACACTTCTAATTTTGTTAACGTAGTATTTTTGGACTTTGCTGTTGTTGCTGCTATTGCTTATGCTAATGTGATAATGATAGAGTGGATGTGAGAATAATGTTTATATTGGCATGGTAACTGACAACTAACGTGGAAATTCTTACTTTCTATGACTTTATGATATCCATAGCTATGAATCTCATTGCATGGGCAAACATGGGTAGTAACAATGGGAAGAAAATGAAACAACCACTCGCTGCCATGCAATCCATACAGGAGGAGGGCACATGGGAGAAGGCAGAGCATGTGTTCTGGAGATAAAAAGCTGTCATTTGGAATTCTGGTTCCACTCCTACTGTCAGGATCATCCTTTAACCTTCTCTAACTTCTTTACATATGATGGGATTCATAATTACTTTATGGCTTTATTTTTAATAAGTGGAATAATATATAAAAATGCTTATCAAAGTACCAGAGGCATAATAAATGCTCAGTAAATAACAATAGTTAATAGGATGGTTACAGTCTTAGAGACACAGATGCCTCCAGTTATTTCCTGGAAATGTTACCTTGCTGACTTAACTGGATAGTTGTTTCAATTCATCATTTACTGAATATCCAGGTGTGTCATATGCTGTGCTGAGAAGCAACATGGTATAGAGAAAATATCCAGGGTTTTGAAGAGAAAGGACCCCTTGTAAGTGCCTCAGTCCCCTTACGCATGAAAGGGAAAGGATAATCCTCACCTCTCAGAGTAACAGGAAGATTTGAGGCATTATGGTGACAAGTGCCAAACACAATGTGGCATGGAACAGATCCACAGTCAATCATCACTTCTGAACCATCCAGTGTTCACATCTGTCTGTCAACCATCCTGGATTCCGGTCCCCTCAGCTCTCTGCTGTGAACTGGTACACCCTAGTGCGCTTTTCCTTAAATAGAAAACTTTCTGGGGTACAAAAACTGTGGAGTCATTCCAGGGACATCTTCCTCTGCATTCAGTAAGTGATCAATAAATGCTGTTGACAAACTATTGAAGGAACTGAGAAGTGAGTTTGCTTATAATCAATTATCCAGGGGCTTCTCAAAGTGTGGTGTTAGGCCAGCATTACATCATCTGAGCTTTTGGTAGAAATGCAAACTTCCACACCCACCCAAGACCCACCTCCCAGATCAGACTCTCTGGGAGGGAGCCTCAGGAATTTGTGTGTTTTTTATATTCTTTAGGAAACTTTGAGGAGCACCATTCTATGTCATATTGATCCTCAGTGTTCCCCTTATTAGTTTAAGTATAATAGTCCACTCCAGACCCGGAGAATGGTCAGAGGGGAAAAAGATACTGGGTCATGCTGAGGGTGCAGAAAGAGGCTCTGAATTGGCTAACCTTTACTCCATTGGAGGGAACAAAGGTGGGGAAGGAGTAGGCAGTCCCACAGTTAACAGCACCCCCACACCTGGACACTCAGATGGAGATGACTATACCCAGCTCTAACCCCCATTTCTCCTTGGCCTGATCAGTCACTGCCTTGGGCACAGAAAGAAGCCTCCCCCAAAAGGAGAATATAAAATGCACCTACATTCCCCTATTTTATAACAAGAAAAGCCTGAAATCTTTTCATTTAATAGCCTAAGAATAGCACAAATTCCTATACCACATTCAAACTCAGCCGGGTTGAGGAATGTCACTTAACAAGCATGATTCTTACAGGGGAGACATAGGTTATTTTCAGCTACTTCTCATCTGTCGAATAAAACAACAGCTCCCACTCCACGGTAACCCATTAACAATGCAGTCTGCACCACCTCATTCCAGCCAGCGTTTTAATAGCACCACAGATAAAAGCATAGCCATTTCCAGAGGCAATTACTTCTGCAAATGAATCAAAAAGGTCAGACACAGGTTGCAAAGGTCTTCAAATAATTTGCTACTTTTGCTTATTGTGTATTTGCTGAGTTCTTAACTGCAAGGAGGCCACCACTTAGTGACAGTGCACATGACAAAAGATAGATTGGCTTGCAGGTGCACAAACCCAGAGTCTGCTTTACTTCATGATGAGAGCCTGAGGTTTATATTCCTCCAACATGTATCAAAGAGATTCAAATTAACAAAGCCATTTAAAATAACAATTTTAAAGTTCCTCCATTCTTCTTTCACCCCTGCCCCCCACCCCCATTATGTATAATCATCCATTTATCAGGAAAAACATTTGACCTTTGGTTTTTGGGGACTGGCTTATTTCGCTTAGCATGACATTCTCAAATTTCATCCATTTATCTGCAAATTCCACATTATTTTTCTTTATGGCTGAATAATATTCCATTATGTACATATACCACATTTTCTTTATCCGTTGATCTATTGAAGGGCAATGAAAGGGAGGAGGGGATTGGGGTATGAAAGATGGTGGAATGAGACAGACATCTTTACCCTATGTACATGTATGATTACACAAATGGTATGAATCTACATCATGCACAATCATAGAAATGAAAAGTTGTACCCCATTTGTGTACAATGAATCAAAATGCAGCCTGTAAAAATAAAAAAAGAAAAAAAGAAAAGAAAAGAACAATTTTAAAAGTCATCTAAACAAGCAAGGTAACCTTAACTAGGTTCATTTTCCAATAATTCTGTCTAAGTTCTAAGCTCTCACAAAACTCAAACTTTTTCTTCTACAGCTCAAAATATAAAGGGAAAACTTTTGATAAGCCACTATCATTGAAATTGATTAAATTGGAACATCAAGATGATTGGATAGAGAATAGCTTTTAAAGAAATGCCTCTTCCAATGATAATAGGAAGAAATTAAAATCACTTTGCCAATTCACAACTCTGATCTCAGTCCCTCTAGCCTTTGTTGATTTTTGTAAGTGAATAAATCAGCCTGTTAGGTTTTCCAAGCAGAATTGGGGTCATTTAGTTGCTAAGTGACACTGTAGGTCAGAATGTCTCTCTCCTTGTTGCCTCCAAAATAATAATTACCCAGAATGATAGATCCGCAAACTTTTTATCACAAAAGACTCCAAGAAGTCTGTAAATCCATCATATCTGACAAAGCTCTTCCTGCATGAGTCAGTGGTCCTAATCAGGGCTCTGCTATTGAGCAGCTATAAGGCAAGTAACTGCACCCATTGGGTCTAAGAAGTCCAAATATTTGTTCAGTGAATGAATGAATCACAACAACAACAGATGCTTATATAGCTCTTATGTAGGAGTCATTGTTCTGACTACTTTGCATACCCAATGCATATTAATGGTAGATACTCTTTATCTTCATTTTACTGGTACTCTGAGTCAGGAATGTTTAAGTCACTTCCTCCAAGTCACATAGTCAGGGAGAAACAGATGAAACAGTCACACCCAGGCAAGCTGGCTTGGAAGCTGCTCAACCACTGCACTAAATACCTCTTGAAACTCTCAACACACACGTCAACTGTGTGCCAGATACTGTTCTAATGCTTCACATACAACCATGTGTGTCAATCTCCTAGCTACTTTAAGAGGTAGGGACTGTTGCTAGCCTCATCTGTAGATGGGGCACAGAGAGGTTAAGTAGCTTGGCCAAGGTTGCATAGCGAGAAAGCCTAGAGCTGGATTCAAACTCAGGAAGTCCAAATATGAAGTCCACGCCCTCTGCCTTTCCACCAGGGCTTCTCAGCCTCAGCAGCATAGACATTTGGAATCAGGTAACTCTTTGTTGTGGGGCACTGTCCTGTGCATTACAGAATGCTTAACAGCCTCCCTGGCCTCCACCGCTACCTGCCAGTAGCACTTCCCAACTGAGAGATGAAAGGTCTCCAGACATTACCATGTGTCCTTTGAAGGCAATCGGCTCCCAGGTGAGAACATGGCTTTGTACGCTGCTCATTTTCTTCAAATAACCTGTCAAATGTGGGAGTTGGACACAAAGCAGGATTCCTTGGGATCTAAAGTTCTTTTGGGCTCTAATATGACTGTGATTATGAATTATGCTTATTGAATTAGAAAGAACATTTTATGGGGACATTAGACCAGGTCTATTCATAATGATAAAAACTTGGCCTTTTTCATCTTTCTGGAGACAAAGACAATTTCCAACCTAATGGTGATGCCCATTACTGACTTTGAGGACTTCTTATAAGCACAGTTATCTGTCTTTCACAAAGATTTGATCAGGTGCGAAATAATTCTCTTGCCATTACCCATACCATGAGTCTCTGCCACTTCCTGTCCATCAAACACAGCACATCAAGTACTCACACTGATTATCCCAGCTCTGATATCTACCTTCTGTGTGACTTTGGGCAAAGCATTCAGCCTCTCAGCTTCACTTTCTCTACTGTAAACTGGAGGTAATACCATCTGCCTTACAGGATTTGGTAAGGATTAAATTTGATGATGATGATGATGATATATATATATCCAGATATATATATAGATATATAGATATAGATATAGATACAGATATATAGATATATGTTGTTCCAGCAGTATATGCTTAACACATGTCAGTTTCTTGCTATGTTATCATTCCTTATCCAACTCAAAACATAACTCTTCCTGAAGCCTCCCAGACCATCCCACCTCACTTCTGCACTCTCCTCTTCCATGTGGCTCTCCTAGGTGATGAATAATACCCAAATGGGTCCTTCCTACCTAGGGTTCCATGGCCGCCAATGCCCAGCAAGGGGACATATAGAATCACTGGGAGGGCATGTTTTAATTTACATTTTCCTACTCTTGCCTGCATCCAGGGGCAGGGTGGGAAGAAGATGAGCAAGAAGAGTTTTTTCCAAACTCCCCATGATTCTCACAGGCAGCATTATCTCATCCCCATCTGTTAGTCTCACATTTTGGTCTTCAAGTAACCACTGGATACCTTACTTTGAAGAACTCGGCTATTTCCAATTGTTTTAAAATGTGTAAGGTGTAGGGTGTGATGTCCTATCAAACAGATTATAAAACAGTAGACTTAGCCACAGAAGTGCTCAATGCTAACTGGGTAGTGACGATTGAAAAAAAATTATATAAGAGAAAAAGTAATTGAGGAAATTAGTATCTAAGTTGGAAGAAATTTTTTCTAGTTGAGAGGAAATAATCATAGACTAGATTCTGATTTTTATGGAGTCTTAGAAAATATCATGGTCTTTAGTTTTTCTATTTTTCTTACTTGAAAGAGAAAAGATTAAGAAACAATGTGTAGAGAAAGAGGTAATTTTAGGCCTTCAAGACAGAAAGGTCATTATTTTCTAAGAAAGAGAGACAGCTAGGGAGAGCTGGCTGACTGTCAGGGGAAAGGAGGGGGCCTTCTCAAGGCTCTGAACAGGCAGTGTCTGCCATGACACCCTGGACAGGTTTCCTGCCCTGAATCACTGGGGCTGCAAAGCAATCAAGGTTATCCTGGGAGTAGAAAGAAAAATGAAAAGCTAGGCAGTAACAAGGGAAAAAAAAGACAAAGAAGAATGTTCAACTTGTATTCAGCTTCTAGATAAGGTATTTACACACCATGATAAATGTAATAAAAAATATCAATCAGAAATAATTGGATAGCCAGGCATGGTGGTGCCTGCCTGTAATTCCAGCTACTCAGGAGGCTAAGGCAGGAGAATTGTGAGTTCAAAGCCAGCCTCAGCAACTTAGTGAGGTCCTAAGCAACTCAGTGAAACCTGTCTCTAAATATAATTTTTAAAAAAAGGCAGGGGACTGGGGATGTGACTCAGTGGTTAAGTGCCTCTGGGTTCAATCCTAGGTACAAAAAAAAAAAATCACTGCATACTACTTCTTTGTGGATAGTGCTGCTATTGTTTGTAACAGAAAAGGACCAAGTAGTTTTTCATTCAGTTTTACTATGGCATCACCAGAGAGAGCAGTTGACTCAGTGGTAGCTACAAAGGATTATAGGAAGAGACACAGGAAAAAATAGCATAGGCAAGGTCTTAAAAAATGACATTCAGCTTCTGAGTTGTCTTTCTAGATTGCTTGCTCTGGGGAAAGTCAGCAGCCATGCCATGAAGACACTCTAGCAACCATGAGGAGATACCTATCATGTACAGGAGTTAACTGTGAAGTGGATCCTCTAGTCCTGGTCATTCCTTCTGGAATTTGTTTCACCAAGGGAGTTTTCACAAATGTCTTTATAAGGGAGAGCCAAGAAAATCAAAGGCACAAGTAGGAGATATGATGACTGAAGCAAAACATGGAAGTGATGCAAGGAAGATGCCAAGAGTCAAAGAATGTAGGACTCCTAAATGCTGAGAAAGGCCAGAAAATAGATTTCCTCCCCTGAAACCTCTAGTAGGAACACTGGAAACTGTCTTTTGACATCCCAAACTATAAGGGAACACATTTGTGTGGTCTAAGCTACTAAGTTCATGTTATTTTGTTACACCACCAATGAGAAACTAATACAGAGTATGCATGCGTGTGTGTGTGTGTGTGTGTGTGTGTGTGTATAAAGTGAAATCATCCTAAAGTTTTCAAATGAGGATGATTACTTATTCATAGGCAATCAGGAGGGACCTGAGGATAGGTGAGATTTAAGGTGACTCACTGGAATACTCTGGGCCTCACTCTGTTTCTCATGCACACAGAAGGTGGACAACAGTCATCTTGGTGATCCACACAGCAATGTCTTTAGTGTGAGAGTCCTCACTGGCCATGCAGGAGAATCCAGAGGAGTGAAGCTTAGGGGGCAGCTGGCAGAGTGTTGTAGAGGGGGAAGGGTTGAACCCTCTGATACACACAGAAAACACTCAGAAAAAGGCCAATAAGTTGAGACCTACTTCAAATGCCATCAGGAGCCAAGAAAAGAGAGGAGGAGAGAAGTCTTAGTTAGAGGGCTGAGCATCAGATACAAATTTAGATCCAAAAATTCCATATGAACAAGGCAAGAATAAAGAGAGATGGGGTGTACCTCCCAAAACAGACACCTGAAAAGAGCAGAGCAGAAGTCAGATCCAGGCATCCAACTGGAACTGAACATAGAACCCTCTATCCCCTTTCCTCAGAAGAAGTCCAGACAAGCTTCTGTTCTACAGAGGACCAGGTAGGGTGGGCTGCCCACAGAGGTATCCAGGGTAGCTGCTATTGGAGCACACTCACTTGCTTACTTTCTCCACGTCAGCAGTCTACTAGGCATGAGAGATAGACATAGAGATTAGTATGACAGGGCTCCTGACCTATAGCAGCACAGAATCTTGTAGCAGAAAAAAAGGAAGCAGATGACTTACGATAAATCCTTTGATAAAGGAGAGTTGTGGGGTAACAAAATAAAGAAGGAGCATCTAACTGTTTCTGTTTGAGGGACTAAGCAAATAAAGTCCCCCCAGATGAGAAGAAGCTGCAACTCAGTCTTCAATTATGCTGGTAAATGATGGTATGCAGGGAAAAGGAAAAATTCCAAAGGAAACACCATGGCCAAGAAAGAAGGTTAAAAGAACACACTTTGTTTGAAGAAATTCAAGTCTCTCAGCATGGCTGGTGCTAGTACTCAAGGGTGGTGTGGTGGTGGTGTGGTCCTAAGAGAGGAGACCTCAATGATGGAGGGTGTCATTCGGGTTTTTAATGAAGGCTCCTATTGTTTCTGGTACCTCTCTACCCTTGGTCTCTGTATGGACACGATGACTTCTGATCCCAGAATGCAGATGCTGCTCTGCTCCTGGGCTCCAGGGGAGGGATCTGAGCAGCCCACTTACTGGGTGCTCATTTTAATGGTCAATCTAAGGCCAAGGGGACACTCACCATCTGTACATTCATGAGTGATTACCATGCCATTATACTTTCAAACTGCCGATTGGGTTTGCCAAGGCAGAGAGTCCACATATATTATAGAATTAATTTGTGGTTAATTCTGTTGCAAAATGTTGGCTCATATGAACTTTCAAATTGGCATAACTTCTGTAGCTTTTAAAGCATTTTCCAGCTTACTATGGCACATGGGGTCAAGTTTTGGAAAGATGTTTTCCCCTAGTGAGATGTATAAGTTATCAAAGAGCTAACAAATGGCAGACCAGAAGTACAGCCTCATTTCTCCCTTAAAAATTGCTCCTCACAGCCATACATGCAGGGGCAGACAGCATTGTTCCTACAGAGGAACGAGGGTCCTTTTGATTCTCTTCTAAAGTTTAAATTTCAACTCTTCTTAGAAAGGATCCTCTAAGCTTGTAGGCCCTCTGGATGCCTCCCTGAATCTGAAGGGAGGGATGCAGAGAATCCTAGATGAGCCAGGATTGCCCCCAGCGGGTCACTATGGGAGTGCTGTCCATATGCAACCCTGATTCCTGGGCTAGGAGGGGGACAGTGGGAACTCCAAGTGGCCCAAGCTTATAGAAAGAGACTTGAGAGAGGCAATCTACACCTTGTGCTATTTTCCAGCAGGACATCTTGCCATCTTTTCCTCATGTCCTTTTTCTTGCCTATTTTAATTCAGTTACCTGAAAACTCTGCTTTTCCTACGTCCCTGAACTCCATTCTTTCCATTCCATCCCTGCTGTTCCCTCTAGACTCCAGAGCTACTCCCTCTCAAAGGTCCACATTGCCATAGTTTCCCAGGCTCTTGCCCTTCTTCAGTCCTTCCCCAAATCCCCCATCCCCATCCTGCCTCTACACTGTGGTAGCCATCTTCCAAAACACTTGTAATCATATCATTTCTGTTCCAAATTTCAGAGATTCCCCTAATGAATTCAGCATTGAGTCTGTTTTCCTAGTCCTGGCACCCAGACATATGGCGCCAACCCACCCTTGGACATTAGCCTTCAGCTACTCTCTCCCACACGCACTAGTTCTTACAAGCCATGTGGTTGATTCTGCCTACTTTGCACACCATCTTTAATCATGGCCTCTCCACATCAAAACCCTCATCTGTCCATTTTTACCTGCTGGAACTTGATCCCTCCCTCAAGATCAAGCTCAACTGCCATCCAGTCTTTGCCTGCATCCCCATGCCAACACAAGCTCTCTTCCAGGCTCCCAAAGAGCTTTACTTTTACCTCTATTGTAATACATGTCTCATGACACTTGAAATGTTCTGTGCAAACATGCCTGGTTCCCCCTTCTGGAAGGAAAAGTAGGCTTCTCTGGGATGGGGATGGGAGGTACCTCTCACCTCTGTTGCTCCTCCATGCCTGGCACACAGTAAACTCTGAAGGCATTACTGACGACTGGAATTCCACTCTCTGTACAACCCAGTGATCTCTTGACCGCCATGGGGTCTCTAGGATCTTTACAGGGTATTCATGAAGTCAAAACTATTTTCTCTACATGAGCTGCTCCTTCCACAGCTCCAGGGCTGCTGCCTGCACCTGTGGTCACTCATGGCCACCTCAGAAAACATGGTAAAAGTAAAAATGGGTACTAGGCAGCAATTACTTGAAGACAGCGCAGTGACTTTGTAAGTGTAATACCCATGAAGAGCAGCCAGAGGGACAAGAGAAAACAATCACCCCAAATTTGAAAGTCAATAGTCAGTGAAATTTTCCCCAAAGGAGAGCTGATTCCAAGTTGTGCATAAAATTGCTTCTTGATCAAGTAAGTGGCACACTGAGATGCCCAAGAGCCTTCCTGAGGCCAGTAGACTCAGCCGTGGTTACTTTTCCTCAGAGCATGTGCTGCGTGAGAAGTCCCAACCACAATGTACACGCTCCTTGTATTTTTCTTATGGTCCACCTTCATCTATTTGGATCCCTTTCTTGCTTAAACCTTTCAAACTCTCCCTTACTAGGGTCCAAAGACCTTAATAGAAAATAGCAAACATTTATGGAATGCTTTCTTTGTGCCAAATATTGTGCCAAAAATTTTACAGAGATTATTTCAGTCAATTCTCAAAGTTGTTATTATTATCCCTATTTTAAATATTTAGAATTTCAGATACAGAGAGGTTAAGTAACTTGCCCCGAATCACACTGCAACCAAGTGGTAGAGCCAAGATTTGAACTTTGGCAGTTTTAAGCTTGAATGCTTTATCACAAAACTGGTTCTTGTCTATGCCACCAGCCTCATCTTTCACACCTGTCCCATCTCCTGTCCTTCACTGAAGACCAGATGAACTGGGCACAGTGCTCCAAATGTGCCCAGTTCTCTCACTCAGGCTTCTGAGCCTCTGTTCTCAGTGAAAGTGACTCCCTTAAATCTGGGTCTTAAATTAGTCTCAGGACTTGTTTCCACTTTCAAAAGACTAAGAACCACAAAGAACTGTTGTTTGTGTGGATTATAGCTATTGATCTTTATAACAGTAGAAATCAAACCTGGGAAATTTTAAGATATTTCTTTGTTCATGTAAAAATAATAATGTACTCATTGCATTTTTTGCCTTTTTAGAACACTTTTATTTGTTCTAATTTGCTATACATGACAGTAGAATGCATTTATACATTTTGATAAATCATACATAAATGGAGCATAATTTCTCATTTTTTGGGTTGTACATATTGTAGGATCACATTGGTCATGCAGTCATATGTTCATGGGGTAATAATGTCTGTTTCACTCTACTATCCTTCCTACCCTCATACCCTTCCCCTCCCTTCACTCCCCTCTACCTAGTCTAATAATTCTCCTGTTTTCTCTGATGTATGAATATTTACTCATTGCATTTAATATGAAGATATTTTTGAAATCAACAATATTGTCCCAAAGAGAAAATAATTAGTAAGAAGAGTGTTGTTGTTTTACATCTGGCCAAATCATTTTAATGTCTGACTTAATGGATGGCAACTACATTCTTACACCTGCTTCTGCAATTAATCTGATATGTCATTTGGGCTAAAGAAGGAAATCCTGCTTTATGTGGTTTGGAAAGGGGAGGAGTATTTTAATAGCTTTTTCAGGTAATTGAGAACAGTCTTCTTTGATACTATCTTAAATTTAAACAAGAGGTAACTAAGCCATCAGAGACTAAATTTTCACACTGCTATGTTACATTAATCCATTGGTCTATCTCACATTTTGAGTGACTCTTGAACCCAGCATGATTTTGTAGCATGCATTAATCCTTTGGACAATATAGATTTGTTGGCTTTTGTGGATTTTCCAAAAGTCAACACATTTCATTAAACCATTTATTTTTAAAAAATCACATTTACTTATCACCACCAAGCTCATCAACAGTCTATAACATTGGAAACTGTCAACCTCACCGTGGCATACATTAGTTTTCCATAATTTTAATTTTTGCTTAATAGCCTTATTCATATCATTAGCAATAAAGACTGTCAGTCGTTTTCCTTGAAGTGACATGCTTTGTTTTCAAGAAAATGTTCTACCAAATACTAGAGTCTGGATTACAGTATTGTATCTGTCAATCTTTCAGGTAAAAACAGGGTCCAGGAAAATAACATGAATTCATCTTGGAATTCAATTTCACACAGGCTTTTCCTTCAAACAACTATAGTATTTCAGTGAATAGAAGGGCTTGATGTATCTTTCTCATTTTGTCACACAGAATATTACAAGATATACTCAAGGGTTGAAATTTAATAATTTAAGTGACCTGGCCTTTTAAAAAAATGAATGACAGAGAGTCATAGTGATATCAGTACAATTCAGGGCTACCTTGATTTGTGCTGTGAGTTATTTTACACCATAATTTTTGTGCAAGCATAAACACAGTGTAACAGGCAAGTAATCCCTTAGTATTATGATGAAAATAGTTTTGACTTCATGATCTCCCTGTAAAGGTCCCAGAGACCCCATGAATCCACAGATCTTTGAGAACTAAATCCCAGTCCCCACCACACACAGTTTTAGAGCCAAACAAACATCACCTCCCTGAGGATGTTTACTGCTGCCCTTCTGTGCTGCCACTGCATCTTGTCCAAACTTCTGCCATTTTACTATAGATAATTACATCATCTTTTCTCCTACCACTATTGCTTCATTTAGGGCAGAAACTGTGTCCTATTTGTGAGTCCCCAGACTTTAACAGTGCCAGCCCAAGCTAAGTGCTTGATAACTATTGGTTGAGTGTATAGCTTATGTGGCAGTCCCCACGTTCTAAATGAGATCACAGTAACACGTCCCCAACACATATACTCTTTCACAATCAGATCATTTCTCCTTCAAGAAGCCCATATTCCCCTCCCCTTTAATCTGGTAGGTCTTTGAGACTATCAACCAATGAACCATGATTAAAAAGATGTGTGACTTCTAAGATTAGGTTCCTAAAGAGTCACACATTTCTTCCTTGATCTCTTGGGACACTCACATTTGGAACCCAGACCACACAAACTGGGCAAGCCCAGGCAGCCCATGAAGAGACCTACATGGAAAGAAACCTGGTCCCTGGATCATGCGCCAGCTGTTACCAGCCTACATCCACAGACCAAGTTGCCATGGCAGGTCCCCACAGGCAAGCACCATGGCTTTGTGTCCCTGGTGCACGCAGTTCAGGCTCTGTCATCTGTGTGCTGTGAATAGTATTTTTTGTCAATCCAACCTTGATTAGATAAATTAGCAAGCAAGAAGCAAGTTCACATATACATGATGTTCATGCAAAGTTTACATATAGTTGTTTAATACGAGGAATTGGGATTTCATTCATAACTGTTTAATCATGATCAGGGAAGATGAAAGTGCAAGTGTGAAAGGAATTTTCTATATTAATCTCTCGAGTGTACCCTTCACTAAAGAAAGTGCAGGAAGCACGTTCTTTACATTTGCTCTGTACCTAATGTGTTTGCTTCAGTATGAATTTATGTCTGTTGAGTCCAATAAAAAAGGAGTTTGGATTTTATTCATCTTCTTAACATTTTCTAATTTTAACATATTTTGACAGCAGTATTTGTCTGAAATGGATTAAAGATTTTTTTTTTTTTTGGTCTCCTAAGACAAACACTTGTTAAGGGATTGAAGATTTTTAAAAGATCAGAAACCAGTTCTTCACCACAGCTCACTTGAGCAGCACTGAACTAGAGGACTGGGAAGGAACCATATGACACTAATGTCACTTTTTATTTGTGTATGACTCTCAGACCCATCTGCAGCAGGTGGACTCAGAGCTGCTTTCTGCTTGCAACAGTGGGTTTGTGGGGAGCCATCTACACCCATTCTCCTGGTCCTTTCCTACCCCTGCACCCTTGACCTGACGAGGTGGCTCCCTGCAGAGTTAGAAATGCACCCACAAAGAATAAAGTGAAAAGGGTAGAAATGGAACTCCATCTCTGTCTATGCCGAGTATTAGATGGTAAAACCAACTATAAGAGTCCATCAAAAAGGTCAAACGATGCAGGGGGCATGGTGTCTTATCCTTCATGTGAAAGAGAACCTGAAGGGAATTGTTTCTTTTCAAAAGAGCGCAGACATCATGAAGAAGAGCTGAAAATCTCCACTTCAGCTTCCAGAATTTCAGTTGAGAATATCTAAGAAGTATTTTTTCTTCTCACTATGAAATCACCTGCTAAAGCAATTCTGCAGTCACCCTGAATACACAGAAACTAAAATGACTTATACTCTGAAAGTTACATTTCCAACTGACAACATGCGGAAAACAGCTTTGGAAATGTGCCTTTGTGTGCAGAGCCCAGCGAGAAACCACCTCTCTCTCCTGACTACGCTGTGCGGCAGGGCCCAGCAGCACTGCACCAGGCTGCTGGGCACCTGCAGAGTAGCACAGGGACACTTGCAGGCTGGTGGGAAACACATTCATGCTCCAAGCACTAGTTTCTTAAGTCTAGACTGAACACAAATTTACCTTTTGCAGTTTTATAACTATACTTCTGACCTTTTAAATTTTTCACTTTATTTTTGTTCACCTGTAAAACACCCTTTATGACAATGTATTCACCCCTTAGCTCCTAATTTAACAAGTGACAAACAAATACTACTTTATGAATTGTGATGCACAATGTGGGGTGGAAGGGAGGCAAGAATGGAGGAAGGATAGATTGCATAGAGGGAAGGGAGGGCTGGAGTCAGAGTAGGGGGGCAAGAATAATAACAGAATGAGATGGACATCATTGCCCTGTGTACATGTATGAATGCATAGATGGTGTGACTCTACTTTGTGTACAACAAGAGAAACAACAGCTGTACTCCAGTTGTATACAATGAATCAAAATAAATAAATTAAAAAATAAAATAGCTGATTGTATGTTAGGTGAATTTCATCACAATAAAAATATTCCTGATTCCTGTTATTGTAAAAAAAAAAAAAAAAAAAAAAAAACAGAATAAAAAGAAAAAAATTTCAATGAACAGTTAAAAAAAGACCCCAAATACTACTACTTTAAGAATCTGGCTGAGAATTGGTTAAGATCAAAGGTATTTAAAAATTTCTATGCTAGGAGCTTTTACCATATAATGAAGAGGTAATTATTTTAATTCCTTATGTTTGTACATCAGAGTTCATATTTGAGCATTGCTACTGCCCTCATCCCAATGAAACAGGAAGGAACTGGAGACTGGGAGGAATTAAAGAACCTCCTCAGGTTCACACAAGAGGGCACATCCAGAACACAGTGGTGGTGAAGAGCCTGGCTTTGGCCAGTTGGATCTGTGTTTTGTGCCTCAGTTTTCTTATCTATAAAATGGAGATAAATGACACCTGTCTCACTAGGCTTTGGGAGGATTAATTGTGAAGATGAGAGAAACTCAGTAATTATCGGTAGTTACCACTACTTCAAAAGTCCTTTATTAAACCCCTGCTTCCATACCCTGCAATATATAGAAAACAATGTAGATTCAGGAATTCACAATGTGATATAAGGGTAATTAGGCAAAGAATGTGAAATAATAAAATTAAAACATCAAACTGGGCATTGATTACAACTGCCTCCTTGGTCCCCACGGTAACATTTAGATCTCAAAGCACTTACCAGAGCTGTGTCCATTGTCAGGATGGTCCCTGATTGCTCTCCCTCCCCCAAGGAGATTATGAGCTCCAAGTAAGTTTAACTCTTTTGATAAAACTTTCTGGCATAGGCACTGATAGACCGTCAGCCAGAGAATGAGTGAACCCAGGCCACAAAGCCATGGTTCTCTCCCTTGAGACCTGTGTTATGTAGCAGGCATTCAACATAAGCATGCTTCTATGCCTTGAATGTCCAGGACCCCGATATTAAGAATGGGGACCATTAGGAGGTTACTGGGTTTAGTTCCCTTATAAACAGTTACAGGAAGTTTGCCTGTCCCTTTTGTCCTTCCATCATGTGAGGACACAACAACAAGGTACCCATTACAGAGCAGAGAGCAAGTCTTCACCAGATGCCAAATCTGTTGGCACCTTGATTTTGAACTTCCCAGTCCCTGGAACTGTGAGAAATAAATTTATATTATTTATACATTATTTTATAAATGTATTTTGTTATAGAAGCCTGGACAGACTAAGATGGTGTTTTAATAAGATATGTTCTTGGTGACCAGACTGTCCTTCTTTAAACATGGCTTTGGGGGCTCCTCTTCCATGTCTAAGTGTCCATCCCTAGGGCTCCATTCCCAGGTAGGATCCACATCTGTTCACATAGCAGTAGCTAATCCTCTGAGCAATCCTCAGCTACACCCTACTGTCCAAAAGCAGGCCTTTCAGGAATGATGTTCTGAATAACAATGAAGAGGAATCATTATTCCTAGGAGTTAAATGAAACTACTTCCAGGATGGTCAGAACATTCTCTTGTGGTTCTGGAGGTGGGAAAGGAAGGCTCTCATGGCTCAGGACATTAAGCATGTTCCAGAGGACATTCAAGGTCATTCATGATCTGCTCCTTGCATATCTCCTTAGGGCTGTGGGACTGACACACAAGGCTCTCAGGGGACTGCATCAGTAAGAACCCTATTTTAAAGGGTAAATGGCAGCTTCCAGTCAGCAAAACAAATGCCTGCAGGTAACTAGCCATCTTCCCCTGGAAGGCATAATAGATATATTTGTTCCCTGGCTAAACACAACCCTGGGTTGTTTTCCTTCCTATATGTAGTACTTTTCCTAAGGTGAGCTGTGGCAGGAACAATTTCTTCTTTCATTTCCCAGGGTAATTTCAGGGTCCTTTACAGACTGGTACCCTGTAGAGCTGCCGGACTGGTTACCTCTGCATGGGGCCATTGATGTGGGCCTCCTAGAGCAATTCTCAACAGAGAAACCAGAGTGGTCCCTTAAATCACATCACCAGGACTCTACATTTCACTCAGAAGGAAAGTCCAACCTTACCATGACCTGGAAGGCCTCTGACCTAGCCCTTTTGATCCTCCAGCCTGGTCTTTCCACCTGGCCTCCTTGCAGACACCCTCCTGGTTTTATGGCTGTTACCTCCACAGGCCGACACCTCCCCTAAATGACCATATCACTAGCCACATCCCTTCCAAGTCCTGGTTCTAAAAAGGCTTTTCAAAGAGGTTGTAACATTACATCCCACTCCCAACACCCACCTCTGGCACTTGCAATTTCCTTTACAGAACTCTAACACCCCTACCCAACACTTTCCATCTGAAAACACATCAAAATCTCCAATTTACTAATCAAACATATAACCCTTAGAATGTGGAAAGGATTATTCTAATCTTAGAATGAACTAGTTTAATATTTGTACTTTGTGTATTATTTTCTGATTCCTCCCCCACCCCCAAAACATTAGTTTCATAGGGTGGTATCTTTGTTATACTCAGTAATACATCTCTAGTGCCAAGACCAGTGCCTCCCACATCAGGATATCCTAGTACATATTTGTTAATAGATGAATGATACCCTACTGGTTCTTTTCATGGAACAGCCTTCGGTTTCCCTTAAGTATCCCAAGGTCTGGTACCTGTGTCCTTTTGCACCAGCCTTCCCTCTCCCTGGAATGCTTCCTTCTCATCTCCCCACAAACTTCTACTCACTCTTCAACTTCATTCCAGCATCTCCGCTCCCCCTCCGCCCCCCACCAGAGGACCTTGTCTTGTCTGTGAGCAGGCATAGTCAAGAGTTCCTTTGAGGCCAGATCAAACCAAAGATGCTTTCCTGAGGGTACTTAGCTCTGGCAAGTAAAAGTGTCTGTGTTTGTCTCAAGGAGACTTCTCCTCCAGAGGACAGAGCAGACACTTGACCAACAAGGGCAGGTTGAGTTGGAATGTACAAGAATAAAACACTTCCCCATAACATAATGTACCCAATCCACCAGGTGGTGGTAACAAGACTCTGTTGAACAGGAGAAGGCAAAGGAGAGGAGGAGAGATCAGCTGCACCATCTAAAGAATCAAATTAAAAGTTCTTTAAAAATAAACAGCAAAGGAAAGAAAAGTAAACAATGACAAGGTCAGTCCAAGATGACTGAGGAGTTCAGACCACAAGCTGTCTCCAGTGACTCCATAGAACTATAATTCTTTCTCTTTGCTTCATTGAGAGACAATCCTAATGTATTTAATTCACATTATTTTCCTCCTCTAGTACTCTCAGGTGGCTTGAAAGTGTCATTTCAGAACTCTAAAGGACCAATAAAGCTGCCCAAGCTTGACCAGAGTTGAGGTTCTTACTCAGGGCAACACCATCAAGCATCAATTAAGGAGTGTGCTCAGGTAACCAGTTCTGGTTATAGATTGCCAGAGATAGTTCTTTGAGTTCTCAGGCTAAAGAGCTTTGGAAATGCCTACCAAGTATGGTCCCTCAGTTCTCTAGGTGTGACCAAGCATTTGAGAAAGCATGACTTTGCCATAGAGAGAGACCTTGCAAACACATGGACCAAATACTTGCTTTGTGACTTACCCAAGGAAAATACTACTAACTTCTAATTGATGTTTTATTCTGCTTCAGTTTGAATGCTTGCAAATACAGAACATTGGATGACTTAAGTCTAGATAAGGGTTAGAAAATGAGGACTTTTAATTATCCTCATTCATCCCAGTTTATGTCCAGAAAGTGTGTCCCCAGTTTGGGATTTCCAGAAATAATTTCTAGCTATAATTTCATTGAAAGTTTTTAATGAGTTTTATAAATCACCATCCTTCCCAGGAAGGGCTTGAATTAAGCCAAATAGAAAGGGAGTTGAGATCAGCATCTGCCATACCACCAGGGATTTCCTACTGAACAATAGAAGAAGTTGCCAAGCACCAGGAACAGATGCCTATGTGGGCTGGTGGGGCTGTGGTACAACCCTTGACATGTGGCAGTCAAAGTCTGGCAGCTCCAGCCGTCCTCTGCTCATGCTTCCTTCTCTAACATCCCTGACAGGGGCCACCAAGGACATTCTCCTGCTTAGAGACCTTCCTACACTGATGCTCTGTTGCTAACTAGCTCAAGTGTTGGAAAAATTTTCCATTGGGCACCATGAACCTTCTGGAGGAATCTTTTTTCTTATGCAAAATTCTTCTAATATTTAGAGCAGTTCTATCTAAAAGAACATTCTGTGATGATGTAAATGCACTATATACCTGTGCACCATTTAATATAACTACTACTAACCACAGGTGGCTGTAGTTATATTAATAACTCTTGAAATGTACTGGTACAGCTGAGAAAATAATCTTTAAATTTTGTATTTAATTTTAATTTATTTTTTTCTTTTTAAAATTTTGTTCTAATTAGTTACACATGACAGTAGAATGCATTTTGACCCATTGTACTCTAATTTTAATTTAAATTATAATAGCCACATATGGTTAATGGCTTATTGAACAGTTCAGATTGATAGATATTTCACATGTCCTCTTCACAAAAAAAAAAAAAAAAAAAAAAATTCCTTATTCCAGGTAAACAGCCCTTAGTTCTTCATAAATGGCTTCTAGAACCTTTTCTAACCTGAGTCCTCTATTGATGTGCTCCAATCTGCCAAATTCTGACACAGTATTAAAACACAGAACTACAGAGGTTGGGGTATAGCTCAATAGCAGAACACATGTGTAGCATAGAAGCCCTTTGTTCAATCTCCAGCTCCAAAAACAAACCCAAACCCCAAGAAATTCGGATAAAGTCTACCCTAAAAGACAATGGTCTCTGAACTAAGCAGGTTCAAATGTTTTATAACCCTCTGTTTAGACTCAGCCAGGAAAGGTTTGATAAACTAGGCACTTGAGAAACATTTGGGGCTTAAATGAATATGCCAGATATCTTAGTGTATTTGATGAGCCCATTTTCCCAATTCTCCAGGATCTTCTCAGAATTTATAATTTCATTTTTCTTCTTCTTTTGTCCTTGTTTATTAACTTTTAGGATTTGTGCCTCTCCAGAATATCAGATAGTCTCATGTTTAAAGTTATATAAAAACACATGAAATACATATTTTTAAGAATATCAGGACCAGGTGTGGTGGTACACCCCTGTAATCCCAGTGATTCAGAAGGCTGAGGCAGGGGGATTGCAAGTTCAAAGCAAAAGTGAGGTGCTAAGCAACTCAGTGAGAACCTGTTTCTAAATAAAATACAAAATAGGGCTGGGGATGTGGCTCAGTGGTTGAGTGCCCCTGAGTTCAATCACCTGTACACCCCCTCAAAAAAAAAAAAAAGAATAATCAGGGTTATTTTGGTCTGTATCTAGGAGTAGATAACAAAAAGTAACATCAAAAGAAAATATTCTCTGAAGGAGAATAAAACTTCTAGGTAAACATCTCCTTTTAGATATCACAAGTGACACTAATCAAGGTCAAAGTTAAATTCTCTGGGATTGACAGGGACTCCACCTTAGAAACCACCTCAGAGGGGTGATGCAGATGTTTTAAGTGCTGAGTGTCTTATAGATCATACAGTAAGTCAAATATCAACAAATTACAATGGCAATACTCTTTTAGAAAAACTGTTAAATTGGTGTTGCATTTTTCAAAAAGTAGATATGAATATGCTGAACTTGAAGTTGAATCACGGCACAGATATTACTTTAACCACCATTGCCTACTATTCTTCAGGAGGCCAAGAAGATTTATAAACATCTTAGCTTTCTCTTCCTTTTCTAGATTGTTAATGATATGTAAGTAATCCCTGGAAAGTAGTGCAAAAGGGCTATTTTAAGGAATTTTGGTAAATATACTTACTTTCAAAGTGAATAACCACTTTAATAGATCTGAGAATTATTGAACATGTTATGTTTATAAATCAGATTTCTCAAAGTAGGGTACAAAATGACTATGAGTCTACTGGATAGAAAGAGTTCATTATACATTACCAAGTTAATGTTATAGACTAAATTACATGCCCCTCCAAAATTCATGTAGTACTGAAATTGTAATCCCCAATCTGATGGCATTAGGAGATGGAGTCTGAGCAGGAAATGAGGCCATGAGGGCAAGACCCTCATGAATGGGATTTAATTCCCTTAAAAAAAGAGACCCTGGGTAGATACAAGACAGCGGACTAGAGGAAGGCTGCATTCCTTGCTGCCCCATGACTTGGGATTCAAGCAGAGGAAATACTATTTCTCTGTGAGACAGCTGTTGCTGCCCACCAATCCCCTGCTGTTTATCTCCCCATTCATCTGCTGCTGTGATCATCCACCATCTGCCAGCATATTGCCTGCCTTTTGAACACAGATCACTCTCTGACCGCTACCTATCATCCACCATTTGCCTGCCTCTTGCCTGCCCATCACCCACCCTTTACCTACCCATCAGCCACTGCCTGAAATCCACCCTTCCATCACCTGCCATTATCCTACAGAAGGCCTGCAGACCACTAACAGATTGCTTGCTGCCCCTGTTGCCTGGAAGTCCATTGTCACAATACCCACAGGTTTGATTACATGTGGCCACCACCATCTTGGGACACCAGCCAGGGCCTGCAGGTTTGCTGTTGCTACCATCTCAGGGCATGGCCACCTCAGTCTGGGGACACTGGCCATGGTCTGGAGATAAATTGGGGTACCTGCAGGTCTGATTGCACCTGAGGTCTTCCTGATAGATGTGCTAGTGGCTGCCATCTGGCTGCCTCTTTGCAGGGTCGCTCCTTTGTGTGAGTGCACCCCTGGGGATCTCTCTGAAAGTTAAAACGGCATTGAGATCTTGGGACTGTAGCAAGGCTGGGTCTGGGGAAGCTGAAGCTCAGGTCCATCAGTGTGCAGCTGGGTTTGCATGGACCAGTCTTGGTCCTGCAAGCCTGTGGAAAGCCTGAGTCGAGGGCAATTCCCCAGTGGGAGCACAGGTTGGAGAAACTGGAGAAAACTGGGCTTTCTCCAGCTCAGTAAGTCCCAAAGAGCACAGGGACTGAAGGGGCTGGCTACAACAGGTGGGAAGACTGTGAGAGGGTGTGAAGGCATCCTTGCTATCAGCTTGCCCACCCAATCAGTCTGGCACCCACCAGCCTGGAGCTAACACCAAACTTCAGGAAACCCCACCTATCAGTAGAGAAGAGATGCTGAGAAAATTTTTGAAAGCCAACAGAAGCAATCATTCAATTTTCCATTGAGACTTTCCTCCCTGATGCCATATCTCTACCATCTTTGAATTCATGCAACAGTTTATTGAGGAATAGGATGTCTGAAGAGTCTATTACAGTTTTATTGTATATTTGTATAATTTTCCTTTAAAAAAATCTGTATATATTTTTTCACTCACCTATCTGTCTCCCTGAATTCTCTTTCACTTCTCTCATACTAAAAACAAACTTCTATTAATTCCTCCCTTGTTCTTACTGTAAATTTTTACCTCTATCTTCTCTCCTATTCCATAAACATCACACCTTACACTATTTCTGTTCCCATTATTCATCATTTGAAAGGGTAAACCCTTTTAGCAAACTTAAAGTTTATATTGTAGACAATGATTGAACACTTCATTTCTGTTTATTGTTGACAAAACCGTAGACGCCTTAATAGGAACCATTTGGTTTAAGGTTGTATACTGTTGACATCAGATCTCTACCGCTACATGAGAAGACACACACATATGAAAAAACAAGGAACAAAGCACCTCAAACAAGCCAAGATGTTTCAATAATAGAATCCATAGATAACACAGCAGAAATGTCAGAGAAGGAATTTAGAAAATACATAGGTTGATCTTTGAAATAAAGGATGATATCAAAGAGGAAATACAGGACATGAAAGATCACTTCAATAAAAAGGCAGAGATTATAAAAAGGAATCAAGCAGAAATCCTCAAAATGAAGGAAACAATAAACCAAATTAAAAATCCAATGGATAGTATCACCAACAGACTCGACCACTTAGAAGACAGAACCTCAGACAATGATGACAATATATACACTTTTGAATATAAAGTCAACCATACAGAGAAGATGGTAAGAAACCATGAACAGAACTTCCAAGAAATCAAGAAATATGGGATTACATGAAAAAACCAAATTTAAGATTTATTGAAATAGATGAAGGTATGAAGATACAAACCAAAGGAATGTACACTCTTTTCAATGACATCTATCAGAAAACTTCCCAAATCTGAAGAGTGAAATGGAAATTCAACTACAAGAGGCTTACGGGATCCCAAATGTACAGAATTACAGTGGACCCACACCAAGGCACACTGTAATGAGAATGACTAATATACAGAATAAGGATAGAATTTTAAAGGCTGTGAGAGAAAAAAAATCAAATTACAAATAAGGGGAAACCAATTCAGATTTCAGCTGATTTTTCAACCCAGGCTCTCCAATGCCAGGAGTCCTGGAATAACATATCAAGCTCTTAAAGAAAATGGATGCCAACTGAGAATTTTGTATCCAGCAAAATTAAGCTTCAGATTTGAAGATGAAATAAAAACCTTCCATGATAAACAGAAGTTAAAAGAATTCACAACTAGAAAGCCTGCAGTAGAGAACATTCTCAGCAAAATATTCCATGAGGAGGAAATGAAAACTAGCAAAGGGAGGAACTACACTAAAAGAAAGGTCAATCAAAGGAGAAACAAAGTCAAGTTAAAAACCAAAAATAAGCCAAAATGACCAGGAATACAAATCATATCTCAATAATAACCCTGAATATTAGTGGCCTAAACTCATCAATCAAAAGACAGACTGGCAGATTGGATTTAAAACAAAAAACCCAACAATATGCCATCTTCAAGAGACTCACCTCCTAGGAAAAAAGATTGAAGGTGAAAGGCTGGGAAAAAACATATCACTCACATGGACTGCATAAACAAGCAGAGGTTTCCATCCTTTTATCAGGCAAAGTGGACTTCAAAACAAAGTCAGTCAGAAGGGACAAAGAAGGACATTTCATACTGCTTAAAGGAATCATAAATCAATTAGATATAATAATTGTAAATATTTATTCCCCAAACAGTGGAGCATCTATACACATCAAACAAACCCTTCTCAATTTCAAGAATCAAACAGACCACAATGCAATAATTCTGGGTGATCTTAACACAACTCTCTCACCACTGGATATATCTTCCAAACAAAAATTGAAGAAAGAAACTATAGAACTCATTAATACTATCAATGATTTAGACTTAACAGACATATATAGAGTATTTCATCCATCATGAAGCGAATATACTTTCTTCTCTGCAGCACACAGATCCTTCTCTAAAATAGACCATATGTTATGCCACAAAGCAACTCTCCACAAATTAAAAAAGAAACAGAAATGCTACCCAGCAATCTATCAGATTACAATGGAATGAAACTAGAAATCGACAATAAAATAAAAAATAGAAGCTACTCCAACACCTGGAGACTAAATAGCATGCTATTGAATGATGAATGGATAGCAGAAGAAATCAGGGAGGAAATAAAAAATACTTAGAGGTAAATGAGAACACCAATACAACATTCAAAACCTCTGGGACACTATGAAGGCAGTGCTAAGAAGAAAATTCATCGCATTGAGCTTATACATTAAAAGAATAAAAAATCAACAAATAAATGACCTAACATTACATCTCAAAGCTTTAGAAAAAGAACAAATCAACACCAAAAGCAGAAGGAAGGAAATAATTAAAATCAGAGCTGAAATCAATGAAATAGAAACAAAAGAAACAATTGAAAAATAAAATAAAATTATAGACCCTTAGCTACACTAATGAAGAGAAAAATTCAAATTACTAAAATTTTTAATGAAAAAGGAAATATCATGACTGATGCTACTGAAATACAGAAAATAATTAGAAACTATTTTGAAAATTTATACTCAAATAAAATAGAAAATCTCAAAGACTTCAACAAATTTCTAGAGACATATGATCTACACAAACTGATTTAAGAGGACATACACAATTTAAACAGATCAATTTCAAGCGATGAAATAGAAAACACTGTCAAAAACCTAACAACCAGAAAAAGCCCAGGACCAGACAGATTCTCATCCAAGTTCTATAAGACCTTCAAAGAAGAATTAACACCAATACTCCTCAAATTATTCCATGAAACAGAAAAGAAGGGAACCCCTCCAAACTCATTATATGAAGCTAGTATCACCCTGATACCCAAACCAGACAAAGATATATCAAGGAAAGAAAACTTCAGACCAATATTTCTCATGACCATAAACACGAACATTCTCAATAAAATTCTATCAAATCACATACAAAACATATTAAAAAGATAGTGCACCACAATCAAGTGGGGTTCATTTGAGGGATGCAAAGTTGGTTCAGCATGCAGAAATCAATAAACATTATACCTCACATCAATAGATTGAAAGAATCATGATTATCTCAATAGATACAGAAAAAGCATTTAACAAAATACAGCACCTCTTCATGTTCAAAACACTAGAAAAAATGGGGATAACAGGAACATACCTCAACATTGTAAAAGCTATCTATGCTAAGCCCAAGGCCAACACCATTATAAATGGAGAAAAATTTAAAGCATTCCCTCTAAAAACTGAAACAAGACAGGGAAGCCCTCTTTCACCACTTCTATCCAACATCGTCCTTGAAACTCTAGCCAGAACAATCAGACAGACTAAAGAAAGTAAAAGGACACAAATAAGAAAAGAACTCAAAGTATCAGTATTTGCTGATGACATGATTCAATATTTAGAAGATCCAAAAAATTCCACCAGAAAAGTTCTAGAACTCATAACTGTTTTCAGCAATCTAGGAGGATATAAAATAAACACACATAAATCTAATGCATTCCTATACATAAAAGACGAATCCACTGCAAGAGAAATTAGGAAAAGTACCCCATTCACAATAGCCTCAAAAAAATAAAATACTTGAGAATCAATCTAACAAAAGAGGTGGAAGACCTCTACAATGAAAACTACAGAACACTAAAGAAAGAAATTGAAGAAGATCTTAGAATATGGAAAGATCTCCCATGCTCATGGATAGGCAGAATTAATATTGTCAAAATGTCCATACTACAAAAGTATTATAGATATTTAATACAATTCTCATTAAAATCCCAATGACATTCTTCATAGAACTAGAAAAAGCAATCATGAAATTAATTTGTAAAAATAGGAGACCCAGAACAGCCAAAGCAATCCTTAGCAAGAAGAGTAAAGCAGGAGGCATCACAATACCAGACCTTAAACTATACTTCAGAGCTATAGTAACAAAAATGGCATGGTATTGGCAATAAAATACACATATAGACTAATGGTATGAAATAGAAGACACAGAGACAAACCCACATAAATACAGTTATCTCATACTAGACAAAGGTGTCAAAAACATACAATGGAGAAAAGATAGCCTCTTCAACAAATGGTGCTGGGAAAACTGGAAATCCGTATGTAGCAAAATGAAATTAAACCTCTATCTCTTGCCTGCACAAAAGTCAACTCAAAGTGGATCAAAGACAGACTTAGGCACTAAAACAGAGACCCTTTGCCTAATAGAAGAAAAAGTAGGCCCAAATCTTCATCATGTTGGCTTAGGACCTGACTTCCTTAACAAGACTCCCAAAGCACAAGTAGTAAAATTAAGAATCAATAAATGGGATGGATTCAAACTAAAAACCTTCTTCTTAGCAAAGGAAACAATGTGAATAGAGCCCACAGAATGGGAGAAAATCTTTGCCACATGCACCTCAGATAGATTAGAAATTCAAAAAACTCAACACCAAAAAAAAAAAAACCCAATCGATACATGGTCTAAGAAACTAAACAGACACAACACAGAAGAACACAATTAATCAACAAACATATGAAAAAGTGTTCATCATCTCTAGTAATTAGAGAAATGCAAATCAAAACTACTCTAAGATTTCATCTCACTCTAGTCAGAATGGCAATTATCAAGAATACAAGCAATAATAAGTGTTGGTGAGGATGTGGGGGAAAAGTTACACTCATACATTGTTGGTGGGACTGCAGATTGGTGCAACCACTATGGAAAGCAGTATGGAGATTCCTCAGAAAACTTGGAATGGATCCACCATTTGACCCAGCTATCCCACTCTCAGTTATACCCAAAGGACTTAAAATCAGCATACTACAGTAATACAGCCACATCAATGTTTATAGCAGGTCAATTCACAATAGTTAAACTATGGAACCAACTTAGATGCCCTTCAACAGATGAATGGATAAAGAAAATGTGGTACATATACACAATTGAATATCACTCAGCCTTAAAGAAGAATGAAATTATGGCATTTGCAGGTAAATGGATGGAACTAGAGAATATCATGCTAAGTGAAATAAGCCAATCCAAAAAAACCAAAGGCCAAATGTTTTCTCTGATAAGTGGATGGTGATCCATAGTGGGGGATGGGTAGGGAAGAATGAAGGAACTTTGAATTGTGCAGAGTGGAGTGAGAGGAGGGATGGAGCGATGGAGATGGGAAGGATGGCAGAATGAGACAGACATTATTACCCTAAATATATGTATGATTACACTACCAGTTTGACTCAGCACCATGTACAACCAGAGGAATGAGAAGTTGTGCTTCATTTGTGTACAATATGTCAAAATGCATTCTACTGTCTTGTGCAACCAAATAAAACAAATAAAAAATTGCCATTTCAAAAAAAAAAAAAAGAGAGAGAGAGAAAAACCCTGAGAGCTTCCATGTCCTCAGGCCATTAAGGGCATGTAGAAAACATGGCTGTCTATGAACCAGAAAATGGACCCTCACCAGGCAATGAATCTGCAGCCACCTTGATGTCAGAAATAGTAAATTTCTATTATTTAAAAGTTATTCAGTTCATGGTATTTCTTTAGAGCAGCCCAAACTAACTAAGATGGCCACCTTGTATGGCCAACAGAGAGAACACCTGCAGGCCCCACCTTGATGAAACTCTACCTAAGAGTTACAAAGCTTTCTGAAGATAGAAGGGAAGAATCAGGCTTCTCATCTTCTAAACAGAGCCTAAAAACCCGTAGCCATAGAATGCCTTTCATTTATTCTAATGAGTAATCTTTTACTCATTAGAGTAAAAGATCTTTATGTATGCAGATCCCCTTTTGTGAGTATTTAATAAAAATAAATGTCTACGTATTCACACATAGGCACAAACAAGTCAAGGTCTCTTTGATGTCTCAAAATCTCTTTGTTATCTTGAGAAATCTTTAGCAATAGAGTTCAGCCTCTTATTCTGTAAAACCAAGTATTAATTTTAACACATTCAATATAAGCACAAAGGCCACTAAATGTATCCACACGTTCCAGAACTCCATGAGGTATAATTAAATGTTAACCAGAACACTAAACTGCATGAATTCAAGGGAAATATTACCTTTTAATGCTTATTGTTCCAAGGAAATCTGTTATCTGAGGGATGATCTCCTCTGACTTAAAGTCTTTGCAGGCACCTATTGCAAGGTGCACAAATGTCTTCCAGACAATCCTGGAGAAGTGTGTAAAAACCTGGGAGGGAGGCAGGGAGGCAGAAGAGGGATCAGATCCCCCCTTTCTGGAATATATTAGAGTCCAAAGAGTGGTAAAACAATTTAGATGATAAAAGCAAAACCACTGGGTGCTTGTGAAAAATTACATATCACAGTCAAACACCTAGGAGCAATTGGGTGAAAGTGAATAATTAGGCAAAAAATGCAGATGCTTTTAATTAGTGGTTTTCACAGCCCCTTTGGACAGAGGTGGAGCTGCAAGAAGAAAATGACAATTGTACTGGGCTTCAGGTCCCCATCTGGATTCCAGCTTCGGGGAAAACAGCTCCTTGGAAAAATTTGATTTCTGTATTGAGCTTTTATATAAGCTTTCATTTAATAAGATAAAAAAAAATGTTGAAAGTTCCTGAGCTAAACAACTCTCCTCCAGAAAATTTCTAGGGAAGAGAACACGTTTCATTACAGTGAAAAGGGTAGGTTTGTACTTGGAGATATAAGTAATAGAACCAGCAAGTGCTATTCCTACCTCTAATTATTTGCTCTGAAATCTAATTTAGTTTTAAGAGATGGCACAGAAGCTGTGTCACATTACTGAAAGCAAACAATTAGCCTGTCGGGAAGTTACCTTAAGTCTCAGAAGGTATGATGATGCACTTTGGCAGAGTCCAAGTGGAATCTAATGAAATTCTCATCTGTCGATGCCTCGCAATTTACTGAAGAGCCAAATAATTCTCCTTCCTTTCCAACGACCTCTTCTTCCTAGCACTGACCAAACAAGAGTGCTGAACTACAGCCACGCCCAACGAAAACTATCACGCCAGGATCTGGAAACACGGGACCAGGCACAGTTCTTCTTCAGCAAACACATGGATGAAAATGATGAAGAAGCTGCCCTGACAGAGCTGGACTCTTAACTCTGCAGCCGAAAACGAGAAGCTGCTTTTGCTAAAAGCACTGCCTCTTCATTTGGGCCTGCAGATTCCCAGTATGTAACTAAAAGCAGGACAAAGCTAGTCATCTCCGCCTTCATTTTGTATCTGTCTTCAGATTCCTGCTCAGTTCTGCACATAGGCATGTTCATCTCTGAGGGAATGTCCATCTAAAAACTGGTAATATGAGGCTCATGAGCCCTAAATTTACCTAACCTATCCTGTCCCCTTTCAAGACCGAGGGCATCGAAATAAGAATAGCAAAGGTGTTTTCAAGATTTGCAGGAACATTCTACTGCCAGTTTTACAACATCCTGTTCTAGATCCCTGGAGTGGTGCCTAGAAGTCCCCAGCCATTGCTTAACACCTTCCAGGAACAGCAGAGCCCTGCAGAAAGATCACCCCATGATGAGACAGCAGGAGTACTTACTCATGGGAACCAAGTTGCCCGCTTCCAAGATCACAGGTCTGATACACCTCCTGAGCAAGAAATGGACATTGCACCTTCAAGTGACAAGGCGTTCTCTGAAGCCTCCTCACAGAACCAGAACTAAGATAATGATCAGTCAGATCACAGTTTGACTAAGACTGCTTAATTATGCATACCTTTCAAACTCTGCCCCTATTCTTCCTTTATTCAAACCAAAGCTCATGCCAGGATCCCAGAGATACTTAATCTCACCTGACCTTCCCAATGTGGCCATATTGACTAAAATTCTTTTCCTACTTTTCATCATTACCTTTTCCATTGAGGGGTGAATGGTCAGGCCTAATTTTGGGGCAACCCCAGAGTCAGACCCCTGGTCTAGGACTCATAACATTTGGAGACAGGGACTTGAGTTGTATAGAAAGACTATATACTATAAAATATGCTAAAGACAAGGGACTCAATGTTCAGTGGTGGCAGGACAGCAAGGCAGAGGTGTTGGCTGCCTAATGCAACAAATCCATTAAGTGCATCCTGAGGAAGCAGGAAAAACCTAACTCACTGCCTCTGCCTGAGGTCAGGACCCTCATCATTTCTTATCTAGACAATTCTAATTGCCTTTAAGTGAGTCTCCCTGCCTCCAAGCATGTTTTATCCATTCCAGCCCATTTCCTATAATACCTGTTTAAAATCTTTTGATGGCTTTCAGCCAACTGCAGAAGGTAGCACTGTTTGCCATGTTCTTCAAGATCTTAATTCTGCCCATCTCTTTGACTTCCTTTCTTCTAAACTTTAGTTCACAATGAAGTTCTCAGAGGTTCCCAAAGGCTCCTGCTCTCAAATATATCTGGTCCTTTGCACAAGGTGGTTCTTCTGTTCAAAACATCTTCCCAATCTCCATCTGGTTAACTCCCTTTCATTCTTAGAGACTGAGCTCTCCTAAAAAGTTTGGGGAGACCCTAAACTGAGTGGGCCTCCTATCCCCTGTTGCCAAAGCTCCCTGGGCTTAGCTCTATTAGTTATCACCCTGCTTGCATCTGTCATGGTATTTTTATCTGCATAACTCTCCAGAGTGTGAATTTCTTAAGATCAGGAAGTTCATTAACTTTGTGTTGCCAAAAGTTAGTGCAGTACCTTACATATAATAGGAACTCAACAAATCCTTGAATTCAGTAAAATATTGCCCTAGTGGTTCATGACCAAGGAGGAGGGGGGGAAATATCAATAAACATAAAGGAAATAGTCTTAGATCTTATTCTATCACTTCTCCCTAGAGAACCAGAATCAATCACTTAATTGTTCAAAACTCATGATTCTCATTTGACGATATTGATGAAGAGGTCACACGGGATAGTAGGAAGTAGAAGAACCTTGGAATCAGCTATACCCAGTTGAACCCTTTACTTCAGCACTCACTGGCTGTATGGTTGGAGGAAAGTCTCTTGGTGCCTCGATGCCTCAGTTTCCAAATGTGATATGGAGATAATAATAGTATATATGTGATGGAATGATTGAGAGGATTAAACAAGCTAGTGCCCAGAAAGCACTTAGAAAAAGTGCCTGCCATTTGCAGCAGGCAATAACTGCCAGATTACAATCAATTGCTACTATTGTTATTACTTTGTGCAAATGATTTGCAAATTGCCATTCAAATGTGTATTTTCTTAAAATAAAATAGCCTTTTCAATTTTATAGCATGCAAAGTCCCCTGAGGGCTATAGGACAAAATAAATTTGACAAAATAAATTTAACATGATATCCTACTCCATTTTTGGCGGGTGGGGGCGGGTACCAGGGATTGAACTCAGGGGCACTTGGCCACTGAGCCACATCCCTAGCCCTATTTTGTATTTTGTTTAGAGACAGGGTCTCACTGAGTTGCCTTGCTATTGCTGAGGCTGGCTTTTTGAATTCGTGATCCTCATGCCTCAGCCTCCTGAGCTGCTGGAATTATAGGTGTGCACTGACGCACCCAGCTTCCTATTTTCTTTAGAAATATTCTATGTATTTTTTTAATGTTAACAAAAACCAAAATGTGTATTTGTGATGGAAGTAATCACTTTAGTATTCTTAGGCTGGATTCTACCTTCACTGGAAGAAATGAAGATTTAACATGACCACCTGTCTAAAGAATAAGGGAATGGCCCCAGCTGACCTGGGCTGGGAGAGTGAAGGGTGTCAGGAATGGGGGTGTATCCTGATGCTTTCTGAAAGGTTTCTCCCTGAAACAACTGATCACGTGTTCAGTTTACTATGACAACATGATCAAAGAGTAGATGTCTCTCAGCCATGAAATTGACTGCCATGGGGCATTTTTCTTTCAGTAATTGCAACATACATCTTCAGATAATGACTCTGGAGCTGTTTTCTGTTTAAAAAGACATCCTAGAGGGGGAAAATATCTTCAGCCATTCTCCTGCATGTTCCCAGTCTTTGAGAAAATACATCATGAGGAAAAAGAAAAAAAAAAAAACCTATGACGGTAAAACTGAAGGGTCTGCTTCACATGCAGTTATTTGCACACATGCCTGGGGCAAGGCAGGAGGGGAACTTTGGGTTTGAAGGGACAGACTTGAAGTGTGGAGACTCCGCTCTGTGTTCTCTCATGGAAAAGTCAATATGGAAATGATTACATCATGCTTAGGTGGTCTAGGGTGAGGTATTTGGAATACGCTTGTTTTCTAGCATTTTGAAAAGCAGGGCTGCAAAAGCAAATTTGGAGTTTTCTGGAGCAATGTTGAGGGTTAAGTCAAATCTGTTTTCAAGGGATGGTGAAAGGCAAGGGGATGGATTGTATCAGTAGCTTTGTTTTCTCTGAAGGTGTCTTTTCAGACTCAAAAGCTCCTAAGTTACTACTACTTCCCCACTACTGTCAAATAACAATTCAAGTTGCAAGCTCCTCAAAAATATTAGGAGAGATAATCCATTGTTCACACCCTGAAGTCGTAGATTCATACTCTGTGTAGGCCTGTTGTCTTTCTCCCCACACAGGGACACCCTATCAGCTGTCCCACGAATGTGGGCCTGCAGACACATCACTTAAAGCAGAGTTTTGGCCTCTGCAAAAGTTTGTCCATACTATTTAAAAAACAACTTAAAACCTGGGTCTGAAAAACTGTCATCAGCAATGGATAACACATTGTGCTTTTTCCTGTTAAATATCAATTAAGGATTTAAGAGAATCATTATGTGTACCTCATCCTCTTCCACAATAGAGATCCCATTTCAGTTACATGCTTTGTCATTCATACCTGTCTTCTTCTATAGGAGCCACAGTGGTTCAATATCTTATGAATACTATGAGATCAGCATTCAAAGGCCCCCATAAAATCCTGGGGACCATACTGGGATCCTCTACACTACGAAGACAACCATCAGGGAACAGGTTGTTTTTGTTACTCTCTTCACAGTAAAGAATGAATTTTAGAATATAGGTCAGGCTGGGGAAAATAAGAATTGTGAGATGGTCACTTTTACTCCTATATTGCTAAATTAAATGTTCTTAAGATCACTAAAGAAACTTGCATGTTTTTCTCATTGACAACTTTATAGGAGTGGGGACATGAGAAAAGTTAGTAGGGCCATGAGGATCCAGAATCTTGAATGTGTGTTGGAATAATAGCTGCTAACATGTCATACCTCAAGACTGCTACAATCTCTTGTTTTGATATGGGGAAAAAGATCCACTAATAGGTTTTCCCTGGTGTGTGTATGTATGTATGAATGAATGATTGATTTTATATATATGTATATATTGATTTTATATATATATATAAAATCAACCAGTCATCTCAAGGATTAGTCTTCCCTGCCCCACAAACGTCAATGAACCTTTAGATCAAGTTTAAGTATCCCTAGTGGATTACAAATACTACTAGAATGTAAGCACTTTGGAGGTGAGGTAGAGGGTAGGAACAGGGTCTTGGTGTTGTCTTCAAACCCCTCCCCAACACCTTCTGAAGGGGATTAAGAAATATATGTGGAAGATATGTGAGAGAATCCTGAAAACTTATGACAGGCAGATTTTACATAGGACTTTACACGAGTTCCTTCCTTGGCCAACATTTTTTCCAAAGAAATACCCATCAAGTGCTCTAATTCCAATTACTGGATGGACTGAGAAAATCTAACATACTCACAAATTTGGCTTTGCCCCCACCAGTTCTGAACTTCCCATTGCTCTGTTAGCCAAAGATACCACAGGACACAAGAACACATTGCTTTCTTCCCCTACCATGACTGTGGAAGCTCACTTGCAAATCACACAAGGTCTTGATTATCTTGATAAGACATTAAATTATTCCTTAAAAACAATAATACTCTGCAGCACTCTACCTTAATGAAACCTAAAATATAAAATGTATTATCTAAAAAAAAAATCAAGCTCTTCATTTAGAGACATGGGGAGGATTTTTTCTAAGTTGGAAGATAGCAGACACAGATGGCAAGGGACTGAGCTAACAAATGGACCTGATGAAAAATACCCATTATGTGTTAGCCAAAGGTACAATGATTTAATGAGGTGATCAACCGGTGATGTTGGGGGAATTCAAAATCAAGTCACATTTACTGAATGACTGCTAAGGCCTCAGGCACAGGACTAGATTCATTAATCATGGTATGCATCTATCATATCACCCCATGTGGAGTCTATTTTCAGATTTCAGGTGACAAAAGAACTGAGGTTTAAGGACAATAGGCTGAAGCCTCCTCAATGATGAGGTTGACAACCTCAATGAACTTCAAGAACTCTAAAGGGCCACTGCCTCCCATCTGGGGATGGGTGTTCCACCACCCATATTCCTTTATTCATTTCATGTATTGACAAAAAGCCAAAGTTATGGAGAAAGTTTTTATTCCTAAATGCAATAGGTGAAACAAATAAGGAATCTACCTGCAAAACATTCAAAGCTATTCAATATGGACCCATCACCAGACTGCAGAAGGAAGGGACAGCTCTCTCAGCAGCAAGGAACAGGGCTGACACTACAGTGAATCAACCTTCAGTGCATAGTTCTGCTTCTTTGACTGAGCTAATGTGCTTCCAAAACACATGGGAGTGGCATTCCTAGACCACTGGGCCACTCTCAAGACCATTAATGGTGCTAACAGTGCTTGGCATTCCATATGCTGAACAATCACCTTCAGGAAAAAGACCCCTGGAGTAGCTCTTGTATAATTTATTAAGAAACTAACCACTAATATGCTTACCTCCTTAGAAGGTGGGAAGGCCAAGCAATTGACAATGCTTATGCTCCCCCTATTATTGCTGAATGCTGATCATTCTATTCCGTACGTCTATTCTGGTATCAGTTATCAATAAAGTTTTGAGTTGGAATCCTTTTCTCTTTGAAATCAAATCTCCCAACACCTGACATTAGGTGTAAACTGCCTTTAAGTGGACATTGAGGGAAGCCTGGGGAGGCCAAGACTGATTAAAAATAATATCAGATAGTGTTTACCAGAAAGTCACAGGATCACGTTCAAGTTTGTGTATTAAAATTCACATTCATAGTCACAGATTGAAGGCAATTACTTATCCTCTGTAATCCTATCTTGTTTTAGGAGCACATATGCCACTTAATCACCTAGTTCATTACCTTTTAAAACAGACACACTAAAGAGACAACCTGCTTCCCACCCCTACTTCACAAATAGCTGCCTTGACCAGGTGAATAGCAACTGATTCCTGAATAAGAAACAATAAGCATTTTGTAGTTCAGTGTGGCTTACCATCACTTTTTCAATTAGAAATTTTTCACCCCACAAATGCTGATTTTGTACTAGTCCATAAAAAAGGACTTCTGTCATGGTTCATGTCTAGTCAATCTCCTTCAGCAACATCTGATGCTCAAAGGAATTTACAGCAATCTAAGTTAAAACTTTTTTGTTGTAGCTGGGTTTTTACTAAAAACCTTCTTGGGCAAGGAAAAACACCTTCATGATAATATAATGTGTATGAAAATTCCTAGCACTGTTCTTGGCTTAAAAGTGGCATTTAATAGGTTTACTCATTTTTCCCATCTCTCACATTGCATGCAGATTATTGATTTATTTTATTAATGCAGTAAAATGGGTGGGAATGGGAAGACTTGTAAAGCATTGGTGTGGGCCAGCAAGTGCAAGCTTTTGTTGTACTTTGGAGAACAAGTGTAGAAGCCACTGGAGTTAACCATCATGGGATTTCCAATAGATGCTCCTACCTATTTGATTCAACTCAGCAAACATTTATTAAGTACTTATTATATGCCAGAACTATGCTGGTAATATAAGGACAAAAATGCATGGAGACCCTTCCCCATGTGCTCCCAAAACCACAGGGAATCAGCTTCCAGATGCACATTTGGAGGGAGGCAAGGAAGAAAAATGAGTGAATGCCTACTCTCTGGGACAAGAGTTTAATTAATGTAATTGAAACATAATGAGACTAATTGTGGCATGCAAATCTTGCCAATTAACCAACAAATGTCCAATTTTCCCACAAATTTAAAAATTATAGTCTTTTTAATTATTGAAGGAGGGGAAAAGCAATGTAAACAAGGAAGGCAAGTTCTTTCCGTATTCTTTACGGCAAAGTCAAAAGATATCCCTGCCCCTCAAAATCCTCCCATAAGTATTAAGGGAAAAGTGAAAAAATTTCATTTGCATGCATAGGAATATCTACTTCAAAAGCTAAAGTGGCCCGATGTTCATGCATGTCATGGCTGAAGAGCAAATGAAGCAAAGGCAAAGAAGCACAATGGATGCCTCCATTAATTAGGGCCACGTTGCTCCCGCTGAAGATCATCACCACTGGTTAGAAGTTTCATTATGGCTTCTACCAAGATTTCAGTGGAAGGTCTGGGAGGCCAGGCAAAGTACAGCAGAATTGGAGTCCCTGCAAGTAGCCCCTGAGAGAGCAATGCATGGAGATATGAGAAAGAAGCCAAAGCTGCAGTGGAGTTCACCAAGATTAAGAAACGCCAGTACTGTGGAATATCTGCCCAGCAAAGCTGCAGAACTTGAGCAGTGACAACCCAACAGAGAGGCCATGTAGGCTGCAACTAGCAAGGCCATAGAAGCAGAGCTACACAAGACCTTTGCAGAGAACTTCACAATGCCATGTGCCCCAGATCCTGGAAATGGTGCTATAGGACTTATTTTCCCAGTTGGATTTTGGTCTTGCTTTGGTTCCAGCCCTTCTTTCTATGCCTCGGTTCTCTCTTGTGAAATGAAAATGTTTACTGTGTGCCTTTATATATTGATATATGTAACATGCCTTTGCTTTTTTTACAGCGGATGCTGAGAGTTTGTCTTGAATCTCAGGACTTGGACTTTTGGCAGTGATGGAACTTTTAAGACTGTGGTGACTCTTGGAAATGGACTAAATGTATTTTACACTGTGAGATGGGCATGAGCTTTGGGGGACAGAATGTTATGGTTTAGATATAAGGTGTGCCCCAGAAGCTCATGTGTGAGAACACGCAAGAAAGTTTAGAGGTGAAATGATTGGTGAGGAGAGGTTTAACCTAATCAGTGGATTACTCCCAATAGGGATTAACTGGGCAGGCGGGTGTGGCTGGAGGAGGTGGGTCTTGTGGCATGCCTTTGGGGTATACATATTGTCCTTGGTAAGAGGGAAAGTCTCTCTATTTCCTGGTGCCATGTTCCCAGCTTCTTTCCTCCATCACACTTCTGACATGATGTTCTGCCCCACCTTAGAGGCCTGAGACCTCTGAAATCGTGAGCCCTGAATAAACTTTTCCTCCTCCAAAATTGTTCTTATCAGGCCTTCTGGTCATAGCAGCAAAAAACCTGAATAAAACAGTATCTATTAGGAAATTATAATATATTTAAATTCCATCTTCTAACACTTCCCATAGGTAGAGCAGGGAATTAGAGGCTACTTTTACTAAAAGTACTGACTCCACAGTTGGACCTGCAGATGCCTAATGTGTAACTGAAAGCGGGATAAAATTTTGGCACCTCTGACTTCATTTTGTATGTGTTCTCTTCGCTTTAAACTTTGAGTCTGATTCCTGCTCAACTCTGCATGTAGGCATGTTACCCTTTAAAGGAGTATTCATCAAAAGTGGATGATATACCTGCTTCAAGGCTGAAGACGCCAAGAGTAACTAAAGTGTTTAAGATTTTCAGAGATGTTCTACTGCCAGTTTTTACAACTTCCTATTCCAGACCCCCCTGGACTGGCACCTAGATGTCTCTAGACATTGCCCTACCCCTGTGGTCACCCTGAATTCCAGGAATAGCAAAGCTTTGCTGACAGATCACTCCATGATGAGATCACTCCTCTAAGAGGGAGCAATTACCCCATGACAGGAACTAGGGTTGTTCTCCAAAGCAAGAGCAAGCATCTCATGGGAACCAAATTGCCCCCTTCAGTGATAAGTATTCCTCCAGAGTCACCACTCAGAACCACAACTGAGATAATAATCAAACAGCCCTGTAGTCAGTCCATTTAAACCTAAAGCTGATTTCAGTGCCCCAAAGACAGGGCTGAGATGCTTGATCTCACCTTCCCAGTGTGACCATTTTTATCAAAGTTCCTTTCCTGCTTTTCACATTACTTTTTCCATTTGGCTTTTAGGGCAAGTGGCCAAACCTGGTTTCTTTGGACTCTCAGAGTCAGTCCTCAGACCTCCGACTCTGGTAGCAGAGGGACCTAAATTAAGTCAAGTTTTCGATCAATAGTTCTCATACCATGTGGAGTTCTCACCTCTTTTTCTAGAAGTTTTTCAGTATTTCCCTAAGGACCAAAATTACCGTGGGCAAAACTAGAGAGAATGTAACTATTCCTCAAACTCTAAGGGTACAGTCCAGAGATGAAGAGTAGAGAACTGAAAGACAGGCTGGACCCGATTCTAAAGACAACCATCCTTTAAGATGAACCACAGTAATAGTTGCTGGGTCATCTCAACCTCAAGTAGATTACATTACACATCATTTATGTCACTGCGTAACTTGGAAGATGATTTGACATAGAGAATCTGGGGCATGGACCATACAAACTTTCCAACACTTGTGTTCCTCTATTTGCATGGTGGGTCATTCTCACTGCTTTCTCTGACCCTTGCCTTAGTCAGTTCAATTTAATTTAACATGCACTTGAGTTGAGTTCCATCAAGACTCAATAGTCCATGTTAACTGCCCATATCCGATACCATTAGCACAAGAGTGATCTCCAAGCACCCTCCACTCACTATTGGTCCCTTATAATACAGATTCTTGATCTTCTAGAATAATCCCTATAGCTAAAGTTATTTTTCCAGGATGAAAATTAATTTGCACTGAGCCATTGGTACCATCTTTTCTGTCCCACCTTGTGAATAACATTATACATCTGTATGCTCTCCTCTTTGGTCACATGGAATTTTTCTTTCTGCATGAAAAGCTAACTAGGTCCTTATGAGGCCCAAGCCTGAAATTTTGGCTTTATAATAACACACTATATTTTTACCAACTGGACTCCCTAATCAATTTTTTTCTACCTTATAATTCTTCTCAGATAAAACTTTAATTCCTCAATTGCATGGTCAGAGCATGTTGCTAGGTGTTTTATGGTATATAAAGACCTAAGTATCTTTGATCCTAAAGAACTTAAGAGTATGGCAGGGAGAGAAATGCACACAACTAATTATAATTCAAGGCAAAGATGAATTACTTTAAGAGAAAAAACTAAAGTAGTATGCTAAAGGGCAAAGCAGGATTACTTCCAGATGGAAGGATGCCAACTATTTGTTTAAAGATGTGGGCATTGGAACCTGGTTTTATATGTGTGTGTGTGTGTGTGTGTGTGCATGCATGTTTGTGCGCACATGCATTATATGCACACATTAAAGTATACATCTACTTGTACAGAATCCTATAAACATTCTACTGTCTTAATTCAGATTTAAAAATTATAATTAAAAACAATAGACTCTCCAGTAAAAACTCAACACCTCCATTTAGATGAATTGTCATGAGCAGTCATTGGGATCATCACTATCTTCTTGGAGATTTGAACTAGAGTAGTGCTTGCCAAGCCATAAGCCTTTTGATCAAGCAACATCTTAAATAGAAGTTCAATGTGTAAAACAAAGAATGGCTGTTTAGGTGAGAGGGGAAGGAAGCTCCATCTGCCCTGTTCCTTGCCCTCACTTCCCAGAGCCCACAGAGGATACTGAATGACAAAATGATCCCCAGTCCCTTCCTGCTGCCTCTGGCTCTGACTGGAATCTGAGTCTCTATGGAGCACCTGGAAGACAGTAGCACTGGGTGGACTAGAAGGAACAGCATTGTAATGGTTAATTTGAACTGTCAACTTGATTGGATTAAGAGATGTCAGTGATTAAGAGGCCTCTGGGTATATCCATGAGGGCATGTCTAGGAATGACTGGAATGTGGGATAGTGAACTGAAGTGGAGCCCCTCCCTAAGCGTGGGAGTCACCACCCAATAGGATGGACTAAGAGCTGGAAGAACAAGAAAGTAGATGCAGATGCAAGGTTGGCTCTTCTTGAAGGGATTCTTGATTGCCGCTTCGATTGTCTGAGGATATCAGACTCTCACTTCTTCTCTCTTCCAAAGCAGACTCCACCAGTGACAGAATTCTACTCTCTCCAAGTAGTTTCCAGAAGCCTTGGTTTCAGACTAGGTTAGCACTATTGATCTTTCTTGTTCTGGGGTTTCTGCCTCTTGGACTGCACAGCTGCTGGTTCTTCCAGCTCTCCAGCTGCAGATGGCCATTGTGGACTATCCAGCTTCTGGTTGTGTAAGCCAATCTAATAAATCTCTTTTTAAAATCATACTTCCAGTTGATTCCATTCCTCTAGAGAACCCTGATTAACACAAGTGTGGTGCAGGAGACTTAGAGTTTTCCTTGGGGAGTGGAGAAGGAAGCTGAACATCTCTGAGAAGATGGAAGCCAGCAAGAAAGTCTTTCAGAAAAGGAAGAGAAGCCAGGAAGATTTCATAGAAGGAGCAAATGATGCAAAAGTTGGTAAATATACTGATCAGTGGAAAGGGTAGAGCAAATAATTTCTTTTATTTTTTCTAAGAGCATCTGGATCCCTGTAAAATGCAGAACCCAAGAACTAACTGCTAAATCCAAAGGAGGCTCCAGAGATGGACAGGCATCTCACTCCTCCCACAGCTCTGCTGGCTCAGCCTTGGCAAAGCAGAGCCTCCTGAGGGATTTCAGGGCCCAAGCTCAGGCCTGCAGCAGCAGCCCCAACAGCAAACCAAGAGGAAGAACAATACCACTCTAATGTGATTTATGATGAAGGGAAACCACAATACCTTTCATCAGAAGACAGGGAAACAAGCTTTGCTTGTGAGCATCCTGGGGAAGATGAAAAGCCCACTTTCCAGAGCTTGTTCCAGATGTCTCAGTCATCTCTTTAGAGCCCACTGGCCTCCAGCAGCCATGCTCAGTAGCCCTCTTTTCATGCACAAAGAGGTCACTTCAGACCCAGCAAGGCAAAGCTCTGTCTCCTAACTAATGCCTGTCAAATCTACCTTACTCACCTATAGGGCTGTTCAAAAATCAGTCTTCAGGGCCTATGTGTCCTCTGAAGACAAAACCATGTGCCATCTGCTCTGGGACACAGAAGAGTCAACCTAGCACTCTCTCTGGTTATAGCACTGCCAGTCTTTGGATGGCTGTTGACTCCTGAGCCCAGCAAGTGAGCACTGGACTTGAGAGTCAGGAACTAGAATAGAGTCCTAGCTCTACTATTCAAAGTGGGGACTTTGAGAAGTCACAGGATCTCTCTCACCTTCAGTTTCATCAGGGAGGGATAATAATATCCGTTCAAAAATCAATATGTATTGAGTGCCTGCCTATTCTATGCTAGGAATCATGCTAAAGGCTCAAGATAATCTAGTAAACAAATCAGATCCAGCTTTTGCCCTCACACAGCTTAAATACTACCTGGGAGTCAATCCTTAAATAGACAAATTCATAATTACAAATTAGAAGCGTTTTGAAGGGTGAAAAATGATGCTCTTAGAAAGAAAACAAGATGGGAGTGGGGTCAGGGTACTTTCTTTCAACTGGAGGTAAAGGAAGCATCTCTAAGAGTTGGTATGTGCTATGTGAGGGAGGTAGAAAAGCTGGCCAAGGAAACAGCAAAGATTTTGGGCCATAGAGACATCATCAGTGAAGACCCAGGGGGAAGGGAGGGCTGGCTATTCAACAACTGAGAGAAGCTCAAGTGTTGGGATCAGGGAAAGGGGGTAGGGATGAAGCTGGAGATGTGGCCAGTCAAGTGAGGTAACTCCCATAAGTCCCCAGCACTCTATTAGCCCATGGTAGGCCTTCAAGTAATATAGACTACATGGAAGGATTTTTTTGGCTGGTAAATTTTAATTTGTAATCTGAATGATCTCCATAAACTTTTCAAATTTAATGATTTTAATCCACAAATTGCCAAGGAAAAATTCTTAAAGAGTCCCTTATCCTTTGTGAACCATAAAATAAATAGGATTCATGGAAAAGCAATGTCACCTTTGGAGCCCCTTTCAACACACCAAAGACAAGGATGTACTGCTTAAATGGTGTTTAAGTAAACATGCTTGACCTAAGGGAAGGAACAAGTGCACTTATAACTAGGAACACTCTGCAGGTTGCAAGTTAAAATTATTCATGGTTCCCTTCATGAATAAACACTAGTCTGACTCCTCAAGGAAGGTATTAGAATTTCTTATATATCCTATCAAAAAGATTCGTATATACACTGGGTGTGGTGGTGCCCACCTCTAATCCCAGCTACTTGGGAGGCTGAAGCAGGAGGATGTAAGAGTAAAGTCAGCCTGGGTAACTTATAGAGACCCTATCTCAAAATAAAATAAAAAGGGCTGGGGATGTGGTTCAGTGGTAGAGTGCTTGCCTAGCATGTGCAAGGTCCTGGGCTCAATACCCAGAGACAAAACTAAAATCCATACAGCTTAATGGAATTTAGAAACTGTACAACTATGCCATATATTTATGCTAAAAAAATTAGATTTTAAAACCATATTTTAGCAACATATTCTCTTTTGGGATCTTTGTCTTGTTTCCTAAACGCCAACATTTCTATCATAGGGTAGCTTTTCCAATGGAAATTAAGCATGAATATAAGTCCATTGGGGATAAAAGAAAACCAGATCAAAAACCATCAAAACATTCATTTTTCCAAGGCAACATCTGCCAGCTGTGATAGAAAAGCAAAGGATTTGGAGTGAGATAGAGCTGGATTCAACCCCAGCTCTGCCACTTGCTGGCCATGTGAACTTTTGTTCCTTTCTGAGTCTGTTTCCTTCCTGTGAAACAAGGATCCCTCCAGGTCAGGCCTGTGAGGCTTACAAGGATCCCTCCAGGTCAGGCCTGTGAGGCTTAAGAGAGATCACATCTAAGCCCCTGCCCAGTGTATAGAACCTAATAGGCCCAAAGTAACAAAGAGGCAAGTTGGAAGGTGGCCTACATTTGGAATGTAGCTAAGTTCTTCCTGCCAGGACTGCCCCCCCAAAGGCCTGGCCACTGAGATAGATGAGGAACAGAGAGATGTAGAGCTTGTTATGAAAGACCAAATCCGTTGAGCTTGCCAGAGTCAGAAACTCGCATGGGACATTGCTTCTCCCAGGGACTTTGTCTATAGAAGGACCTAAGGCACATGTACTCTTTCCCAGGGACCAGGGCACTCCACCGACCCTGGACACAGTCTGCCTGGGAGGAACTAACTAGAGAGGAATTTATCTTTATGCTCTTAAAGACTGTGATTGCCCCCATCCCTGTCCCGTAGAGACCCAATTTTTGGGCGCATTCTCAGGTCTCACCAAGACCCTGGCTTGCACCTTTCTTGCCAGAGAGGTCAATGGCTAGTCCTGCCTTTCTGATTAATGCCCTGATTCTAAATGCTGCCTGCAGACTCAATCCACCCTGATTAAAGTCAGCCTAATACTCTTCTTGTGAGTTCTTTGGTGAACATTTTGTTTCTCCTTTTAGGAGCCTGATGAGTCAGAATCAGGTGACATTTAAATATTCCTAGCAGTAAAAGGATTTATCTAGGGGTAAAAACTGAGACCAAAGTTTTATCCTCTTAGGACTATGGATCTGGCCATCTTGATGAGTTTCATCACATGGATGAAATAACCAAGGTCAAAGTCATGTTATTCCAGAAACATGCTGTCCCTTGTATCTGTGATTTTAGATTTAATAGGAAAATTCAACAAATGACTAATTAATTATTAGAGATAAGGAGGCTTTCTTTTTGGAATCTACTCATTAGATTCCAAACACAAACCTTATTTTATTTGATAATGGATTCCTCCTCCCAATCTCAAGTTATTATTGAATTGTAATGAGAGAGTTAATACTTCATTTCACAGAATAACAAAAATAGAATGGGTATCCTCTCTATTTACCAATGTGGAAACAGGCTTAGAATGGATTGACTCAGATAATTCAGCTAGTCCAAGCAGAAGGATGATTGATGAGTGCCTGATTCCGGCATTATCAGAAAAAAGAAAATGAAAATAAAGGGATCTGGATAATCTACCACCAAAGGCACAGAATCCCCAGACCTATATTTGCAGAGCCGGCCTTTTACCATGCAACTGTGAACATCTCCTAAAGCAGAATATGAGAGAATATGGCAGAACTTATGTTTTAGTCAGCTTTATCACTGCTGTTGACTAAATTATCTGACCAGCACAATTATAGAGGAGGAAAGGTTTACTTGAAGACTCCCAGTTTCAGAGTTCTTAGTCCATAGAAGGTCAACTCCATTCTTAGTCCATAGAAGGTCCAAGGTGAGGTAGAACATCATGGTGGAAGAGCATGGCAGAGAGAAGCAGCTTGTGTTATCAGGAAGCAGAGACTTCACTCTCCAGATACAAAATATGTATCACATAGCCTTGCCCCAATTCCCACCTCCTCCAGCCACACCCTACTATTTCAATTAATCCCATCGGGGATTAATTCACTGATTGGGTTAAGACTTCTACAACCCAATCATTTCTCTTCTGAACCTTCCTGTATTGTCTCACGTGTGAGTTTTGGGGGGACACCTCACATCCAAACCATAACAACTTATATCCAGGAGACCTGGAGACTAGGCTGAGAAGTCATACCTGTTCACCAGGAACAACCAGTGACAACTGAGTACATTATATACCTGGGCCAGCCCAAGAAGGTGCAAGTTGCATCTGGTGTCTGGCCTATACCTGTGTGGGTACCAGGAGTTGGGCAATTGTCCTTATCCCTCATCCTGCATCATGACAACTGCTAAGACAGGTAAATCTGAGAGTAGATTTTTAGCTGATGCTAAGTACCTGGGTTCACTCCTCAACCCATCTTTTTCAATTTCTTGTTCTCCATTATATCACCTGGACACAAAAGTTAAGTGATAAAGAATGTAAAGTTACCAGTGTGGGAAAGTTCTGGAAGTCCCCCCAGAGGAATCTCCTCCATATATCTTTTTTCACTTCCAAACTAGTCCCTAGTCCTGGACAGAGACATCACTAGCCATGGTAAAAGTACCCATTGACAACCATAGAAAGTGGAAATTGCAGGAGGGTGACCAATACTTTGACACTCTCACAATTTTTTAAACAAAATTTTAAAAAGAGACATGAATTCATTTCTCTCAAAATCCACGTTATCTACTACAGGGTCCTAAGCAAAGTTAATTTTTTCCCCCAGAAAAGTACTCCTCCTCTGGTGACCAGTGGCACCAGCCAAGTATAAGCATCATAGTGGTGAAAACCTGGGGAGAAGGGGGAAGTCCAGGCTCTATACATCTATTTTTAAGGATGTGGCCTTGACCATGTTTTGTTTTGTTTTGTTTTGTTTTTTTAGGTTGAGAATTAAACATAAAACAGAGCAGGTAAGAGTATCAAGAAAATTGTTCATCCAGAGTTCGTAGCTGCTCATCAGTACCATGGAGAGCGAAGCCCTGTCTCAGAGGGCTCATGGGTTATTCAGGATCCCCTGCCCTCCCTGTTCACCGGCCTCCTTCCAGAGCAAAGCTCCACGGAGAAGCTTCTATACACAGTCTAAGTGGCTGGGTATTGTTATAATCTACTTTCCCCCTTTGTATTTTCTTTCTGCAGTGATTCATTCCACCTGCAAGTACTTGAACTGTAGTTGGATAGTTCATTTATTTTCAAAGAATAATTCACAAGCTTTTTTAAAAACTTAGGCAATTAATTTACTCTTAATCCAATATGCCACCTTGTTGATAGGTGAGCTAACACCCAGGCAATGATGCTGATATTCTGAAGTCATTTCTGCCTCTTGCTCTACATGTCACTTCACTTCCATTACCAAGACCCTTTCAAATGTCCGCCAACTACTGAATCTTGAGTTCTTAACAGATCTTGTTACAGAACAAGAGTCCTAAATGCTTTGTGTGGCTGCCATTTAAAAGCCCTATTTTCCATAGTTAGCAAGAGTTCAGATTTTTCATTGAACTCATTCTTAGCATGAGTACCAGCCACATTTTAGAGAGACATACTGTGAGGCATGTTTCGTGTAGTGCTCACAAACTGAAGCCTGCCTAGAGTAATCCCTGCTCCCATTACCACAGGAGAGCCAGAGACAGCCCCTGAAAGGAGCCTCAATGTCTGCTGTTCTTTGTTCTTTGGGCAATTGGGTAATATTTCTGCATCTCACCCCACCCTGGCACTTCCAGACCTCTTTCCCTTACTGACAAGGACCTTTGCTCAGCCTCTAGCTCCTTCTCCATTTGTCTCCATCACGTGGACAAACCACCCTCTTAGGCACAGTTTCACCGGAGCTGTTTAATTTCTCTCCATTCACATCTTTGCAGGGATCACCAGATAGCACTTTAAGAGAAACAAATCATGGGAATGGTTCCCATTCAGGAGAGCTCTGCAGAATCCCAGGTGGAGCTTCTAAATAATGCACATGCCTGGTGTTCACTCTTGAAGTGCTCACTCTGTGGATCTATAATGGTGGTCTCGATTCTAAACTTCTTAACCCATTATGTCCTGGCATCCTATATATAGGACACCTATAGAAACTTAAATTGAGCAACAAAGTTCTGCACAATTTAAGTTTTGATAGGTGTTCTCTATATGGAACACAGAGACATGGTGAGAGTAATAGAATCCCAGATAGGACTCTCAGTTGAAAAATCCTAGCTTAATTCCTTCCATTCAAGTATAATCCCCAGACCAGGACCAGCAGCAACACCTGGGGGCTTGTAAGATATACAGAGCTATGTGCCCCAAGATCACTGTATTAGAATCTGCAAATAAACAAGGTCCCCAGATGATCTAATGCACATTATAAGTCTGAGAGGCAGGGACTTGGAGTATATCTGGGTCAATAGGTCATCGTTCATGACAATAATCATCACAACTAGCTACCATTTAATACACTTTATAAAGAAAGGCTTAACCCCTATAACAGGAATTTCAAGCTGCTGAGAGAAGAAAAAGAGCCTGAGGTCTCAGGACACTAGAAACATGCTGTGAGAGTAGATGCTTATTTTGCTGATGAAAGAACCAAGGCCGAATGGTTTCCCTGATAAATAGATGATGATATATAATCGGATTGGGAGGTGCGGGGTGAGAGAAGAATGGGGGAACTCTAGATAACATAGAGGGAAATGAGAGAAAGGGGGGTTGGGTGTATGAAAAATGGTGGAATGAGATAGACATCATTACCCTATGCACATGTATGATTACATGAATGGTGTGAATCTACACTGTGTACAACTGTAGAAATGAAAAGATGTACCCCATTTGTGTACAATGAATCAAAACACAGTCTGTAAAAATTAAAAATAAAAACATTTAAAAAAACAGACTTTTGGATAAAACCCAATTGTACTAGAGATACAAGCCTACAATCAAGAAAGCTGGCCTGTATATTTTTAATAGTTAGAGATAAGATTAAAGAGTGTTTCTCTTTGTCAAAGCAAACCTTTAAGAGCATCCATTTAAGCTGTAGGTACTGTGTTAGATGATGGACGCACAAACAGAAATAGGACACAGTCCCTGTCCTTGTGGGAAGGGCAGCATTAGTGAATGGAGAACAGAGGAGAGATCCTCATCCCAGCGGAAGGAGGCCTCTCCTCAGCACTGTGTGGTTGAGCCTTAATCACACAAAAACAGATCAGTATGTTGCCTTTCTTCTCAACAGACTCCTGGAGCTACCTGGTGCTCAATGGAATCTGCCCTTTCTTGAAAGTTGAATCTAAACTTCTTGTTTCTGCTTCTTGATATCTGCAGCCTCAGCTGAGAAGACTCCAAGACTGGGGTGACTCAATTGAAATCATCCATAGAAGAGAAGGAACTTCAGGGCACACAGGTTCAGTTAGGCTTTGATGACTTGCGTTGGAAGGTTCAGGAAAACAGAAGTACCACTTATTTCTCATGAAAAGAACTTCCTTAAATTCTCAGAGCTTCCCAAACAGGAAATTTCTAAGATCAGGCCTGGCAAGGAGCAGAGAGGCTGGGTCTAGAGGAGCTGGTGAGCCTATCCCTGCATCTGCTGAGTGCAACTCTTTACACAACACACTGTTAGGCCATTGGGGGTGTGAGAGAAAGGGAGTAAGAGAGGAGAGAATCCATGAGTTCTCTCAGCTCTGAAGCTCTCAAGATACCTAGGTCAACACCTTCATTCTACAAAATGAAAACCAGCAAGTGATTTTTCCAATCATATGACTAGTCTGTGAGTATAATATTACCATCAGGGTTCAATCAGTGAAAATGAATGAAGTGCACTCTGCAGTACATTAAACTCTAGGATCTGGAGTTTGGACAACACAGAGTCTCTGGAGGTTCCTGAGCTGTGAACTAATCTAGTCAAAACTACTTTTCCCCTTGATAACAGTAAATAGTATCTCTAGCTGGGTCACAGATGACAGATTTTAAGGAATGTTTCCATGTTTGTGTGACAGATATGAATGGGATCCCCACCACTGGAATTACCTTTTATTTCTCAAGCCTTCTCTCATTGGGTATGCAGGGAAAACCAGAGGCTGAACCTGCAGGAGCTGAACCCCATCAATGTTCCCACAGGAAGGGTTGCAGCCAGGAGAACCAGGTTTCCTTTCTCCAGTGTGGTCTCTATGCTAACCATGCAAACCCTCGGTCCCACAAGCTGTCCCCTTGACGTGCTCTTGAACTCTGCAATTAGCCTAGCCTCTCTCTTGCTATGTTAAAGAACCACAAGTGGTAGGTTTTTAAAGCTATGGAGAAGAACAAACATATGCACCTTCTTCAGAAGTGCGCAATTAGAGAAACAGTTTACCCAAGCCCAAGGGCAGGCACCCTCACTGGAAAAGTGTAGGAGAAAAGAGCCCATTCCAGAAAGCCTCAAAAGTTCCACTGATATAAGAATCAATAAATGGGATAGTATCAAACTAAAAAGTCTCTTCACAGCAAAGGAAACAAACATGCAAAGAGAGAGCCTACAGAATGGGAGAAAATCTTTGCCACCTGTACCTGATAGAGTATAAATCCCCAGGATATATAAAGAACTCAAAAGACCGAACACCAAAAAACCAAATAACTCAATCAATAAATGGGCAAAGGAAATGAAAAGCCAATAAATATATGAAAAAATATACAACATCTCTAGCAGGTAGAGGAATGCAAATTAAAGCTACACTGAAATTCCCCCTCACATCAATCAGAATGGCAATTATCAAGAATACAAGTATAGATAATTGTTGGGGAGGATGTGGGGGAAAAGTTACACTCATAAATCACTAGTGGGACTGCAAATTGGTGCAACTACTCTGGAAAGCAGTATGGAGATTCCTCAGAAAACTTGGAATGGAACCACCATTTGACCCAGTTATCCCACTCCTCAGTTTATACCAAAAGGACTTAAAATCAGCATACAATAGTGATGCAGCCACATTGATGTTTATAGCAGCTCAATTCACTGTATCTAAGCTATAGAACCAATCTAGGCGCCCTTCAACAGATGAATGGATAAAGAAAATGTGATACATATACACAATGGAATATTACTCAGCCTTAAAGAAGAATGAAATTATATCAGTGGCTAGCAAATAGGTGAAACTGCTAAGTGAAATAAGCCAATCACAACAAACCAAAAGCCAAATGTTCTCTCTGATATGTGGATGCTAACACAAAATAAGGGGTAGAAGGGAGAATAGAAGTTCACTGGATTAGACAAAGGGGAATGAAGGGAAAGGAGAGGGAATGGGAATAGAAAGACACTAGAATGAATTGGACATAACTTTCCTATGTTTATACATGAATACACAACCAGTGTAACTCCATATCATATGCAACCACAAGAATGGGATGTTATAGTCCGTGTATGTATAATATGTCAAAATATACTCTACTGTCATGTATAGCTAAAAAGAACAAGTAAAAATTTTTTAAAAGATAAAAAAAGTCCATTGACAGGAAGCACGGCTCACATAGGAGACACACAGCATTTGGCTGCAACCCCTCTGATGCCCACTCAGCCTACAGCACTCCCAGCCTACAGTACAGGGAGAGTGGTGCCAGGCAGGCCTCACAGCACAGCTACTGCCTCCACTGCTCAATCAAGTCAGCAGTGACTCTGCCCTTCAGCATGGTGGCAGAGCCAGGGTGGTGGGCACACGGGGGACCAGGCATAGCTTAGGAGTGAAGAGCTCAAGGGGCCACAGGGTTAAAGTCCATCATGAGGCTCCAGACCCTCCTCTGATGATCCTTAAGAATGGTGTTAGTGGTAAGAGATTTTCACCCACCACTGCTTTTGACTCTGTAAATAGAGATGGAAGAGGGAGAAGGGAAGAAAGAGGGAGAAAGATGGCTTCCTGTGTGGTTGTAGGCATTAACCGCGTGCAAAGCACATGGCAGCTGCTAGGGCACGGTCAACCCTCAGCAGATGGTAACTTAGGGGTGTGGGCTTTGGTACCCACATCCTCTTCCTTGGCCCTGTGGGAAGTGGGACACCTGGACAACCATAGTCAAGGGAGGCAGAGGGACTTCCGGTGGGAAGAACAAATCGCCTCAAACTTAGAGGCACAAAGCAACCACCATTTTATAATGCTTACAGATTCTTGCCACGGCAATTTGGAAAAGACACAGCTTGTCTCTGCTTCTTGATATCTGGAGCCTCAGCAGAGAAAACTCAAAGACTGGGGTTACTTGATTGAAATCCTCCATTGCTGTGCTCACTCCCATGACTGGTGGCTGTCCCATGCTGTCTGCTGGAACCCCAAGGTGTGAGCTGGAACATCCACATGTGGCCCCACCTGTGGCTCTTGGGTTTTTCACTGCATGGTAGCCAGGTTCTAAGAGCAGAAGTTCCAGGCGGTTCAGGCAGAAGTGATACGATCTTTTATGACTTTGCCTTCGAAATCATAAGGTCATTTCCACCAGAGTCACAAGGCTGCCCAGACAGGGAATGGGTGACAAAAAAACATAAAAATGGGCATGTTGAATGGGAGATGGTACCAAAGTCACCTTTGAAATGTACAATCTTCATTTGTCAACAGCTAAGTTAACGCACCCATAGTCCTCCAATGTCGAGCTGTTATGTGTAGGGTCTGGAACAAGTATTTTCATCTCATAGCTCATTAATTTATTTCTTACAATAATAATGCAAGACAATTTATCATGAGCCCATTTTGTATCTGAAACTAAGTTCAAAGTGTTTAGATAAGGTTTTTAAGCACAGTGATATGAAGCCCATATCTAAATCTGTTAATAAATGACTCAAACGCAAAAGTTCATAGTCTTCTGAGAACACTGTGCTGCAAACCAAATGACTTGGGTGCTAAAGTGGAAACATATAAAAAAATTAAGTCAGCCTTTCACACCAGGCGTGATGGCACGCGCCTGTAATCCCAGCAGCTCGGGACGCTGAGGCAGGAGGATCAAACCCAGCCTCAGGGAGGGCAAGGCACTAAGTAACTCAGTGAGACCCTGTCTCTAAATAAAATACAAAATAGGGTTGGGGATGTGGTTCGGTGGCTGAGTGTCCCTGAGTTCAACCCCCAGTTCCAAAAAAATTTTTAAAAAAGTCGGCCTTTCATTCATTGGAAATTTTTCATTCAATGCCTAAATGTTCACAGCGTACATACAACACTCAGTCTAGCCTCATAACTTATAAATGTTGTTTCTCTGGCTAATAAATGCATTTCATCTAACAAAGACTTTAGTAAAAGCTATCTCCAGATGGGATGGGAGGGATATGTGTGGGCTTCCCTGCTCCTCCTTGTACCCATCACACTTCCTATCTAAAATTAATAGTTTGATAAGTTTTGACAAATATTACCACCAACACAACCAAGATATACAACATCACCCCAAAAAGCTCCCTGTGCCTTGTCAGTCTCTCAATGCCCAGCCCTACACAAACACTGGTCTTCCTTTCTATACTTACAAGTAAGTTTTACCTTTCCTCTAATTTCACATAAATAAAATCATACAGTGTGTATTGTTTTGGATCTGGCTGTCTTTCTTAAACTCAGCATAATATATTTGATATTCAACCAAGTTGTTATGCATATTTCTAATTCACTGCTTTTTATTGCTGTTAGTATTCCATTGTACAAATGTATTAACATTTGTTTATCTATCCATCTGCTTATGGACATTTGGTTTTTTCCCTGAATTGAGATATTGTGAACAATAATATTATAAATTTTCTCTGAACATAGGTTTTCATTGCTCTTTGGCAAACAGAAGTGGAAACACTGGGTCTTATGATAAGCATATTCTTAACTACAAGAAACTGTCAAACTGAATTCTAAATGTCAATACCATTTAACACACCCACCAGCAATATATGAAGGTTTAATTTGTTTTAACTCTAACCATTGTAGTGGGTATCTCATAGTTTTAAACTGCATTTCCTTGATAACTAATTGAGGATCTTTTCATGTGCCTTTGGCTATTTATACATCTCCTATAAAAAGTCTGTCCAAATCTCTTGCTATTTTGAAAGTCAATTTCTCTTTATTGAGTTATATGCATTTTTAAAAAATATACTCTAGATTCAAATACTTTATCAGCAATTTTATCCTAGTATGTAGCTCAATATGTCATTGCCTTATGTTTTTCTTAACAGTGTCTTTAATGAAGTCAAACATGTAAATGCTTTGTTTCAAATGTTTTGGGTCCTAAGACATCTTTGTCTATCCTCAGGTTTCAAGATTTCCTATGACTTCTATTAGTTTTACATCTGATCTTTCAGCATGCTGCTTATTTCAAGCAAGGGTTGTGGCTCCTTTTTTGAATGTGAATATGGGGTTTTGTAGTGCCATTTGTTAAAAAAAAAAAAAAAAAAGACTGTTTCCCCCCAAAATGCCTCCTTGGCTCCTTTTATCTCTGTGAGGATCCCTCAAGTTTCCCCTAAGTTCCTTCCCTCCTCCCCTAACTCCTGGCAACACCAGGTGGTCTCTACTTCTATAACTGTTGTTTTGAGAATGTTTCATGAGTGGAATCATAAAATGCAAACCCTGTCATATTGGCTCCCCAGTGATGTTTTCCTTCATTTGTGTGATACTACTTTCCCTGCATCTGAGTAACTTGTATTTCAAGTCTGCTAGCAAAGAATTCTGTCAGTCCTCATGTGGAATCTAACACAAGTTGATCTCATAGGAGTTGAGAGTAGAATGATGGTTACCAGAGACCAGAGAGAGAAGTAATAAAGAGAGATGAGGAGAGGTTGGTCCATGGGCACTAAGGTACAGTTAGGAGCAAGAAAGAGACTACAATGACATAATGAACTATATATTTCAAAAAAATTAGGAGAAATGATTTTGAAAGCTTTCACCATGATAAATACTGAGGAGATAAATATGTGTAACCTCACTTAAACATTACAGCGTATATATGTTGAAACAACACATACTATCCCATTAATATTTATAATTCTTATGTTTTATGTATTAGTTAAATTAATTTAAATTAAAAATAGAATTTGGTCAACTTTTGTCTACCTGGAAAAAATCTTGTGTTTTTGAAGGACTTTGGTGGTTATAGAGTTTCAGGTTGATAGTTCATTGTATTGTTTTTGTTTCAGCACTTTAAAGATATTATTTTCTTCTGGTTGAAAAAGTTTCTAATAACATGTATTATCATTTGTTCCTCTGTATGTAATATGTCCCTGTCTGTGTATAATCTCTTTCCTGTCCTCAAATATTTCTCTATCACGCGTTTTCAGTAATTTGAGTATGAACCCATTGGTGTGATTTGTGTGTGTGTTTATTCTTTGAGGGACTGTTGAGATGCTTGGATCTGTGAGTTTATAAAGTTTGGAAAGTTTTTAGCCTTTTCCGATGCCCTACTCTACTTCTGCAACTCTAATTACATCCATATTTATAATAGCTATTTTAAGGACCTTATCTGTTAATCATGTTTTCTGTCATTCGGGGTTTGTTTCCATCAACTAATTTTTCTCCTAGTTATGGATCACATCCTTCTGCTTTCATGAGTGTCTAGTAATTTAGGGCCACATGCTGGACATTAAGCTTCTGTTGCTGAATGCTGGATTTTGTTGTCCTCTGATGAGCAGACTGTGTCTATCAGGCAATTTACTTGCACACCAGCTTGATCCATTTTAAAGTTAGATGAAAACTTTAGTAATTAGGCCCTATTTAGTCCTGTTACTAAGCTGTAACTTTAGTGGAATTGCTATGCATGCTCTCAATAAGGATCCTCCACTCTGGTCAGAACTCAAGCTTCTGCAAGTCTTATCTGGTCTCGAGGAATATCTAACTTACATTACCTGGTCATTCTTTGTCCACATTTTTGCCTACCTATGGTACTCAGTTGTAGATGTAACAGGACCTCTCTGAAGGTCAGGGGCATTTTCTGCTTAGCACATTCCAGCCACTTCAGCCTCTAAATTCTTTGCAAGTTTTGTTTTGTTTTGTTTTGTTTTTTTGTGGTGCTGGGGATTGAACCCAGGGCTGCAAGCACTCTACCAACTGAGCTATATCCCCAGCCCCAGTCAGCCTCTCTAAATTCAAATTTCTACCTCCTTAATGCAGTGATACCCCCATACTCTGCTCGGATCTGGTGTTTTGACGCATAAATTGCCTCCAAACACCTTCCTGTTTTCCTTCTCTGGCAGGAGGTTGGATCATAGAACTGCACTGTTGGTTGTCCAATATCTGAAAAGAGTTCTTTCAGAGATTCTTGACTTGTTTCCTAGTATTTACAATAGGAGGGAAAATTCAGTTGCAGTTACTCATATCTGGAAGTGGAAGTCACTAGAGCTACCCTGTGTTAATGCAGTGGGAAGATCCACTCCCACTTCACTTTAATACTGTCTCCCTGGCATGTAATATTCAAAACTTGATTTAAACCAGAAGCCTCTCTCTAAGCCCCAAGCACTTTAGTCACTATCAAAAAGATAACAGATAACAAATGCTGGAGAGAATGTGGAGAAAAAGAAAACCTTACATACATTGGTGGAATGTAAATTAGTATAGTCATTATGGAAAACAATGGAACTTCCTTAAAAAATTAAAAATAGAACTACCATAGAATCCATCAATCCTACTACTGGGTTTATACCCAGAGGAAAATGAAATCAGTATGTTGAAGAGATGAGCACTCCCATGTTTACTGCAACTCTATTCGTAACAGCTAAAATATGGAATAAACCTAACGGTCCATCAATGAATAAATGGATAAAGAAAATGTGGTATTCACACACAATGGAATATAACAGTTCTCAGCATTAAAAATAAAGGAGATTATGTCATTTGTGACAACATGGATGAAATTGGAGGACTTAAGTGAAATAAACCAGAAACAGACATGATTTCCCTCGTGCATGGAATCTAAAAAAGTTGATCTCGTGGAAGTTAGAGACTAAAATAGTGGTTATCAGAGTCTGGAATGGGTAGAGTAGAGGATGGGACAGGGAGGAAGAATCAATTCAAGAGATCTGTAGTGTAGCAGGGTAACTGTAGTTAATGACAATATATTGCCTTCTTGAAAAACACAACGGGGATGACGTCACCATGAAAATGACAACCGTGTGAGGTAATGCATTTGTTAACTAGCTACAGTTAAGGATTCACAATATTTATCTACCTCAAAATATGTTATACATGATAAATATTCACAATGTTATCTTTCAAATTAAATAAAATTTAAAATTTTTCAACTGACTGAAAATGTGTATGGAGAAAATGATCAAACCTTCCCCACAGGAAATCTTTTAAATTCTTGAGTAAGTGGAGAAATGATTATTAGTCAATATTATTAAAATGTTTATTCTTCTTAAATTGCTACTCCATGTATTAAAACTGATTCCAAGAAAACTCCCATGAGTTTCTAGGGTACTTAAACTAACTTTAAAATAAAATACATGGATGATATCATATGAATAATTAAGTTTTAAAAGAAGAATAAAGAAGATAACTGACCAACTGTTAAAATAAATGTCCATGTTAATTAAAATATTAAGTGTGGCTGCAGTGGTACAAAAACAGATTGGTTTATCAGATTAAAGAATTCTGGAAACATCTTTGATATCTCAAACTCAACCCCTCTTAATCCCTAACTCCCATCCTAAAGCTATTCTTCTGTCTTCCTCATTTTAGTTGACACACACTTGAAATTTGGTTGTTTAAAATGAGAATAGCCAGACACGGTGGCACATGCCTGTAATCCCAGTGGCTCAGGAGGCCGAGGCAGGAGGATCATTAGTTCAAAGCCAGACTCAGCAATGTCAAGGTGCTAAGCAACTCAGTGAGACCTTGTCTCTAAATAAAATACAAAATAGTGCTGGGGATGAGGCTCAGTGGTTGAATGCCCCTGAGTTCATTCACCAGTACCAAAAAATATATATAAATATCCATTTTCTTAGGATTCAATTCCTTTCTCTGCTATAACAATGATGGGTCATGACACGTTCCTTGAAATTTTACTAGAATGATCACGGGTAACTGGGTCTATGGGGAAAACTGAACTTTTTTCATTTTTCTTCTCCTCAAAACTCCTGAGGTCCCCTGAGGCGCTCCCATTTCTGTGGGACCTTTGATTTTATTTCTTCTCTTGAAAGGCTCAAAAAGGGGTGGGACTTAATGTCAACAAACTGAAGAAGGAAACCAGGGCCATCCCTATGTTTTGAAGGTATACTAAAGCAAAGAGAAGCACAAAGTGCCCAACTCTGTGTAGGACAACGAAGGACATCTGGTCTTCTCATGTGAAATCCCTTAGCACCCTTGGTGTTATTATGCACCTCTAAGTGCACAACCAAATGCAACATAATTTCTTCTACCTCCAGTGGGTCATAGTAAAAACCAACTCAAATGGATTAAGTGCATCAGTTTCTATGTCTCCATCATGACTTCTCCAGCATTTAATCCTAGCTGTACAGCCTTAGAGATGATGAGCTCACAGTAACTCCCTTTTTAATTTTTTTCGGTGCTGGGGATTGAACCCAGGGCCTTGTGCTTGCAAGGCAAGCACACTACCAACTGAGCTATATCCCCAGCAGTAACTCCCTTTCTTGAGAGAGATTTAAGTCAATTTAGGATGCAGCTTCTCCCCAGAATTAAAAAGCAAAAAGAGAGAGAGAGTGAGATACAGAGAGAAAGAGAGACACAAAGCCTGATTTCTACAGTTCATCCATCAGGATAAATGACTTGTTTGCCAAAAGTTCTATGTGCTTTGGGGGCAGAAAACTACTTTCTAGAAACTTAGCTATATTATGCCTAATTAGACTTGTAATTATGTGGTTATCTGTATGCAGAAGAAGAAAAGGGGGGCAAGAAGAAAGGGTGGAATTTCTGGTGGCAGAAGTCTGAAGCAGGATACTGAGTGCAGTCACACAGGAATGTCACAGGTGTGCAAATCACCCAGGCTTTTCCAAGTCCCAACTCCCATGGAGGAAGATGGTTGAAGCTGCAACCTCAGGAATCCATCAGGTCATTGAAGCTGTTAGATGGCAGGGTGAAGGATGCATTTCCTTCAACTTGAAGTCATAGGATGCACCATTTTCCACACCTGCATCAGAGTCTGTGGGCTTCTGCAGCAATAGCACTGATAGTGATGGAACCTATCACCATCCAAAACTGCCTCCCCATATCTTCTCCCATTTTATTACCAAACTATCCTACACAATTTATTCTATAATTTCATTATACTTATTCTATAATGAAATAACTATGTGTATATCACTGTATATTCTCTGAAGATATAAAAGATACCTACAGCCTATATTCAAAGGTTCCTTACCACTGGGAATGATTACTTACTTAAGTTTCTATTTTATCCACCAGACCATTAGCTCTAGACGGCAGGAATCTTGCCTCTTTTGCTCATTATTGTATTTCCAGTAAAAGAAGGCCTGCCACATAAGTATTAGTGAATGATCTTTTTCCTCCTGTCATTACCAAGGTAAGCCAAACATACAAACACAAGAAACTAATTAAATTCATAAATAATGAATGCACTTAGTTCTCTTCCTGAATTACAATTCAATGTATGCATTCAATATTTTACTCATCTATTTCTCTTTGTTGGCCATCTTTGGACTTTACTAAGTTTACAGCTGGAGGAAGTCCTATAGATATTGTGCTAAAAAAAGGTATCAAATTACACAAGTACAAATGGGTCAGTTCTCCAAGAAGACGTAACACCATATGTGTACCTAAACAGAGTGTTAAAGTACATGAGGAAAAAAAACTGATAGAACTGCAAGGAGAAATAGATGAATCACTCCACAATTCTAGCTGGAAACTTTAACATCCCTCTGTTAAAAATGGAAAGATCCAGGAGGCCAAAAAATCAGTAAGGACGCAGCTAAACTCAATAACACCATTAATCACCTGGAGGTAATGGACATGTATAGGCTACTTCACCCTACAACAGCAGAATACAAATTCTTCTCAGACTCACCTGGAACATTCACCAAAACAGATCACAGTCAGGACCACAAAAGACACCTTAACAAATTTAAAAGAATAGAAATCAGGCAGTGTCTTCTCTCAGACAAAAATGGAATTAAAATAGAAATCAATAAAAAAGATAGCTAGAAAATTCCAAAATGCTCAGCAATTAAATAATACAATTCTAAATAACACAAGGGTCAAGGAAGAAATCTCCAGAGAAATTTTAAGATACTTTGAGCTAAATGAAAACAAAACTTATCAAAATCGATGGAATGTAACAAAAACAATGCTTAAAGAGAAATTATAAGCATACAAATACTGGCTGTGGTGGCACTCTCCTGTAATTCCAGCTACTTGGGAGGTTGAAGGAAGAGGATCATCAAGTTTAAGGTCAGCCTGGAAAACTTATCAAGTCCCTGTGTCAAAATAAAAAATGGGAAGGGCTGGGGGTGTAACTCAGGGGTAGAGCTTTTGCCTAGCACCTGCAAGACCCTGAGTTCCATTCCTAGTACCAGAAGGGAAGGGGAGGGAAGAGGAGGAAAGGGCAGACCACACACAGGAATATTAGCCATAAAAAATTATGAAATCCTATCATTTGTAGCAGTATGAATGACACTGGAGAATATTATGTGAAGTGAAATAAACCAGACACAGAAAGACAAATCCTGCCTGATCTCACTCATATGTGGATGCTAAAACAGTTGATTTCCATAGAAGAAGAGAGTAATAATGGTCACCAGAAGCTTGGATGGGTTGGGGAGGGAAGGAATAGAAGGAAGTTGGACAATAGGTTAGATAGGAGGAATAAGTTCTACTGTGTGATAGCACAGTGTAGTGACTATCATTTGCAACAATTTATTATGGATAGTATACAAAACTAGAAAAGCCAGGTGTGGTGGTACAAACCTGTAATCTCAGCAGCTTGGAGGCTGAGGCAGGAGGGTCTCCAGTTCAAAGTCAGCCTCAGCAAAAGCAAGGCCAAAAGCGAGGCACTAAGCAACTCATTGAGACCCTGTCTCTAAATAAAATTCAAAACAGGGCTGGGAATGTGGCTCAGTAGTTGAGTGCCCCTGAGTTCAACCCATGGTACCCCTCCCAAAAAAAGAACTAGAAGAAATGAGTTCAGAGCTTTCCAGCACAAGAAATGATAAATGTTTAAGGAGCTAGAAATGCTAAATACCATGATTTTATCATTTCACATTGTATACATGAATCAAATTATCACACTGTACCCAATAAACATGTGCAATTTGAAAATATTTTACAACTTAGAGCAGATATCAAATACATTGAAAATCAATAGAGAAATTCAACAAGACCAAAAGCTGGTTGTTTTTTTTTTGAACCCATCAGTAAAATTGATAAACCTCCTACCAAACTAAGAAAAAAAGACAAAGGACACACATTAATATAAAAAATGAAAGAGGAGATGTCACTACAGATTTCATTAACATTAAAAGGATAATAAGGGAATAATCTGAGCACCTAGATAAATGGACCAATTCATTGAAAGACAATATGCTAAAAGTCACCCAAGAACTACTTGGGAAGCTGAGCAGGAGGACTGCCAGTTCAATACTTGCCTGGGCAACTTAGTAAGAGCCTATCTCAAAAAAAGAAAAATTAAATAAAAAAGAGTGAGGGAGTAGTGCCCCTGGGTACCGCAAACAAACAAACAAACAAACAAAAACCTGAAATAAATCTTATATCCTTTTAAACTGGACAAATATTTAAAAATTGGATAAACAATAAACTATCTTCTGAAATAGAAAGCACCAGGCCCACGTGTAATCACTGGTGAATTCCACCAAATGCTCACGGAAGATATTACATCTGTACAGTCTCTTTCAGAAGACAGGAGAAGGAATATTTCTGAACACATTCTACAAGGCCAGTATGATGCTAAAGCCCAAACCTGACAAAACATTAAAGAAAACCACATACCAACATCTCTCAAGAATACATACGTGAATTTCCTAAAAATCCAGCATTTGAATGTAACAGTGTATAAAAAGAATTATAAACCAAGAGATTTATTCCAGGTATGCAAGGCTGATTCAACATTTAAAACCCAACTAATCTAATCCATCACATCAACAGACCAAAGAAAAATCACATGCTTCTTTTAATAGATGCAGAAAAAGCACATGATATCTGGCTTCATGATAAAAACTTTCAGAAAACCAGGAATAGAGAAGAATTTTCACAACTTGATAAAAAAAAAATACCTACATAAAAACCTATAGTTAACATTATACTTAAAGATGAGAAAGACAAAGCTTTCTCACCAAGATCAAGAGCAATGCAAGAATGTAAGCAAAGGAAGTGTAAAGAAGGGTAAAGATTGGGAAGGAAGAGCTGGGCGCCATGGCACAGGCCTGTAATCCCAGCAACTCTGGAGGCTGAGGCAGGAGAATCTCGAGTTCAAAGCCAGCCTCAGCAGACAGTGAGGCACTTAGCAACTCAGCGAGACCCTGTTTCTAAATAAAATATATAAAAGGGTTGGAGATGTGGCTCAGTGGTTCAATCTCCAGTACTAAAAAAAAAAAAAAAAATAGATTGGGAAGGAAGAAATAAAACACTTTTTTTTTTTTAGATACCATGATTGTTTATGTAGAAAAGCTGTAGGAATCAACGACAACAACAACAAACTTTCTGGAAATAATAGGTAATTACAGCAGGACTGCTGAGTACAAGGTTAATAAACAAAAATCAATTGATTCCCTATGTGTCAGAAATGAACAAGTATAATTTGAAATTTAAAACAGTATCTTTTACGTTAGTCCCCCCAAAGGAAATACTTAGGCATAAATATAACAAAATATATACAAGATCTATAGGAGGAAAACTATAATACTCTAAAAGAAGAGCTAAATAAATGGAGAGATGTTCACATTCATGAATGGGAGGACTAAATATGAGTAATCCCTGACTTATAATGGTTCAATTTGTGATTTTTTTTAACTTTATTATGATACAAAAGCATACTTGATGTTTTTTCATTCTCAGTACAGTTTTCATTAAATTACATGAGATATTAAACACTTTAAGATGGAAAAGGCTTTGTGTCAGATGATTTTAACCAACTATAGTCAATTAAGTATTCTGAATATGTTTAGGGTAGGTTAGGCTAAGCTGTGATGTTTGGTAGATTAGGTGTATTAAATGCATGCTTGACTTGTGATACTTTCAAAATAGGATGGGTATATCAAGATGTAATTCAATCATAAGTTAAGGAGCATCTATATTGTCAAGATGTCGGTCTATAGATTCAATGCATTCCAATAAAAATTCTAGCATTTTTTCTAGTTATTTGGTGGCTATTAACAAATTGATTCTAAAATCTAGATGAACAGGTAAAAGATCCACAATGGCCAACAGAGTGTTAAAGGAGAATGGTAGAGGATTAACATGACTCAACTTCAAAACTCAGTATAAAGCTACAGTAATCAGTACTGGTAAAAGAATACACAGATTATTGCAACAGAATAGAGAACCCAGAAATAAACCTGAAGAAGGTGCTCAACTGATACTCAACTGATCTTTGAAAAAAGAGCAAAGGCAATACCATGTGGAAAAAGATAATCTTTTCAGCAAATGGTACTAGACCAACTGGATAGCTACATGGAAAAAACTGGATTGAGTTAGACCTTATACTCTTCAGAAAATTAACTCAATGTATTCCAGGCTGAAATGTAAAACAAAACTATACAATTCCCAGAACATAGGAGACAAAACTTGGTTTAGTTGCAACACCAAAAGCATGAAAGAAATAACTGAAAAGCTGAATTCCATAAAGATGTTCTGCTCTTCAAAAGATTGTCAAAAAAATTAGAACAAAGTGTTATTTGTATGTGAGGGATCTATTTGTATGTGAGGGATCTCATGGGTGAGACAATTCAAGAAATTTTAGAGGAGAAATAACTGGGTTATGAGAGCCTTAACCCAATCAGTGAATTAATCACCTGATGGGACTCTATGGTATCAGAAGGCAGGTGGGTGTGGCTGGAGGAAGTGGGGCATTGGGGATGTGGCTTTGGGGTATATATTTGTATTTGGCAAGTGGAGCCTCTATTTCCTGATCAACGTGTGATCTGCTTCCTTCTGCCACTCTTCCACCATGATTCAGCTCACCTTGAGCCTTGAGGAATAGAGCCTGCTGTCTGTAGATTGAGACCTCTGAAACTGTGAGCCCCCAAATAAAATTTTCCTCCTACAATTGTGCTGGTCAGGTCTTTTAGTCATAGCAGCAAAAAGCTGACTAAAACAAGAAGTCACAGATTGGGAGAAAATGTTTTCAAAAGATATAGTAGACAAAAGAAATGTTCTCCAAAATATCCAAGGAACGCTTAACAATGAACAATAAGAACACCAATACCCCAATTTTAAAAGTGGGCCAGGTGCAGTGGTACATGCCTAGAATCACAGTGGCCAGGGAGGCCGAGGCAGGAGAATATCAAGTTAAAAGCCAGCCTCAGGAACATAGCAAAATAAAATATAAAAAGGGGTGGGGATGTGGCTCAGTGGTTAAGTGGCCCTGAGTTCAACTCCCGGTACCAAAAACAAAAAAACAGAAACAAAGGCCAAAGATTATAATGTACACCTTAGAAAAGTATATAAACATATGGCAAATAAGAACATGAAAAAATATTCCACATCATTTATCATTAGGGATATGCTAATTAAAACATTTGTGAGATACCACTATGCATCTATTCAAATGGTCAAAATCTAGAACTGACCAAACCAAATGCTGATGAAGATGGGGAGCAACAGAAACTCTCATTTTTTGTTGGCAAGAATGCAAAATGGAATAGCCACTTTGGAAAACAATTTGGTGGTTTTTCAAAAAACTAAATATACTCTTATCACATAACCCAGCATCATGTTTCTTGGTATTGAATACCCATGAATTGAAAACTTACGCTCACACAAAAACTTGTACATAGATGTTTATAGCAGCTTTATTTGTAATTGCCAAGACTTTGAAGAACAACTAAGATATCCTTCAATAGGTGAATGGACAACTGTGGTATATTTGGATAATAGAACATTGTATAACACTAAAACTATGTGAGCTATCAAACCATATAAATTCATAGTAGAAATTAAAGGAATATTATGTGAATGAAGTCAAAATGTAAAGACTACTTACTATATGATTCTAACTATATGACATTCTGGAAAAGGCAAAACTATAGAAACATAAAAAGATCATCAACTGTAACCAATGTGCCACTCTGGTGGGATGTTGGTGGTGAGGGAAGCCACGTATGTGTGAGGTAGGAGACACATGGAAACTCTCTGTACCTTACACTTGATTTTGTTGTTAACCTAAAACCACTCTAAAAAAAAAATAAAGTCTATGAAGATGTTCTGTTAAAAATTTTTATAAAGAGATGACTAAAGGAGGTGGTTTTCATTAAAGTGTAGTCATGGGTACACAGACCAAGCAGGTAAGCAATACTTCAAAATAGTGACTGGGCAATGCTCATCCTCATCTGGGTATGGGAGAAAGAAGTTAAAATCTTACTGAGGAAAGAGAATCACAGGATAGCTTCAGAGAAAGCTAACTCTGGAAGGAATCGTCTCGCCAGGCTACCAAGGACGACATCTAAACTCATTCCCCAGATTGCAGGATTGAAAGCAGCCCTTGGGAGTCCAGTGCTCACAGAGAGGCTTGCAGAGGCCAGCAGGGCTCAGAAGGCAAACTGACTCCCCCACCCTCCCTATATCCAAGTATAGAACTTTCAGGACTAGACAGGAACTTTCTGGCTGCTTTGCTCTGAGTCAGAGATTTTGGTATAATCGTGAGCAGCCAAGAGGGGGAAGAAAACACAAACATAAGGAGCATGAGGAGTAGGAGGGAAAATTATTCCCTTTTCAGACTGAGTGTGCTCGCTAGAGGACTGCTGAGGTGTTTCTCTTTGTTTGGAAGGAAGCAATCGATGCTTGCATCTAAACTACGTCCTAATTAGAAGTCACATCAGGCAGAATCTCTAAACCTTTTCAGCCCTGAAAAGAAAAAGCATCACCACATTATCACTCTGCAAAATGGAGTCATTAATACCCAGCAAAACACAGAAACTGTGAAAAAGACTGTGAAGCATGCTTCCAGGGCATTTAGCAGAAATGCATTACAGAAGGATGAGTGATAAGCTCCAGTAGCAGTGGTGGGGGTTATAATGAATGAATCTTGCCCTAAAAATGAAGTCACCTCATTCTCTTCTTAAATTACAAAGTCAATAGACCAGAAACAAGTGCTACATATGATGTTGGGGAAAGGAAGCATTTAGAAAAGCTTCAAATGGGTGGTCCAGGCATTTTGGAGGAATGAATGTAAATGAATTTAGTCATAGGTGGTAAACTCAGTGCCTCAGAGCAGTGAATGCATGCTAATGGAGACAAAGGAGGCTGTCAGGGATTTGCTTCCCACAGAGAACAGCTCTTCTCCCCTGGACAACCTGCTCAAGGCTAACCTAGTCTGTCTGCCTCAATATGTTGGTTCTGGATCACCAGAAGGTCTAGGCCAGAAAGTGTCTCTGTGAAAACATTCTTGGCCTCAGATGGCCGCCACAAAGCACATGTCCTAAAAACTCTTGGCCACCTTTGTGGACAAGGCATAATGTGCTTTATGTCCTATTATGGAATGGCACTGGGATTCTAGATTCAGAAACTAGGTTTTGAATCCAGAGTCCACCACTATCTGTGCAACCTTGAACAAGTTGCTCAATCTCTTTGCACCCCAGCCAACCTGGCTTGAAGTGCACATAAATTATATACTTCACATTGCTGTTGAAAGGATTAACGAGGGCATTGTGAAAGGTTTTGTAATGTGTAAAGAAAGAGCTATACAAATTCATAGGATTATGATGTTCTCTCTTGAGAAGCCAGTTTCGTCAATGCCAAGTGAGGTTGGTGGAGGTTGGACCATCCTGGAAAAAGAAACTAGTGCAGAGTTTGAAATGCAAGATAGTCAATGGAAATGTGTTGCTCTGATGAATGACTAAACAAAGTTCAACAAAGAATGAAACAGATGATTAAACCAGGGCCTCATTTAACCTCCTCCCAGCCCATGCTCTGGGTGCCCATTCATAAACCTCTTCAGTTCTGCAGCCACTAAGCTTGAAGCTGTGCCCGTGGGTGCCTATGGCAGATCTAGAGAGAGGTAGGAACTGAAAAAGATCTGGGGATCAGCAGGGAGCACAAAAATTGTTGTGCCCACAAGCATGCACAAAGGCAAGGTCATTACCCTTTGGAAAGGATAGGGCCCTCAGCAAACCACACTCAAATGGCAGGCAAGCACCGGGGCCCCACCTCAGCCATCTTTGCCTCCAACAGTAAAAAGTCCAAAAAATGTACTATCTACACCAAAGGCAGCCTCTTTCTCCAAAGAATTTGTTCGTTGAGAGGACCCCCACCCTCTTCTCCACATTCTTGCACCTGTGGTGTGCCTAAGGGTTTACAAAGCACTCCCACATCTATGACCAGAGCTTGCAAGAATCTCATGAGGTAGCAGAGACATTCTTTCCAGTTCTGTTTTATAAATGAAGAATCCAAAGTTTCATGACATTGCCTTTGCTCAAGGACACACAACTTGTAAACCATGGAACTCAAAACCAGACCTGGCTTCAGATCCTGGAATGATCTTTCCTCAACTTCAGAACCACTCCTCACAGCCTTTGGAGGGAGAAGAGCAGCAACAGCCTGGCAATCTGCCTGCACCCCCCATCCCTGCCCTCACTTCCCAGGCCTGGCCTGGCACCATACTTGCCTCAGGGAAGTAGTCACTCTCCTACCAGACTGCTGGAAAGGTTTGTTGGAGGCTTGTTCTCAAATTTCCTTGCTCTCTGCCAGGCATTCATGCCAGTTTGTACCACAGTTCCTGGCCTGAGTCTTTGTGGCATATTTGGATAAGTGTCTTTGACTCCTTCTGGAGGAGATACCAGGGAGAAGGAAAGAGGTCAGTCACTGGCCCACTGTGAGTGAAATTTACTCTTGCAGGCCCAGCTGGGAACCAAAGTTCACTAACTTGGCCTACAGAGTTACTCAACCCCTGAGAGGCAATTGCTCAATGAAGTATCTGAAGCTACACTGTCCCCATTAGCTTTAAGGAGGCACTACTCAGCACTGATAGATCAGTACCGTGACCACGAGTGTCTTCTGATGGCAAACTCTTTACATCTTGCTCCACAGTCACATTTTACCTTCAAAACTTAAAACTCATTTGCAAACTAGCTTCATTGCTTTCCCATGTGCAATACCTCCTAAAGGGTAAAGGCTTCCCCATTTTTCTGCCTGAGGAAATGCCTCAGAGCTTCTTGAATGACATCTCATTCCTTCTTCCAGTCACGTTTTCATGCAAACAGTAGTAAAGTCTTCCTGTTCCTCAGGGGCAGTCTCTAACCTCACCAACAGCACCCCATTTATGCCTCCATCACAGCACTAGTCCTGCTGTATTTTTAAAAACATGTGTAAAAATGTATGAATCAATTTAAACAGTAATATGAAGTCAATCATAATACAGTTGAACTTAGATACAGCAAAAAACAAATGGCTAAAGTTGTACAACAATGAAGTGAATTCTACTGCCCCTTGATCACCTATTATGAGTCTTACTTGGCTTTGCTTCAGTTTTTTCTGTCTTATCACCACTGTTATGCCTTGATTCAAAGCACCGAACTACCCAATGAACACTGCTGATCACTGATTACGTGCCAATTATCTGTGCACAGTCCTTCCAAGTTCTCTGCTCTCAGGGAGCTCATAAATTCCTAGAGGAATCAAATAAATGAGCAGACAACCATGAGAGTTTGATGAATTTGATCAGGTAATCAGAGTGCTTTGGGAGGCAGATGGATTTCAATCATAGGTTGGGGAAAAGTAGTGGTCTTCTGAGCTGAGTAGGGAAGGAATCAGCAAAAAGTAGAAAGTTCGTGTAGAGGGGCAGCCATTTCTGGTGCCCTGCAGTCCTTTACATAGATCCATATTTTCACCTACTCCCATTTTCTGTTTGTCTGAGGGACTATTTACATTTTTTTATAGTGCTGATCTGTTTGTGATACATTTTTTTCAGTTTCTGTATGACTAAAATGTCTCCATTTCACCTTTGCTTTGGAAAGATAGGTTTGAAAGGCATAGAATTCTGGTCGATTATATTGGTTTGTGGGGTTTCCTTTCATTACTTTAAAAATGGTGTTCCATTGTCATCTACTTCCATTTTTTCCAATGAGAAATCTAAGGTCTTCATGTCTTGGTATGTGACATATTTAATTCTATGGTTGCTTTTAAAGTTTTCCCCATTATCCCCACCTCTTATTGTTACAGGGTTGGGGCCTTCTGGGAAACAGAGGCAACATGAAGACCCACCTGCACCTCCTCCTTAAAACCTCAATTCCTGCAATCAAGTCAGAAAGATTTCAGGCATGTTGCTCAGAGTAACAGACAATGAGTTTATTGAAGGGATAGGAAAAGGAAGAGTGTGGATCCTCTCAGAAAGAAGAGAGACAGTGAGAGACAGGGCCTCTCAGCCCTCCAGTTTCATTGAGGTCCCACGGATGGCTCCAGAGAGTTCTTCCCAGGTCTACCTCTTGACTTACAGCAGAATGACAGACCTGCAAGTTCCCTCTGCCATGACAATTCTAGGTCACTGTGGCCCATACTGACAGGCTCTAATTGGATTCTTAATCATAAAGTCTTAGATTTTATGGTTAGGAGAAATTGTTCTCATCTCCTGGAGTTTGAGACTCTGATCTTTGAAAAAGGCACACCAAAATCTCCCCCTTCAGGGTAACTTGGGTTCCTCTCATCAACATTATTTGGGGCCTGCATTTCTCCTGTAGGTAAAAGGTAAGCCAGGCAGGGCTGCAGGTAAATTGCTTCTTGGAAAAGAAAGAATGTGGGGGTCAGCATAGTGGGCCCATGTTATAGAATTATCCCTTTAACCTTGTGTTCCCACTCACATCTGTCTGTCCCCTATCACCATATTTGAACTATAGGTTGACATGCCAGAAGTAGGCAAGCACCATGGTCAGGAGGTATTCATCTGAAATCTGGAAGCATGAGTCTTTAGAAAGGAATTCCTGGAATTTCAGAAAGTTGGGGAAGGCTTGGAGTTCCTGGTCCTGGTGGGAATGGAGAAATCCACTGCCCTCATCTCAATGGAGACAGTTCCCAGCTTCACCTGGGGGGGTAAGCACAGGGACAGAGGCAGAATCTTGGACATCACACATCTCATAGAGAGTAGGGATGGGGCAGGGTGTCATGAGCTCAAGTTACTTATAGCATCACCATTTTCTTTTTATCACTGGTTTTGAGCAATTTGATTTTCTTTTACATGTATCTTATGCTTGGAATTTGCTGGGCTCCACCATCTCTGAATTCATGATTTTCATTGAGTTTGGAAACATTGCAGGTGTTGTTTCTTCCAATATTGTTTCTGCTGCCCACCTCTCTCCTGTCCTTCAGGGAGTCTAGTTACATGCATAATAGTCCCCTGAAGTTGTGTCATGCCTCACTGATGTTCTGTTCATTTTTATAAATTCTTTTCTCTTTCATTTTGGATAGTTTCTATTGCTATGTCTTCAAGTTTATTACTCTTTTCTCTTGTAAGATCTAGTGTCAATGCCACCATTAATCCTATCCAGTGTAGTTTCTATCTTGGATATTATTCTTTTCATCTCTAGAAGTTTGAGTTGGATTTAAAAAAAAAAGCAAAAACTTCTCTTGTCTTAGCTATTGGAACACATGGAATATACTTATAATATCTAACTAAATGCCTTTGCTAATTCTAACATCTTTGTCAGTTCTGAGTCCATTTTGTTTGCCTGGTATTTTCCTCCTCTTTTTCACAACAAATAATTTTTTAATTGAATGTACAACATGTTGAATTTTTATTTTTGGACACTGGATATTTTTGTATTCCTATAAAAGTTTTTTAGCTTTCTTTTTGAGTATTTTTTAAGTCATTCCAGAGCAACATTTGGAGTAGGACTAATTCCCCATTTCCAAGGAAAGACTCACCTGAGAACTCATCCCAGTGCCCCATGAATTCAGTCTGCCTGGTGGGAGCTAGACCTCTTTTCAGACTTTTGTGAGTAGAAAGGACATTTTTCTCTAATACTTTTGAGTGCTCTCCCCACTAGCTTTGGGTATTTCCTTCTTTCACATGAGATTGGTAATCTATTAAAACTTGAGGGATATCTTCTGCATATGTACATTGTTCTCTCTCTGCATTGCCCTTTGACATTCTATTCCATTAAATCTAGCTGCTTCTATCCACCCCACACTCTCACCTCCACCTTCTAGGGCTCTGCCTGGTTTAACCCTCCTCATAACCTGGAAAATATCCTAAGGCAGTAAACTAGGGCAGTCACAGAGCTACCTTCATTTACTTTCTGTGCTTCAGGAATTATTGTCCTTCAAAGCCTGAAGTTCAATGTCTTGAAAACATTGTTTTATATATCTTAACTGATTTTTTAAATTTTGTTTGAGGCAAGAAGGTAAATTCGGTCTCTCTTACTCAATCTTGATGGGGTTAATCACACTGCATTTTAACACTGGGTTATGTTTCTATCTTTCTACTGGATTCTGAAATCTTTAAAGATAGAGTTCATGTTTTATTATATTTTCACATATGCTTAGCATGCAGCGTATGCACAATAATAATTGAAAAAGGTTATTTAAGTCAGCTTTATCACTGCTGTGACTAAAACACCTGAGAAGAACAATTTTAGAGGAGGAAAAGTTTTGGGGGAGCTCATAACTTCAGAGGTCTCACTCAAGGTGAGGCAGAATGTCATAGCAGAAGAGTGTGATGGAGGAAAGCAGCTCAGAACATAACCATCAGGAAGCAGAGAGAGCACTCCTCACCAGAACAAAATAAAAACCCAAAGGCATGTCCCCAGCCACACCCTACCTACCTATAGTTACCACCAAGTTAATCCCCATTGGGATTAATGCACTGATTAGGTTAAACTTTTTATAACCAATTCATTTCATCTCTAAACCTTCTTGCATTGTCTCACACATGAGCTTTCTGGGGACACCTAATATCTAAACCATAACCAAGGTTAATTCAGGATTATAGCTCGATGCTTTACTTGGTCATTACCTAGAGGGCAATGAGGATGTCAAGAGAGAACCACTGCATATTTATAGCACCTCAAGACTGTAAGAGACCACACAGGCCTTCTGGTTATCTCTTTATGAAGTATGACATGCTCTAATACATCCCCCAAGGCAGAGCAGCTGTCATGCTGTCTAAGTGGAGAAGTGTCTCATCTGTATAAAGAACACTGCAATAGAAGGCTCCTCTGGCCCCTCATTGTCTCTCCCCCCCCCCATGCAGCAATTACCAAAAGGAGTCTGGAGACAAGACACTAGGACTACCAATCATAGGGACAAAAGTTGAGAGCAGAAGACAGTGCAGAGAAGAAACCAAAGAAAACAGCTCTTTGGAGGCAACTATTAAAAAAAAGGGGGGGGGGGGCAGAGGCTCCTCACCTCCCAGTTTTGCATTCCTCTTTAGTTTTCACATTTTCTAAATTAGCAGGACCATTTATCTCTGCCTTCACTCTTCCATCAGAGCCACATCGCACACAGGTACACTATGTGACTGAGATTAACAGACAGATCACCAGATAAGCAATCCTACAGCAACACTGCAGACAATCACCAGGGTTCTAGGTAATTTAGGATGTCAATAATCTTTATAATCATTGTTTATCATGAGTAGGTATGTGAGAAGAACCTTAATGTGAGCTCCAACATGAAGGAGATGTTCTACCAATTATCTCAGTGAATCCTTCCTATTCCAAGACATTGAAATAGGAACTTGGTCTCCCATTACACAGGGAACTAAAATCCAAAAAGATTGAACAAGAAATTCAGAACTGGTTTTCCCAGTTCTTAATTTTAATGCCCTGATCTAAATTATCCCAAACCACAGGTAACTGATGAAGCTGGTCTCATCAATATCTGGGATCTCTTAAAAGAGTTATTTGACAAACCCCTCCATCAAAAACAAGGAGACTGGAGACTTTTCACCCTTTGTTTTCTCTCTACCATAAACTGACTGAGGAGCAGAACTTTTCAGAGAGAGATTAAGAAGAAAGTCCTGGATTAAGTCTCTGAATAATTGATTTATTTTTACATATGAATGAAGGATACCAGGATAAAAATGGTGGCCAGAAGATTAGATGGAATCTCTAACAACCTGATATGGGGACATCTGGAGTCCTGGTGTCCCACATCCCAAGGGAAAGTTCAGCTTTCCTTAGGAAAATTCACACTAACCTGAAACAGAGAAGTTAAGAAAGGAAGAGGAAAGAAGGGAGTGAGGAGGAAAGAACAGGGAATGAAAGAGGAAAAGAAAAAAAGAAAAAGGACAAAGGTAAGCTTTTCTTTCTGTTGCCTCATGGAGAGGGCTGTGGGTGGCTGCACAATTTCAAAATGCCATCTTTTTCTGGCTCCTTCCTGCAAACAGCAGTAGAATAAGGTCTTCTTCATAGCAAGTCCCTGTCACATTTCTAAACACGCTTATTTACTCTTGGCAAACAAACTCTTGCCTGTGACTAGCTCCACATCTTTAAATGGCTTCCTCCTCAGAATGGAATCAAACACTTTCACCAGGTCAGCACTATGTGACCCAATCCCTTGGTGCTCGAAGGACACATGACTACAGAGATCAGAACTGGAAGATGGTGAGGGGCTGGTCTTCAAATCAGTGAAGAAACATTGAGAAGGGAGTCTGCCAGTTGACCTTCCTCCAGCAGAAAGGAGAAGTGGAGAAATCTTCTGTCTAGGGAGATGAATCTGAATGGAGTAACGACAAACCAGGTAGATGAGGGAGATTGTAGAGTATCTAGCTCAAAAATCTTTAAAATCAAGATAAGCAGTTACCCAGGATGACTGGTTGGTTATAAATGCATCATAAGGCAGATTGGATGGTACAGTGGGGTTTGGATGTGGTCTGGGTGTGTCCCCTAAATGTTCATGTGGTGGCAGCTTAGTTCCCTGGGTGGAAGTATTGATGTAGTAGAATCTTTAAGAGGTGGGGCCTAGTGGGAGGTGATTGGTTCATGACTACGCTCAGAAGAGATTAATGCTGGACTTGTGGAATGGGTCAGGTCTGGTGGGAAATTAGCTCCCCCAGATTATCAGTTGTCATATAAACAAGTCTGGCCCCTCTCTATCCTCATGCTTCCTTTCTTGCCAGGTTATCTCTTCTGCATACACTCCCACCACTGTGATGCCACTCACCATGAAGCTTCACCAGAGTTGAGCAGATGGTAGTGTTAAGCTCTTGAATCTCCGTAACTGTGATCTAAATAAACCTCTTTTCTTCATTAAGTATTGAGCTCAGGTATTTTGTTATAACAATAGAAAATAGACTAATACAGATGGGATTTACTTTGGAGTGTACCTTTGTCTCAAAACGCTCAGCAATACCCTGCCTGAGTAGGTAAGAAAATCGACTGTGTATCCTGGACAAGTGACAATGACATGCCAGTCCTACATCCCAAGACCTCCTACAGGCTCCTGTGGAGTATGAATTAGACAAGAGCCCTATCACGATTTTCACATGATATAACATAAATAACTAGGACCCTAATCTGAATTAGGATTTTATTGCTGTTAGTATGGCTTGCTCTTCCTTGCTTGAAGTAGGCACTGGGCCCTGCATGCTCTCTTGCCTTTGGTATGTGGGGGAGGGACAGTGGTACTCAGAAGAGCAAAAGGCAAAACCCAATTTCAACAACTTCTTTTCCTGCCATTCTGAACAGTTTAAAGGAGCTGACGTTACAGAGAAAATGCAGATGCAGATGCAGGGAGAGGGTGATCCTATGCTCCAAGACCAGAAAGGGGCACAGTGTACAAGCTCTAAGAAGAATGGGCTTCTCTACAGTGTCTGTTCAGATGGTCAGACCCCTGGAGGGGTGGGAGAGTGGTTGTGTGGTGTCTGGCCAGGAACACCTTTCAGCTGCATTTCCCAATAACAGCTGGTTCAGTCTAATGCCTGTCTAAACAACTCTAAGGTACTATATTTATTTTTTCCCTCTGAATTGCATTATATGGAAAAAGATTCAAAATATGCTTTGCCATTTTCATAGACTTGGAAATCTCCTTCCTTAAACAGATGTGTTTGTGGCAGGTGTCTCTATTGTCAATGGAATGATCCACCTGATGATTGTTACTTGTTGATAATATTACTTTGTAAGAATGTAGTATCACTTTGTAAGAATGTCAAGGAAATATAGTCAAATATGTCATCGCATTAAGCTGTTCATGAGGCAAGAACAGAATATGTGTCCTCTCATTCTTTTATACAAAACAATATTTATAATCTCCAGTCCCATGGAAGATACAGAAATATTTAGAGGTGTGGTTTTGACCTCCAGTAGCTTACAGTCTTCAAAAATAAGACCCAGGAGGTAACAAACAACACAACCTGCAAGTGAGTGGTAAATGCATGTGGTATTAGTTTTAGGCACAATGAGAGTTTAGAGGAGAGAGCTCAGTGGTGGCCACAGGGTGAACTGGCAGTTTTACCTGTATAGCATAGGAAAGATCCAGTGTGAGCTAGGTTGTCCCAGGTGTGTAGCATTGTTATCTCTTTTAGAACAACAAAACCCCCACAGGGGCAGGGGTATCATCAATCACCTTTTACAAGGGCACCTCACAGTAAATGAATCAGCCTGGATGACTCCAGAATGCTCTTTCTTCTGTGTCACATTGTCATACCCAAGAACAAAATCTGGGGGTTGACATTCAGGTGTGGAGAATGAGCGCCTGGACTCAGGTGGAGATGGAGATAATGGAGAGGATTAAGGTGAAAGGCAGCACTTCACAGAGCTAGCTACCTGATGTTGGGGAAGGACAAATGAATTTGGGAAGCCTGGGCTCTGTGATTCTAACAGTGCCTTCTAGGGCTCAACTCTTAAAGGCTTTCAGTCTCATTGATTGCCTTGCTCAGATCAGTCCCACGTATCCAAACATGGCTAGAATCTGTGGAACCCCATACTAGAATAACAGATCTCTAAGTGTGAGCAGGGATCATAAAGAGTCCCCAAGAGGCTTTCAGGGGGTCCTTAGTTCAAAATTATTTTTGTAATTACAATAAGGTATTATTCTTTTTGTCTCTCATTCTCAAAAGTGCACAGTGAATTGAGATTCCAGAGACCACGTGGTACGTGATACCACAATGACAAAAGATAGACACAAGATTCCAGCTGTCACTTTGTCATCTATTAAGGTAGAATTGGAGAGGTTTACAAAATGTCTTGACATGAATTATTTTTGACAATACGGTTATAGTCAACACAAATTCAACTTTAATTCATTAAAGGGAATTAATAGCTATTTTTAAAATTTCTTAGTGTCTTTTTGATATATATGCATACAAACAAAAGTTCATACAAATAAGTTCTTTGGGAGTTTTGATAATGTTTACAAGTTATAAAGGAGTCTTGAGACTAACAAGTTTGAGAACTTTCAATCTACAAGAACAATGAGAAAAACTCTCAAAATGTGTTTATGTTACCACTAATTGGCAGTCCAAATGCACTGTACTAGGCAGTTTATATTTGTGACTTCATCTTCTTGTCCCCATTTTGCAGATTAGACGAATGAGACTCAGAGAGGATAAGCAGCTTACCCAAGGTCACAAAGTTATTATGTGAGCAGAAGAGAATTCAAGTCCGTCTCTTCAATGTGCTAAGGCCCAAGCTATTCTCCACTGCCATGTCCTCACAAAGCCAACACCACAAAGCTATGTGTTAAAGACAGATTGTTTTTAAAAAAACAAACACAACGTAAGTAGAGAAGACCCGCTGTAAAGGAAGAAACTTTGAGACAGAGGTACTCAATGAGCACAATGCTTTCATGGTCAATGCCTGCTAGGCAGGATACCACACTGCAAGAATGCAGCAGTAATCAAGGGTGATTTGGTTCCTTTCCTTTAACACCGAGAGTGGAAAAGCAGAGACACACTTTAAACAAATAATTACACAAACAAGCAGCACAAAAGTACAGCAGTGTATAGAGGGAATGGGGCTTGCTCAGACCAGTCCCCAGTCACATCCCAAGAAGCTTGGAAGGCAACAGAGCATCTGACACCAGTCATCCTGCTGATCCTGTCAGAACTTGAGCTGGTGCTGTTCCCAAAACTGTCTGAGTAGGAGGGCATTTAGAAGTTCTTTTGTTTCTGTATTTCCAGCTATAGACATCTTTGGACTATTGAATCTAGATAAGCCAAGATTACTGTGTCACTTGAAAGGACAAATATGTTTTGTGAGGCCTGGTGGGCCAGGGAAGGCTGTGGGAGGTGTGAAGCACTTGGGTTTGTTTAGTCTGTTGAGAGACTTTCTGGAACAGGACTCTGGGCAGAGGCAGGAATAATAACAAGGGCAGTGGGTAGCACTGATGGAGGATCAGTGTGATTAGCCACATTACTAATTCTGATGTGCAAACATAAAATGAAGGTCACAATGGAGATAAGGTTATATATATGTGATTGGCTCACAGGACTGTCCTTCCTTTGGCCCAATGAAAGGGCCATGGTCATCTTTGTGGACAATGGTAGATAACAGAGTCCCCATTCCTAAAGGGCTCTTTCATTTTATCCCATAGGGTGCCTTGTTCTCCACTATTCACCTCCTCCTCCTCCTCAACCTATACAGACAGAAAGAGGCCCCCGCTCTAGCACTCTGTTACAGTCAATGCAGAGCTCATGCTACCTAGTAAAAAATAAAACACACACCCATCCAAGACCTCTGGGAGGGAAGCTGAATATAAACATACATACTTAATATCCTAATCTAACTGGGATATCACATGTCATTGGCCTCCAGATATATCTCTGAGCCAAACTTCTCTCCTTATCCCTAGCCCAATAAGTCAATTCACCACTTATATTTCTTGTATAGCTCAAACACAACACATTTGAACCCAATCTCATGATGGCATCCCTGCCCCATTTTCACACCCAGCCCACCTCCATTCACCCAGCACCATGTAAGACACTAGTATCACAAACTCTCTGTCTCTAACCCTTCCACAGCCAATCCATTACCTTGTCCAGTTGATTCCACCTCCAAAGTCCATCCTGGATCTTCCCACCTCTCTCCGTGTCCATTACCACCACTATTGTCAGAGCTCCCCTCAGCTCTCACCTGGGCAACTACATCCTCCTCATAAGACTCTGACTCCAAGTTATTCTCTACAAGGCAGCAGGTGGTCATTTCATATAGGTGTGTGGGGGATGGTGGGAAGAGGGAAAAGCAAGACATGGAGAATCAAAAACAGGACACTCTTGCAGAATTCCCAGGAAAGTGATGTGAGCCAGGAACATGGGCATGTTAACTAGGTCCTAAAGACTGTGGGACACCAGAGATCCATGAAGGTAGGCTCTGCAGGGAGGAGAAGGTGCAGAAAGGAGAGAAGAGTCCCAAGGGCCAAGGTTGAGGCTTCATAGCTGAGCATATGATGGTGCTACTAAGAAGGTTAAGGAAGTCAAGAGAAAGAGCTATTTTGGGGGTTTAAGTCAACTTATTGATCCTGTAGATAGAGGAGGGGTCTCACCCTGTGCCTTATACCCATTATGTTTTATATGAAGGGATCTAATACTTATTTGGATGCTGAGCTGCTCCGGGCTGGGATCATATCTCCTGTGGCTTGGGATCCTTGGCCTTTGAAAGTCATGCCTCACTTTCAAAATACCTTTCTTTGCCTCTTCTGCACAGCTTCATTCATTGTACCATTCCAGCTCAGCTCTCCTAGACCCACTCGTCCTACTGACTGGCATTACATCCATGTTTGCTAGATACTTTGCTTAAATGCATCCTAAGCCCACAACATGAGCCAATTCCATACAGAACCACTAACTCCTCTTCTGACTGCTCAAGGTTCATAGTACATAGCCATTGGCCAGAGGGACAGATAAATGCTCATCCCTCATATTCAAATTACACTGAGCCTTAAGATACACTGCAAATAACACAGAGACTGCGAATTAATCCCTGCTTTACCGGTAATGGTAGTAATAAACCTTGCAGGAGCAGGCTACCATTAACATGGTACTTTCAGAAACCTGCTCATAAAATTGTAGGAGATATTTCTTCTTGAAAGTCCCTTTTCAGTGGCAAGAATGGAGGAAGGATAGATAACATAGAGGGAAGGGAGAGGTGGGGTCGGGGGGTAAGAATAATAACAGAATGTGACAGACATCATTGCCCTGTGTACATGTATGAATGCACAGATGGTGTGACTCTACTTTGTGGACAACCAGAGAAACAATAGCTGTACTCCATCTGTGTTCAATGAGTCAATAAGTAAATAAATAAATAAAAAGAAAGTCCCTTTTCATTCTCTAAACTCCTGTGGCTCTTTACCTAGAGATTTTCTGCAGCATTCATCATGCCTGTTTTGCTTCAGAGTCATTTACTAGACCATTAGATTATAAACTCTTTAAGGACAGGCTCTCAGAATGATTCATCTCTGGGTCCCCCATAGCCTGGCCCAACTCTGGGAACACAGGACTCCATTCATATATGATTAATGAATATATGAAGAAAGCACAGTCCACATAGACATCTCTGTGAATTTTGAAACCTCAATGATGCTTAGAGGCTTGGAAGGAATTGCCAGATAAAGACAAAATAATACCATAAGACAAAGAAAAATGGTCAAGAGGTGTACACCACAGATACCACTCCATGAGTTCCTGTGTCTCCCTCTACCAATGACACCAAGTCTGGGTGGTTCTACAGAAGACTGTAGCAAAGCACTCCGAGGGCCAGGGTCCTCTCCCTCTACTTCCAATCTTTGGGGTGAGGAACCCCTAATTTGACTTATTATACATTAGGGTGAAACCAACTCTAAGACAAACACACAAAGACCCAGAAAAAAGTAATGAGAGAGAAAGGGATGGAGTAGAATGTTTGTAACTGGAGAAAGCAGGGTCCTAAACTAGGCTTTCAGGACATGTTGCATCTACCATCTGTTAGGTTCGTAGGCCAAACACTTCTGCTTCTCTCTGGCTCAATGCAGCTGGATCTCAGCGGCCCACAGGATGGGTGCTTAAGCCAGAATGAAGCCATCTGATCAGACCATCCTTCTGTGGGTTTCCCAGTCTGGAAAAGCTGGAAGGGCATTTCACCAAGGCTGTTCAACAGGGGCAGGCAGACACACATTCCCCTTCACCCCACCCCACCTACCCTTCTCCCTAAGCTCCAAGAGAGTTTCCAAAGTTCCAAAGTCACTAGAAACCATTTCTATTTCTAGTGATTTCAAGGAAGCTCCAAGTTTGGGCACTGGAGCTGTGAGAAGGAGAGGGTGGGGATGAATCAAACGAAGAGTTTTCCAAGAAACTGCACCCACTGGGTACTTTTAGACACATCAACAGGAGCCCTTGAGTCATATAGAAGATCACGAAGGGAGAAGCCTCTCCCCTGGAGCAGTTTCCTCCACAACTAACAGGGGCAAAGAGCTCCATGGAAGACTAGTTCAGAGCCATGGATTTGAACATCGTCTCCTCCAGAGGAGAGACTGAAACCAAAGCAGCAAGGGCCCAAACCTGGAGGGGAGAGGGAGAATGACTCCTTCAGAACCCTGTGAAGCTGCTGGGAAATAATTCTGCAGCTCAGAACAGAGGCCCTGGGCTATGTAGGAAAGGAGAAAGTGGGGGGGGGGGGGGGGAAGGGGGGGGGGGGGGGGGGTGAAAAGCCAGCAGAAGGGAAGGCCACGTTTGGAGATCAGGAAGCATATGAGGCCACTTTCCTCCCAGTGACAAAATAACTGGCAATCAACTTAAAGGAAGGAAAGGTTTCTCTTGGCTGTTTCGGAGGTTTCAGGCCATGGCTGCTTGGCCCTATTGCTTTGGGCTTGTGGTGGCTCAATAAGTCATGGCAGGAGCACGTGGCAGAGGAGCAGAGGAGCCAGGAAGTTTAAAAAGAGAGAGACAGATAGACAGAAAGGTATGGGAGTCCCAATATCCCCTTCAAGTCGCAGTATCATGGCTCCAGTGACCTAACTTCCTCCCCCCAGGCAGCATCTCATAAAGGTTTGTGGCCTCCCAATAGTGCCACAGGCTGGGGACCATGCCTTTCAAACATAAACTTTGGGCAACATTTAAGATCCAAACTGTAACAGGCAGGTTCAGTGTGGTCATTCCCATGGGGAAGAAGAAAGGAGGCTCCAGTATGGAGGAGGAGGAGGATGGGGGCAAGGTGGGTAAGGAATACAAAGGTGGGTCTAGCCTGTGGCAAAGCCCTCGTGGCCCCAAATAAAAATAAGCAGTAACTTCAGAAGAATGACCATCTGAGCACTGGAACCTTCAAATCGCCAACATCCAGAGGGCAAAGGGAAGGTCCAAACCCCACACTTCACACCACTGAAGCCTGACTTTAAGGGAACTCAGCCCTTTTCTGTCTCTGGTTCAGGCCCTGAGCTGCATACTTTCCAAGGTGCACACCTGGGTGGCCCCAAGGAAGAGGGAAAATGCAGAGGAGACCACCATGGTGAACCCTGAGGAAACATCTCCATAGGCAAAGCAACAGATGGAGGGCGGGAGGGGAGAAGCACCCCTACACACAACCCCCTCACCAGCAGCAGGTGGTCCCCAGCTCTGCAGAGCAGACAAAACCTACATGTGGTGATGGCTGGAGAGTGGTTATTGGGATCTGACCAATGTTCCTCTAATAAAATAATGCCATCAGGATGGAGTGTTTCTTCCATTTGCCCCAGAGGAGCTCAAGCAAAGGGCACTGCACGAAAAAGAGGATAAAGATGCTGCTCTGCTGTTGACCGTGATATTTCCCTGCATGAGTAAACGCAGCCAAAAATACCATCAGGTGACCGCCCTGGCCCTCGCACCTCTGTGCTCACAGTGGTGGTGGGAGAGAAGTGGCTCTGTTCGGGGGCTGAAAGGGAAGACTTGGCTTCAGGCGACGTGCTCATTCATCATCGCTGCTGGCCTGCCCGTCTGTTCCCACTGTTGCTGCCCAGCCGCCCACAGACCCACCATATGGCAGAAAGTGGTGCTTTCAGGCATTGTTAAGATGCTGCAGCTACCTGCCCGGCTGGGAAGGAAGCCCACAGTGAAGTGGGCCTTCCATGGTGCAGTGAGTGGCACATTATGTCCCCAACCCCAGGCAGGGATGCTGCCAAAAGCTGTCCATCTACTTTTTTAAATATTTCTGGAATTCCTCCAGTTCTTTCTGTCCTTGCTACCACTGCCTTAGCTCAGAACATACCTTCTCCACTAAAATAGACCAGGATTCCCTGTTGTTTGTCCCTCATCTTACTTTCCTCCAATTTCTACTATTCATATTCCCTGCTTACAAATCTTTGGACACCTCCTCCTGCTCTCAGGAGAAAGTGCAAGCTCTTTAGCACACATGTCCCGTCAAAATTCGCCATTACTTCCTGCTCGAGCCTTGATTCTTGCTAGTTGCTCTCATCCCTTATATTTCAGCTTTCTTGATTTCATTTCAAGCTCTTCAAACGTACCACATCTTTGATCTGCCTCCATTGCCTCCTCTCCTCCTTCCATCTGGTTAACTTCTATTTTGCCTCCAGGTCAGAGTAATCATCCGTTATTCCTTGACCCCCCAGGACTGCTTTGGGCAACTCCACCCGTTCTTCTCTTAGGAGTCCATAATTGATGTAGTCCTAAGTCTTCTCACACTGTATGAAAACTGTGTACTCAACTCTCCTTTTCTAGCTGCTGCCTCTTTGCAAGTTTTTCCTTTCATTTATTCTCAGCATCTAGCAGCTTGATCTTTTGTTAAATGAATGAATGAAATACATTCAGCACCCACAGGGAGGAAATTGATAACCTCTCTGGGAGGATTTAGGAAGGGCTGATGGCACCGCAGGATAATGTCCACATGTGGTGACAGTCCCCTGATTTCCTCCAGATGCACTGTTAGAAAGAAGATTTATCCTTATTTGAAGAACTCAGCAATATCTCCACCATCTACATTAAGCATGGAGGGTGGATATAGTATTTCATGACATCAGCAAATAGAAAAACTTTTCACAGATATGCAGACCTGGAATCAAAACAGCTTTATTTGCTACAATGTGCTTTGCACACTAGGCATTCAACAAACGTTTAGAAAACATGGAACACCATAACCCAGAGATTCAAGCTCTGCTCACCTTCCCATTGGAACACCTCAAGTCAACTCCCATGGCTTTCCCCACTGAAGTCCTCTCTGGAAAGTCCTGGCCCAAAGTTACAGAGCAGATCTCAAATCTACCCCATCTGTCTGTCTCTCAGGAAGACAGAAGTGAAGGTGATTTTTCTCTTCTCTGGGTGGTGAAATACAGAGGCACAGAAAAGCAAAATTGCTCCTTGGGGGCAGACACAGAACTGGTCCCTCTCCAAATGCTTGCTGTCTTCTTCCCAGCCCCACCCTGTACATAGCCACGCCAGGCATACTCGCCTCCAAGGGCAGTGGACTGCAGGGGCATAGAAAGGGCAATATATTGTACCTTAGTCGTTGTCCTGTTCTACGATTTCTTTAAATACCTGGAGAGGAAACATGTACTAATAAGTCCAACTTGTGGTCTCTCCGCGAGCATAGCAATGCAACACAAGTACTTTCTCATTAATACGCATAATTAAGGTCATTAAGTTATAAATGCAAGAACATTCAACTGGAGGGTAAATAATGATGTAACTATTTTGCAAGAAGTGGATTAAAGGAGGAAAGCAGCAGCAGAATGAGCCCTGCAAGGAGGCCGACTCATCAGGAGCCTCTATCATAGCAGAAGAGCAGAGCAACCTTTTTGGATTTCTGACCCCGCTGACTCCGTGAGCTGCTCCCCAGCCTCCCCATCCCCACTGCAGGGCCTCCAATGCCAGAGGATTAGAAGGCAGTGAGGAGAGTGAATATGCTCAGTGGAAGATGTGGAGAAATTCTCTTCGAGGCAGTACTGTATTTCAAAGGCTTATGCTATGAATAGGTAAATGATGCCCTCGTTTCATGACAGAGGAGGAGGTTTAGGCTGCATGGGGGATGGCCACCTTTTTGTACTTCATGGACCTCCACACCAATTTTGAAAGAGGGACTGGGGTCAGACAACTTCTAGACAGTGCTTATCAGATAACACCCACATCTCCATCTAGGTTGGGGACAGCAAGAAAAAGGAAGTGGCATGACAGTGATTCATAGCTCCAGCAGTTATTTATTCAGCACATACTACATGCCAGGTGCCTGCCAGGGGTTTCATAGACAGTATGAAAGAGCTTCACAGCCACCCTGCTGGGCAGATATCATCCTCGCCATTTTATAGATGGGGAAGCTGGAGCTCAGAAGGTAGCCCCTGGCTTTGGGAACTTTCCAGAGCTACACAGAAAATGAGAAGTGAAGGCAACACAAGGAGAACAGAGACCACCTCTCCTGCCTGTTTTCATCAGAGGGTCCACCCACCTCACTCTATCACAACTCCCTATACCATCAGCCCATGAGAGATGGGAGCTAGGAAAGAAATTGCTCAGAGGGGAGCATGAGCCACCCAGAATGCTGACTGCAGGGGTCAGGACACAGGGAGGCCTACAGAACACCATCAGGGAGCATCTAAAGCTGGGATCTGTGAATCACAGCTCCTCCCCCTCCTAGGTGATGGGAGGCCAGTATCCAATTATCTTTCTATGCTTCAGTTTTCTTACTGTGAAATGGGAATGATGACAACAGTATGAGTTACTCTCACATATGAGTTAAGAGTATGTGGCCTGCAGTGAATGTACAATCAATCCTAATATCAGTAATGCTGTCATCACCTGACTAATCCTAATAGGAAAGCAAGACATCTGGGTACTGCTGAGCTTCCATACACAGGTAGAAGCTAATTCTCCTCCCTTAGTCTGACCAGGATTGAAGTGGCTCATGTAGACACCTCCCCTAGCCATGCATTAGTTCCCTATAGGAAGTTGTGTGAACTTCATCCCTGACACACAGCCCACACTCCGGGGAACTGAGACAACTGCCAGCAATCAACTGTTCACACTGACTGTTTAGAGCAAGAGAGTTCAGTGAGCAGCACATCTTTCATCTCCATGAAGAAAGAATGAAGGGGAACCGGCCTACCCTATCCTTGTTCCCAGTGGGGTTCTCAAAGGTGCAGCTGTGGGTGCCAAAGGAACACTTCTGAGGACTCCTCGGGCATGAGCTCTGGTTCTTCTACTCAGTAGCCCTGTCGTGTCAGGAAAGTCGGTCAACCACTCTGAGCCTCACTTCAACTGTTACTATGAAAATTAAGGGGCATAGTGTGTTAACGCTCTGCTTGCTCAAAGCAGTGTATCAATGTAGGAAAGTAAAATTCGTGTTTTATGTTCTCCCTAAATCAGATCTACTCAGCCCGGGATAAGCCCTTACTTCTCTCACATGGGACCTCACAGGCACACTCCTGCACTTCCTCTTCTTCAACAGCTGGTTTCAGGGTCTGTGGGGAACAGCTGGTTGAAGAGGCAAGGAGGTAGCAAATGAAGACAGGTGGGAACTTCCAGAATCCATCACTCCATTTTCAGCTGGCTAGCTGGGAAAGGTCAGCATGTGACTTTTCGTGAGTCCTCTCCCTGTCCCAGGTCTCATGCTCCGTTTCTAAGCATGGAGATAGAAAACCACCAGGTTTCTGGGACCCAAATGAAAAGCAGGTTGGTGACTTCATATGGAGCAAGCAACAGCCATGCCTGACATCAGGGTATCATGGCAGGTGTGAAGTCAAAGGGGCTGGCAGGACACTGTGGGGTCAGATATCACTGTTCAACACAGCATGGCTCCTCCCAGACTTGGCCCACATCCTTTAATACTTAGGAGCATCCATTGGAATGTAGTACATATTGTCATTCCATACAATAGTCTTGTCTCCAACTTTCAGGACTGTTCTAGAAAAATTAATAGATTTTCATAACCATTCCTAATGTCTTCCTTATAATGGAAATGAGATATCCACCAGGCAAAAATTTTTAACAATAGGAATGTGGAAGTATTACATCTATAATAAAGTCGAGAATTTATGAGCTACATATCTCACTCATAATTCAGTGCTTTCTCTCATGTTCCTTCTGATTCTCTGATACATTCAGGAAGTCCCACCCTCCAAATTTCTGAAGTGAGTGGGAAAGGAAGAGCAGATCCACAGTGGACACTGCTTTTATAGGATATGATGTGAAGACACAATGGAATGGGGCCAGAACACCTCAATACAATGCCATGCTCCTTGAAGTCGTGATTACTTGAGGCAGGGGAAGTGATAACCAAGAGGGTAGGTTAAAGATCTAGATCCTTAAGTAATGACACCAAAGCACGAGCAACAAAAGAAACAGAACTTCTTCAAAATTTTAAACATTTGCGCATTAGAGGACACCATCAGGAAAGTGCAACACACCCACAGAATGGAAGAAAATGTTTGCAAATCATATATCTAACAATCAAATAATCATAAAAAGAAATTTAAACTAACTTGATTGAAGTGATATCCAAGCACAAGGAGGCAAAGAGGCTGAAACTTATTTAATGAGAGACCCCAGGAACCACTCAGATGAGAGTGGTGCATGGGAACTAATGGTCGCTTTGCAGGATTATGCCTTCATATCATTAGGGAGCAAAGGCCCTCCATAAATGCCAAGAAGCAGTACCGTGGGGAAGAGCTCACTCTACCAGGAACCATGGAGTTGGGTCCAAGGAGCCAATCACCAAAGCAAAGGGTGATAAAAATGTGGTTTCTCCATGCACAGATGCTTGTTCCTTTGTTTAGGAACATTGTCACTTGCTGAGATTCTATGAGGGGCGAAGGGAAGGGAGAGGGAGTATAGCACTAATAATGGTGTCTTTGGGACCAAACTCAAGACAGGGTCTATGAAAAGGGACCATAATAAAGAATCAAAGTAAATGGAAGATGTATTCTATTACCAACTGTATGATGGGATCCTGTTTGCTCCAGTGCCAGAGTGTGTAGCACAGGTGGAAGAAGATGTTTTCCCACACTTGGGGCAAAGTACAGAGGTTCTGTGCATCACTGAGTTACATGGAAGGAGTAACAGTGGCATTTTGAAGGAGAAAACAATCCATCCCAGTAGAATAGGATCATATTGCAACTGAGGAACCACATAGTAGGTCAGGAATAGCCAAGAATGAAGGGCAGAAGCTACCCAGTGGACAAATAGGCAGCTTTGATCACCCCCAAGTCAACCAAAGACCATTAATAACTCCTTGTTATGGTATGGGATATGAGGTGTCCCCCAAAATCTCACATGTGAGACAATGCAAGAAGGTTCAGGGAGAAATGATTGGGTTATAAGAATCTTAACCCAATCAGCAATTAGTCCCTGATGGGATTAATTGAAGTGGTAGGGTGTGAGTGGAGGATGTGGGAATGGGGCGTGGCTGTGGGGTATATATTTTGTATTTGAAGAGTGGAGTCTCTCTCTGCTTCCCTCTGTCTCCTCCTGCCATGATGTTCTGCCTCATCTGAAGCCCCAAGGAATGGAGCCGGCCTTCTATGGACTAAGACCTCTGAAACCATGAGCCCTCAAATAAGTTTTTTCTCCTCTATACTTATTCTGGTTGGGTCCTGTAGTTGCACAGTGAAAAAGCTGACCAAAACACTCTTAAGCCATGAGTGGGGTTGTAATGATCTTTCTGATTAATAACAGAAAAGGAATCATTGTTTTGTTCCAGCTACTATGACTCCATTCCATATCTATGTTCCCAGATTGGTACAGTGAAGGAAAATAGGGAGACACAGTTAGATAAAACTTAAGTCATGGAGTTGGGTGCAAAAAGACCAACTGCAGAAGCAGAACAATAAGAAGATGGTTCACAAGACAACCCATGGCCCAAGTTTGAGATTCTCCATCTCAAAGGTTTCTGAGTGCCCATGAGTCTATTGGAGATCTGGTTAATTGTCACAGAAAAATAATGTCTGATTATCCATCGGTCCACACACTATTTCTAAGTGGTTCACACATAGCAAGTTTGATCAGTATTTGTGGAAGGGAGGGAGGGAGGGAAGAGAAGTGAAGACAAAAGCCTTAAACCACACAATTCTGTGATCAGAGAAAGGCCTTTGCTCTGAAATCCTGCCTCCCTTCTGCTTGTGAAGCTGCTGGATTCTAGCCAAGGCCTCCTGCGCCTGCATGTGATCATAGCTCAGAGTAATTAAACACCTGAGCTTCCCAGGAGGGACAGAATCAAAAGACAGCCAGGGGAGAACCTGTGGTTTCTGCCTGTTCCCCGCCTTCCCTCTTGCTGGGCTTGGCCCCTTGGGCAGCTGCGTGGTCCAACAACTCCCATCACTGTGTGTTCTCCGCAGGACTGTGGTCAGGCTGCTGTCCTCTGCTAATTCGCACACTTGGGGACTGGGGATGGAGCTCAGTGGTAGAGCGCTTGTCTAACATGCATAAAATAATAATTTGCCCATTTGGGCCTGGCTTTGTAAGGATTCCTTAGAGTTTACTGTAATTTCTTCAGTGGTGCATTCTGCTGCCCTCGTATCAAACCTAGGGACATGTAAGCAGGTGTCCTGGCCTTCAGTTATGCAGTTATGATCAAGAAGCAACCTCCCCTCAGGTTCTGCAAGCCCCCATTTTAACCCAGCCCCTTTCTCATGCCCTTCCCCTACAGGGGAACAAAGGGCCGTGGTTTTTCACATATTTGATTTTCTTTCAGAACTTCCTTTCCTTTTATTTTGCTCTTCCTACCAAGATTTCTCTCCTTGCCAACTTTCTTGAGGGGACAGTGGGTTTTTCATTACCACATAGCTACATAGCTATGATTCAGAGCCAGACCTCTAGATGATGAGAGCTAAAATTATTCTCTCTCACACATGCACAGAGGACCACAATGGGGAAAAGTGAAAATGGAGACATTTTGGGAGTCTGCATAGTCACTGTCAGGCGAGGAATTATGGAGCTGGCCCCAAGAGCACCTCGTTTTGTAGCGTACTTGCCACAAGACTGACTTCTTGATATTTACTCCACACATAAAACCTTACTAAGCTTGTACTATACAAAGCTCCATGCTGTCCCTAAGCCTTCCTACCATCTTTGCACATGACACCTCTGTACCTTCAAACCCTCACCCAACATCTCACAAAGTCCTTGGTAGAACTGTTAAGGGAATCAATCAAAATAATGAACAAGCAACACAGAAAAAAGGTGGTTAAAAAAAAATGGCATCAATGTCAAGTAGCAGGCCATCTGTGGCTCTGGCCTGGATGCCTGGCAGGAACAGAGGTTCTGAGAAGGAAAAGAGCTTTCACCTTCAAAAGGTGCTGCTGAAATTGCATTTCCCATTTTCAGATATAGAAACAGACTCAGGGATTGAGTAGTTTGCTCACTGTTAAGTCACGGAGCATGGTTCATACCTATGCTTGTCAGCTTGGATCCCATGGACTTTCCATGGTCGATGATTTCAGAAATGGAAATTTTACTCCTGACCTCACCTCAGTTCTCTGTGCAGCTTGACTGGTTTTGTTGGCAGTTGAGATGGCTTCCATAAATCCTCCTCCTCATCTAGTCTGTCTCCTTCTGGGTAACATCAATTCAAAGGGGGGCTGTCCAGGAGAAGGGATCAATCTTTGATGAAAAGAAGCTAACCGATAATTATAAGTTGTGGCATCATTGGTCTAACAAACTGAGCAATATAATCCAAAAATCTGGAAGAGTCCTCCGGATGCAAAGTCAAGTCTGCCTCCCACTGACTCTTCTAAATGAAAGACTATAGGATTGAGATCTGGGTCTTCTGAAAGAAAGGAAAAAAAATCAGCAAATTGATTTCACTGTGACACTTGTCTCTTATCACACGATAGATTGTCAGAGTTGGTCACCCAGCTCCAGCCTATTGCAGGAAGCAGTCGGAGGGGCTGATAAGGAGACTCAAAGCAGGCACTTGGCTGTTTGGTCAGCACTTCTTTCTTCTAACTACTTGGCAGAAAGAAGGTGGGCATGGTTTTCTCTGCCACCTTAAGCTCCAAGGACATCCTCACTCCTGCTGATAACTGAGATTGAAGCACAGACTGGTAGAAAGTTGATAAGCTCAGGGATTTGCATTCTGGCCCCACCATTCACAGGAACTTTGACTCAGGGAAAGATGTTGACCTCTCTGATCTTCAGTTTCCTCACTTATAAAACTGTGATAACGCCCATAACACAGGGGTGTTAGGAGAGCTGAATGAAGAATGTGTTCTGCACTCTGAACAGGTTCAATCCTCCATCAGCCATAATGCTATTCCTACCTACTCATCTGTGTGAGTAATGCAAATCCTATACATTATTCACTAGACAAATAAAATCTCTCTTTCATGACAACTTCACCTTCACATTACAGAAAGGATCACTGTCTTCCTGGAAGTCTGAAAGCTTATTGCACAAACATTTAGTGCTCTCCAGCTTCACGTGGTTTTTCCTGTTTACATCTGTATTTCCCAAACTAGATTATAAGCAAAACGAGGAAGGGATCATATCTTACTTTCCCTCCCTTCCCTCATGCCTTTACTAGTTATGGAGCTCACTGTGGACCATGTACAGCACTGGTTCATGCAGTCCCTTGAAGTCCCCTCCAGCTGGGGAGACTTTCAGGGAGGTTCTCAGTGCCTGGCCCAGCTCTTTCGTAATTGGAGTATGTACTCCCTGACCTTTTCCTTCATCCTCAGCCTGGGTGAGGGGCTCCTGCACATGTCCCTGTAACAACCTGTCCCCTCCTTCATGGAGACATGTCTTACTTATTTCCTCGGACTGCCAGCCAGGGGAGCTGGTCTCCACATCATTCAGTGTTCCATCCTCAGCACTCACTGAGGTACATGGGAAAGACTCACAGACAACTCAGGTAAGCTGTTGATTGAGATTCTGGGTTATTGCAGGTTAATTCAACAGTTGTTTTCTCAGGGACCCTACCTGTTCATGTGTTTTTAGAAACTATAGCCCTGAAAGGGCACAATGGCACACACCTGTAATGCCTGTGACTTGGGAGGTTGAGGCAAGAGGATCACAAGTATGAGTCCAGTCTCAGCAATTTACCAGGACCCTGCCTCAATAGAACAAAGGGCTGGGGACAAAGCTCAATGTAGAGTGCTCTGAGTCCAATTCCCCATAAGGAAAAAGAGAAAAAGAAGAAACTATGTCCCTGATAAATTTTCCTTTTTCCGCCAATTTTAAAGAAAGAAACATTTCTCTCCTGCGTGACTTCTCTCTGTATTTGTTAATCTATCAGTTGAGAACCGCAATTAATGCTTGACAAAAAACAGCAGAAGAGCTGTGAACTGTGATTAATCAAGTTTCTTTGCTAGAAGTAGGATGGAGACCTCAGCCGCTCTTGGCTCACCTTCACCCCTTTTCCTCAGACTTTAAGAGCATCTCAAAAAGGAACCAGCTCCAAAGATACCCTGGCAGAACCTGTGGTCTGTGGCTACCTGTACCAATTGCCACCACATTGACATAAGAACAAGAGCACTGGGCTTGGAAAGATGAGCCCAGATCCACTTCTCCCTAGCTGTGTGACCTTTGTCAAGTCACATGAGTCAGTAAAATGGGGGAGTACCACCTGCCCACAGAGTACTATGCCTTTCAAAGGAGGTAATACATACAGAAATAGAAACAATTGGATTATAATGTTTCCAAATTTTAATGTAAATGGAAATTATATTTTTAAAAAGGAAAGGAATTTTGCAAGTAACACAGGTACCTGTAATGTCAGACAATACACCTCATCAGAGGTTCCTAACATCTAAAGCTTGTAAACCCCTCCACCCAGTGCAGAAATCCAGCAACAAACAAGGATGATGTCTTCCTACTGCACCTGCAATCCTATTTCCACCATATTGTAATCCAAAGCAAGAGAACCATCTCCCAGGAAAAGCAATCCCTCCCTGCCATCTCTCCACAGCCCTGCTCCTTCTCTCCCGGTTTCTCCACCCCTCCCGCTCCCAACATGCACATCACAAAGAACATTCTTTCCACTGCCACATCCCAAAATAATCAGTAAGGGAAGCAACGGCATGAAGACAAAAACTTTGTTGTCAGATGAAACTGGGGTCAAAACCCAGTTTGTCCCCCTCTTAAACTGTGACCTGGGATGAGTTCTTTGGTGTCTCTGAACTGTTTTCTTACCTGTAAAACAGGGATAAGAAAACCCATTTGCAGGCAGGGTTGTTGGGTAGTGAAAACTAACACCTAGCATGTCTAGGGTGCTAGTTCAGAACCGTTTCTAGTCCCTTCTGTCCTCTCCAGGGGGAGCCCTCCTGTCACTGTCAGCATCCTGTCCTGTCCGGTGAACATCCTGATAGTCAGGCCTGGACAGGGACATCTGGGAGGCCTCCCCAGCACATGTAACAATTTAAGAACGTCTCCTAACCTGCACTGATGCTGTTTTGTACATATTTATTTATATATTTGGTACTAGGGAGTGAACCCAGGGACACTACCACTGAGTTACATCTCCAACCTTTTCTAATTTTTTGAGACAGGGTCTCCCTATGTTGCTGAGTCTCACCAAGTTGCTCAGGCTGTCCCCAGCTTGCAATCCTCCTGCCTCAGCCTCCCAAATCACTTGATTATAGGTGTGTGCTACTAGGCCCAGCCTTTTTGATTTTTTTTTAAAGAAACTTCATATCTAAGGAACCAGTTTTATTTAATGACCTGCACATTCAATACTACAACACATCTGATATTTCATGCAGGTTCAAATTCTCAGATTGTACCTATAGGACTAAAATGGATAACAAACATCATTGTGGAGACTTATAAATGTGCTCAAGAGAGGAAGCAGAGCAGGGAGAGCGCTACTGTTGATTGGCTACTAGGCTCTTCGTTGCTTTGTATCATCCTGTTTTCCATGACTGAATAGTACCTCTATGTTCAGTTGAGGAAGCTATCAAAGGTCAAAGTAGTATTCAGGGGTAGAGATGGACTGGGCAGCAAGAACTGACTGGGAACAAAGGCTATCCTCTTTTTCACATTCTTCCAGAATATGCCCAGGCACAAAAGAGAAGAGGAAGGTCTGGGGTCTAGAGTCTCACTGGAGCTGGACAAAATACAGTTCAGGTGAGAAAGGTAACTATGATGTCATGAGAATGTTCATAGAGAAATAAAACAGGGAACATCCACCCAATAAGAGCTTAATAAAACCAAGGACTGGGAACAGGGTGGGAGTAACCAGGGCTAGTCTTCTGGAAAGAAGGAAGAAGGAATGTGGAAGACAGACAGCAGTCCAAGGTTGTGCCAAAGGTGGGAACATCAACTGAAATGCACCATGGCATGCAGAACTTTAAAAAAAAATCAGGTTCTAGAGGAAAAACAAGCTGATTTGCTGGCTAGAAAAGAACTCTAAGAATAAATGAGAAACGAGTGCTCATTTCTCTCAGAATTCTGAACACTGCCCCATTTCCCAAAATAAACAAACCAAAAATGAAATCAAATAGCATTCCCATGCTCCTGAGAAAGTAGCTGCAATTATTATTTTCTTTCTTCTAAGAACAAGAAAGAAAAAATTAACTGAGAAAAGCAATTATTGTCATTAACACTAAAAATCATGACCTTTTCAACTTTCAACATGAAATTACCAACTTTTTCAAAGACCTGTCATATGCCATTATTTCATTTTCACTTCCCATCAAGTGCGTTTATCAGGATAGCCCCTTACCTCTAGTCCACGAAAACTACAGGGTGGAGCAGATCTAGAACCTGGGTCAAAGTCTCTCCATTAGCTCCAATATGGTCTGCCTGCGGAGGAGAGAGGCTCAGTGGATGCTGGTATCAGTTGAGGACAGACGAGGAGGAGGAGAGCTGAGGCAGACACTGCTGGCCACCTGCCAGCATCTGTTCTCCTTTCTAAATTACTGTATTTCTACCTGGGCACATGACTACCCAAAATAAAGCCCACAATCCCAGTCTCCCTTGCAACAAGATGTGGCCAGGTTACCCAATTCCAACCTATGGGATGTGAACAAAATGAATGTAAGCAACTTCCTAGTTTTGTTTTTTAAGAGAAGGCATGAGGCCAGGCTTCCCTTTCCCCTTCTTTCCACTTTCTGGAAAATAGAACATATGGCTGAAGCTGGAACAGCCATATGGGATCCCAATATGGAATTAATGTGTGAATACAGCAGAGAAGCCAGGGCTTCTAAAGACTGCAAGGTAGCCAGCTGAAGCCTAAACTTTTAGGAAACATATTTTGGGTCTCTGTTTAGAAGCAAAAACTAATCTCCCATAATAAAGAAGCTTTCTCAATAGCCCTGAAGGCCCCTTCCAAAAGTCCAGGGCCTTCTTGATTGTTCAGAATCAATTAGTCAAGAAATATTTAAGAGTCCATGAAGTGTTTGAAGTCTTCTAAGAGCATCTTACACTTCCTCCCTCCTGGGAGTTGTGACCCAAGTCACTTTAGTAAAACCAGTACTGAATGCAAGAAGGGATATTCAGCAAAGGTGAAATGGAAAGAAATAAAAAATATTTAAATAAGCTTGTGGAGGTGGTAGGGGAAAGCCCATATTTGAATGCAAGTGACAATCCAAGCTGAAAAGCTATAAAGCACTCTTCTGGACTACAAGTGGGTGAGATAGAGGGGTCAAGCATGTAGGGGTGCAGGTTACTAGTATCCCTTCCCCCAGAAAAGAATGTGATGAAAGGAAGCCATTAGGGGTGAGCCCATTTGCTGTCTGGGTGCTCCCAGGCTGGGGGTAGGGTGACAAACATTCATCAGGACTGAGCAGATGCTCAGAGTCCCTTAGCACTGGCATTCAGCCAGCATTTTAAAGAGCAGAGGTGAAGGTGGACTGGGAAGAAAGAAGTGGATTCCAATGGACAGGTGTTGTGCAGTGCTGAGGCGGGAGGCCACCCATGAGGCCTGGGGGTGGAGAGTGTCTGGGATGGGAGTGCAGTGTCTAGACCCCCTGTCGTTATCAGAGGGAGAAGAATGAATGCAGCTTACTTGAAATGACAGGATGACAGCAATGACATTAGGAGAAGAGAAGCAGAAAAGTGCAAGCTCATATTTAGAAATGGCAACTGTCTGCTCACCATCAAGCTCTCCTGGGGAGCTGCCCAAGACTGCATCATGTTCCTAACCAGACTGAGACCTCCAGATAAAGGGGCTCTTCCCCCCACAGTCCTTCCTCCTTTGAGGGATCCTTCAGAGGTGGGGCAAGGCTCAGCCACACTAGGCTGACCTTTCAGTGGTCCAAAAGGGCCCACCCACATCCAGCACCAGACTGCAGATTTTGAGAACAACCATTGTGAGGCAATCAGCATGTGCCTGTTTAATGGGGCACTCTCTTACCCCATGTGTCATAAGTCTGTGTGTCCCTGTGCTGTTCTCAGAATCACCAACACGCAGGAAAGACTTATGTGAAGAAAACATAAGTCCACTCAGCACAGCCCAGCATGAGCCCTGTAGACCACCACAGACCCACATCAGAAGGTCAGGGAGGCCAGGTGTGGCAGCACATACCTGTAATTCCAGCAGCCTGGGAGGCTGAGGCAGGGGGATCACGAGGTCAAAACCAGCCTCAGCAAAAGCAAGGCACTAAGCAACTAGATGAGACCCTGTCTCTAAATAAAATACAAAATAGGGCTGGGGATGTGGCTCAGTGGCCAAGTGCCCCCAAATAAAAGGTCAGGGAGGCCAGGGCAAGGGCTGGTTTGCCCCTGGTCAAGGACAAGACTTAACACTGGAACTCAGAAATAAAACCAGACAGTTGGAGACACCATAGAATACCTACCCCCACAGCTAATTGAAAAAACTCATTTTAGTCAAGAGTTTTCACATCTTATGCATGCAATATTTTTTATTAGAACTGAGCAAGGTGGACTAGCTTGCAAATATTTAGTTTTCTTGCTTCCTGGCATCCTCTGGAGAATAAGCTAAGTTGTAATGAAATGTTGAGGGCAGTGAGGAGGAGCAATGGAAAGATTGGATAATCTATATTATGGCTAATATATACTGCAACCAAATAGGCAGGACGTACTATTATCATGGCATGTGAAATTCAAAGCAAAGAGAAAAAAAATCATAATGTAACCAGTACTTCGGAAATCCACAGGTTCTAGTCATTTTTCCAACTTGTAAGGGCTACTGAGGTGACCTTGGAGAGAGGCACAGCTCATGGTAAATGCAGGCTGTGGTCAATGTACCCAATCCTCATTTTGGTGCAGTCCAATGCCATGAAGAAGGAGGTAAGTGTTCACATGTGTACACACAGGCAAAGCAAGACAGAAGAAGCCCGGAAACCTGAGAAGTCAGCAGTTGTCCTGAACAAAGGCTGTTGAGAATGTGAGTTTACAAGGATAATTACCACTCATTACACAGAGTGCAATAACTTTCTTGTTAGCACAAGAATTTGTCAGACGTGTGTCACACGAGAAGTGGAACAGCTGTAACCATAAGTGACAGGTTGCTGAAAAATAGCTGGTTTCCTAAGCACCTGGTCCCCTGAGTCTGTAACATAATCTTGTTCTTAAATTAAAACGACAACAACTACAAACAAGCTTAGAAAAACTTTCCACTGCAAACGCAACCGGCTTGTTAAAGTTTACAGAGAGAATTTTCAATGTGTCAGTGAGTAAACATGAAGAAGTTGTTAGAACCTGCATTGTTAAACTGCTCCATCACACTGCAACATCAGTACTGTTACCCCGTCACCACCTCAGGAGAGGGGTTCAGATCTGGACCCTCTCCTGTCCACAGCCCCACATTCTTGGGAAATTGTGCTAATTTTGCTGAGCCTCCATTTCCATATAAAACAAAGATAATAATCTCTAATGTATACAGTTGTCATAAGCAGTAGAGTCCATGCAGTTCACTGAGCACAGTGCCTGACAAATAGCAGGAAACAGTGTTAAATAGACCATGCTTAACTAAAGGTCACACACAGCTGCATAATGCAGAAGCGACTACCTGCGTATTACACCTTTAAAAAAAAATTAAGAAATGCAAACATCACCTGACGCTGAGAAGATGGGAAAAGAAAAGAAGTGGTAACAATTGAAGATTTCCCTGGATGCCCAGGAAATTATACTCTTCATAGAAGATTGGTTTGGGAAGAAAAAGAAATTGCTTATTTTGATTATATGCCACCAGAGCTTTCTTCCAGGTAAGAAGTTGCAGGGAAATTGGTATTTGAAAGCCTTTGGGGGAGCTCATGAAATGGGGCCCATTTTCCAACTGACCACTTTTCACAAATTCTCTGTAATGGATATAACGAGGTGTGCCAATTGACAATGTATTTCATCTCCCCACTAAGAGAAGGAAATCTTGCCCCAAGCATAGTGCATCTTGTTGATTACTGGGTACCCCAAGGCTCATAAAAATGCTGCCAGCAGGCGAGGGGTGTAGCTCAGTGGTACCATGTATGAGGCCCTGGGTTGGATCGCCAGCACTAAAGGCTAAAGGAGAAACACATGCACACACGCGTGCGTGCGTGCGTGCGCACACCCACACACACACACACACACACACACACACACACACTGCACCTGTTTCCTAGTCTGGGCTCACAGCTTTTAAGGCTGAAACCCCTTCTAGAAGGGTAAAGGTCTTTAATTCTTTCCTACAACATGAGAAAGCACCTCAAGTTCTAATTAAACAGTAGTAATTAGCCCCCCACAGATCCTCAACGCTGCTTCCCATGCCGGGCAATCATCTCTATTAAAACCCATTTTAAAGTAAGGAGCAAACCCAAAAGCTCACTGGCAGACACTTCCCTACTTCCCACAATCAATTACCCACTCAGACACATTCTGTAAATACGCTCAGGCAAACCCTCCCTGCAGCGAGGGCATTTGTGAAAGGACTGCCTTAGACACGATGAGGCAGTTGCAAGAAAGGAGGTGGCAAGCAGCAAATGTGACAATCTGGGTAACAAAACCCACTCGCAGAGCGGATGCTCTATCTCCAGTCAGCTGGATAAACTGAAGCCTCAGATTTTCCTCTGGTTGGTTTAACAGTTCATTCGTCAACTCCACCATAACAGCACAACAAGCAACAGCAAGTTTCTGCCTGTTGGAACCAGAGCCCTTGAGTCCTCCCATGTCACCAGACCACTGTCCAAACTGACGCTTCACTGGGGCTGTCTCTCCCGTGTTGCAATCTGTCACTACAGCATCCACAGGGAGTGCTTGGCAGATTCAGAGTGAGTCCGATCTGCTCAAGTTCATTTGCTCTTTCTAGCCCAGTTGGGGCCCCTCCTACCTAAGGCTCCCTTTAATGCAAGGACTTCATTGTTGTCTGCAGCCCAAGGTGACTTTACCGTCAGTGGGTAAATTATTCAGATTTTAAATACATGCTTCAAAAACTAGGGTTACTCCATTAATCTCTCCCTTCTCAATTAAACAGGGGCTTTTTTGTTTTCTTCTGAGGGTTTTATTTTTGTTTTGTTTTGAGTTGGAAAACTTATCCACTTTTAGCAGATATCCAAAATGTTGGTCTAGATTAGCACCGTGCAATAGGAGTAAGATTTAAAATTTTTCCCAGGAGCCAAATTTAAAAGGATAAAAAAATTATAATAGAACATTTCATTTAATCCAATATATTGAAAGTATTATCATTTCAACATATATCAATATAAAAGAATGAGATGTTTTATATTCTTTTTCAGATTCCTTTTCTCATTCTTTTGGACTGGCAGAACTACAGCTGTGTTCAAATTGACATGTACAGTGTAACTATAGTTAATTCTGTAATGAATGTTAGAATTGGTTAAGAGTAGATTCCAAGAACTCAATGAAAGAAAAAGGGTAACTAAGCAAGAAGATGAATATGTTAATTTGCTTCACTGTGGTAATAACTATATGTGGAAAACATGTTGTATACCTTTTATTAAAAAGAAAAATTGCTGTGGAAAGATTTCCACAATTCACTGTTATAAGAAGATTTAAAGTATTCAAGTAACATGATCTCGTTTTATAAAAAGTGATATCTATGTGTTCAGGTGTACACAGAAAATAGTCACAGAAATATCAGTTATCTTTATCTCAGAGCTAGAATTGTGGATAGTCTTCATTTTGTACTTTATCCTCCCGTGTTTTCTAAATTTGTTTTCCAGTGAGCATGTACTGTTTTCATTATCAGGAAAACTGAAAAGCTAATCTTTGAAAACAACAACAGCAAGAAGAACTCTGTCCCTTGTTTTAACTCTCCCCATCCTGCTGGCTCAATAGTCACTGCCCCACTTTCAGCTAACAGAAGTGAGGGCCAGAAGGCATGTCCCACCACCCAACCCCAGCACTGCGGTACTTACAGCCAATCATCATGATAGCCACTGCAAAGATCTTCTCGATGTCTGTGGACGGGGCGATATTCCCAAAGCCCACGCTGGTGAGGCTGGTCATGGTGAAATACAATGAGGAAATGTAGACGGAGTTCTTGCTGGGACCACCTTCCCACTTCCCTGAGCCAGACCCATTAAACTGGTAAGGGGTGCCAATGTCCATTGCCAGTTGGTAGAGCCAACTGTTGTTGCGGATCGTCTTGGTGTCCTCATCAAAGATCTCATAGTCCCCAATGCTGTACCAGATGCAGGCCATCCAGTGTGCAGCCAGCCCAAACACACACACCAGCAGGACCAGCACAGCAGCTCCATATTCAATGTAGTGGTCCAGCTTACGGGCTACTCGCCCAAGACGGAGCAGCCGAACAACTTTCAGAGAGCTGAAGAGGCTGCTGATGCCCTGTGAGGAGAGGAACACAGGGTCAGGGTGGAAGACACTACGCACTCCCACTTCCCCATTTGGGCCATTATTTTAAGCATAGTGTATTTACAATATTATGCAACCCTTAAAAATTAAAATTAGAATTTTATTCCAAAGTGTATGGTGTGGAGATTTCTCTTAGCTTTTTCCTACTTTCCTTACAAAGCAAATGAATAAGAATTATGTTGTGCTAAAGTATACCAACATATGGGAGTATCTTTCTACATCATTACTTATTTTTAAACAATTTTTAAGGGTTGCGCAATATTTGTATTTCACAGTATGACAATCTCATTCCATTGTGCACAGGCATACAAATATGTGTTACAAAACGGTCAAGAAACACCAAAAACAAAGAGAGTGGTTACTGCTGCATTGTCAAGTTATGGAATTACAGGTAATTTTTTAATATATCGGTATGTTTTTGTTAGACTTGCGTATACTTCATTTCTATATCATTACTTTTGTAATGAGCAAAAAGGTATTTAAGAACCACGAAAAAATTTAGAATGAGTTAAAGAAACAGCTGAGAAGAATAAAGAACTGAGATTGTTTTCTGAGAAAAGTTATAAATTCTTGAAAGACTACATCATTTCTGTCAGGTGGGGATTGTACAAACACCGTCTACTAAAATATTATCAACTGAGGAAACAGTGCTAGAAGGAAACTCCTGGATGTAGCTGATCCATCCTCTTCCCTTTTGAGCTGGTATTCACCAACCACACCAGGCTAGATCTGTTCTCCACATAGAGTCCTCTATCAAACAGCGTGGTGGTAGGAAACACCACTAGAGCAGAAATATGGAAAACGGGGTCTGAGAACCACATATACTATGAGTGTGAACCTTCCATTACCTCTCAGTTCTCTTGCCTAGACAGTGCAAGAGGAGGATTACAAGGTTTCTTCTTATTCTCCAGACACTAACATTCTCTCCAAAAGGGAAATGAAACTTATTACAGAAGCCACACCACTTAAAATCCCAAAACTCCTATTTTGAGGTGATTTCAAGATGTCTACAAAGGAAACTTCAATCAACTTTTTCCAACTTCCACTAAAAGCAAATAAACAAGAAAACAAAACAAATTTCTCTGAATTAAGACTTTGTCCTCTCCTTCAGTGGCAAAAATCCAAGTCCTTCACCAAGAGGACTGAACGACCTCCCACTCTTCTAAACATTGGACAGTTTCTAGGTCATTGATAGTCTCTCTTGTCACTGACCTCTAATGACAACTCCCCAGGGTCAAGTTACATCACTGAGAGAAGGAAAACATATCAACACTTTCTGATGTACCTGTGACCTTGCCAAGGTCATTTCCTCTCTGGGCAGATAGCTTAATGATATTTCTTAGTCTCCTTCCATGTGGGTGTCCATGGACTAGTTCCTACCAATGGAAAGTGAGATAAATTTGTGTGTCACTTTCAGGCCAAAGTATGTTTTCTCTTTCCCCCAGCATGCCTTACAGGTAAGGCTCATTATGACCTTGAAGCTACCTATTGAAGATGGTGGAAGTACAGCATGCAAGGAGCTTAGGTTCAGAAGGACTATGTGGAACATCCCTTCCCCCAATCAACATGAATTATAATATGATATGAATCAGGAAGAAAACCTCTAAATAAGCCACTGAAACAGCATTAGTATTCCCTGACAAGTACAGAGCACTTCTGTCACATCAACACAAACAAGTCTTACGTAGCATAGTCTTGCCAATGCAGACCGCAAATCAGGTTGCCACACAAATTATTTTTGTGGAGGTGAGGGTGGGAGAGGTGGGATTTATAGCCCTTTTTAAAAAAAACAAATACACAACAGTTCTGTTGCCATAAAACTTAAAACAGAAATCATTTCTCGTCTAACATAGAGCAACAAACAGCTGGACATAGAATCATAACGATTTTTCCCGACCAAGGGACTATGTCCTTAGAGTCAGTTAGCTTGACTAAGTTTACCACTGGTATGTCCAATATCCTTCCCCCATGGGTCTCCTTTCCTTTTCTCCTCTGTGTGCTTTTCTTGAAATTCTTCCATATAGAAAGAAAATCCCTCATATTACGGGACAACAGACAGATGAAGGTGAGTGGATATTCCTTCTCCAGAGGGCATTTTGCATTCCAACAGAGGGAAAATCCTTAGGAAACCAACTTCCAGTAGTAGAATGAAAAGTACCTGCAGTCTAGATAAAGGAGATATTTGGGGAAGCAATGGAGCCTTTTTGATGACTCAGAAATCAAACGCCATGTAAGCAACCACCCACCCTCCATCTCCTCTAAGGAGGTCCCTGAAATCATCTTTCAAAGCAGTTCAGCTATGAAACAGAACTTAGCACCAGGGCAAAAACTGCCTTGTCATTTTTCTTCACTCCTATTCAGCCCAAAGCAACATTTCTGTCCTCAAGAATCCCTGAAGGAATAGTCATCCTACCTCTCCTTGACCTTTCCCCTTGACCATTCCCACTGCCTCCCAGAGATCCATTCTGTAATGGTCATTCATGGAGATAAATGAAGAGGCTCCCATCACCTTTCTTATTTCCTTCTCATTTCGTCCCCTGTCCCTTCTCCATCCCTTCCCAATGGAAACCACGGTACCTGAAACCACAGCTCAGAGCCTATGCTGTCCTCTAGTCACACCCTCCAGACACACAGAGCATCCCACATTGTGGGTACCCAAAGGCATCACTGCCTGTGCAGACTGGCCCCTTAGCCCAGAATGCTCTGCTGTCCTGTTACTGCCAGCTAATAGAAGTCTTCCTATAGGCTTGGCACTAACTGTACCCTGAAGTCTTCAGTGACGACCTTGTAGTCATAACCTCTCACTGACTCCCTGTGTCTATTGTTCTGTACCCATGACCACTTGAACACACTGCTTTGCATGATGGTTTCCTGTACCTGTTTCCCTAACTACAACAGGAGTCATATCTTCCTAAAGGCAGAAGTCACTTGCTATTCATTTCAGAAGCCCACTGTATTGAATTGCACAATGTCTCCCTCCAAAATCCATGTCCATCCCAGAATCTCAGAATGTGATTTCATTTGGAAATGGGGTCATTTTGAGTGTAGTTATTTGAGGTCATACTGGAGTTGGGTGGACCTTCAATTCAGCATGACTGATGTCTTTATAAGAGATGAGATGGACAGAGAAGAAAAAGAGCATGTTATAGACGAAGGTAAAGAGTTTGAGTGATATGTCTCCAAGTCAAGAAATGCCAAGGATTGCTGGCAGCATCAGAAATTAAGAAAAATGCATGCAGTCACTGGGCACAGTGGCACACACCTGTAATCCCAGTGACTTGGAATGCTGAGGCAGGAGGATCACAAGTTCAAGACCAGCCTGAGCAACTTGGTGAAGTCCTGTCTCAAAAAATGAAAAGGGATGGGGATGTAGCTTAGTGGTAGACCATTCTTGGGTTCAATCTCCAGAACCACAAAAAGAAAAAACAGAAAGAAGAGAAAAAAGAAAAAGGCGTGCAACAGATTCTCCCCCACAGTCTGCTGGTACCTTGATGTCAGATTTGTAGCCTCCAGAACTGAGAGAAAACAGATTGTGTTGCATAAGGACCTGGTTTGGGAGTCCCCAGGAATTTAAGATACCCACTCAAAGTCTAGAGCATAGTGCCTTTCCAAAAAAGATCTTGAACATTTTCTAAACTGAAATAAAGAGTTATTAGAGAATAACTTCTTTCTCATTTTAAGGAGGTTCTGAAACAATATAAGGACTTTTCATTGTGGTGTTTGTCTCCACTGATGACTATTACACAGTGGTTGCCTAAGTTCTCTTTTATTGAGTTAATAGCTGGAATTCTAGCTGTTTAAAAGCATTTCAAGCTATTAATTTTGGGGGTTTCCCCTTACTTTCCTTAAGTTAAACAGATGCAATACAACAGAATACTCCAAACCTTTTTTAGTATGCTAAAAACATGACAGCACCATATGGTAGAAAAAAAACAATCACATTTCCCCAGAGATTTCTTGCATCAGAAACTCATCTCACATTTCAAATAGTTCCAGATATCCCAACCTTGAAATTATGAAGAACCAAGAATTTTCAGTCAATGGACATGGATGAAGGGACAGTGAGACTCTGAGCTTCACCCCTGCAGGCCAACAAGTATAACTGGAGGGAAACCCTCTTCTAGTAATACTGATGCAATCCAAATGAAATGGATACTTAGCAATCATCATGGGCAAGCTATCAAGTTCCTCCTAATTGTTCAGCCTAAAGAAATCACTTAAGTTTGACTTCACCTTGCCTTTTCATCTAACCCGATTCACTGATTTTCTGCTCAATTCTGTTTTTTTCTTCCTGCCATATGAACATAAAAGTCAGAGACTGGTAACAATGCATTATTGAAAAGAACAGGTTCTTACATAGTTCCACCAGGTTTCCAGGTGTGTATCAGGATACAATGGCATCCCTAACAAATTCTGCAGGTAGCCTTTTAAAACACCTTGTTCTCAACCCTACTTTATTTATGACCACTCATCTGCATCCTTCTTCAGTTGAAGGCCTTCTTGTCATGCTTTCCCTCTGGGGTCCCCAAGAATCTACCTTCACATGGAGGAAAATTCTAAGCCTCAGCATCTCTGTGGGTTGTTTCCATCCACCTTCATGCTTTAGTTGAAATCTGGCTTTCCCCTGGCACCCCACTTTCTCCATTTCTCTCCCCTATTCTCCAGAGTTAAGAGTAGAGAGTTTTCAAGCTTCATGCCTGAATCTTCCAAACATATGATATTTGGTACTCACAAAAATCTCACCTCCTTAGAAGATGGAAAAGACCTCCCATGTTCTTGGATAGGCGGAATCAATGTAATCAAAATGGCCATACTACTGAAAAGCATGATACAGACTCAACGCAATCCCCATCAAAATACCAATGACATTCTTCACAAAACTAGAAAAAGCACAGAACTGAAAAAGTTCTAAAATTCAAATGGAAAAACAAGACTCAGAATAGCCAAAGCAATCCTGAGCAAGAAGAGTGATGCTGGAGGCACCCCAATACCTAATCTCAAATACTACTGCAGAACTAAAGCAACAGAAACAGCAAGGCACTGTCACCAAAACAGACAGGAAGGCCAATGGAGTGGACGACACAGAGATGACCACAAATGCAGTTATCTGATGCTAGACAAAGGACCAAACAAAACAAAACAAAACAAAACAAAACAAAACAAAACCATACACAGAGAAAAGAACCTTTTAAACAAATGGTACTGGGAAAACTGAAAATCTATAACAATGAAACTTGACCTGTATCTCTCACCCTGCATAAAGGTCAACTCAAAAGTGGACCAAAGACCTAGGAATTAGAGCAGAAACCCTGAAACTGCTAGAAGAAAATGTAGGCCCAACACTTCAATGTATTGGCTTCCTGAACAAGACCGAGAACTGAAACCAAAAATCAATAAGTAGGAGGGCATAAAATTAAAAACCTTCTGCACAGCAAAGGAAACAAGAGCATGAAGAGAAAACATACAGAATGGGAGAAGATCTTTGCCACCTGCTCCTTAGACAGGGCATTAATATCCAGGATATACATATAACTCAAACAACTTAATGCCAAATAATGCAATTACTAGGAAAAAGAACTAAATAGACTATTCTCAAAAGAAGAAATACAAATGACCAATAAATATATTTTTAAAAAACATTCAACATCTCTAGCAATTATGGAAATGCAAATCAAGACCACCTGGAGATCATATGTCACTCTAGTCAGAATGGCAATTAAGAATACAAATAATAACAAATGTTAGCAAGGATGTGGGGGGAAAGGTACACTCATACACTGTTGGTAGGACTGCAAATTAGTGCAACCATTCTGGAAAGCAATATGGAAAATTTTTAAAAAGTAGGAATGGAACCACCATATGACCCAGCAATCTGACTCTTCAGTATACATCCAAAAGATCTAAAATCAGCATAGTACAGGGATACAGCCACATCAATGTATATAGTAGCACAATTAACAATAGTCAAGCTATGAAATGAATCTAGGTACCCTTCAACATATAAATGGATGAAGACAATGTAGTATATATACAAAATGGAGTATTACTCAGCCATAAAGAAGAATGAAACTATGGCATTTGCTGATAGTTGGATGGAACTGGATACTATTTTGCTAAGTAAGTCAGATTCAAAAACTCAAAGACCAAATGTTTCCTCTGATGTGCAGGAGTTAGTCCAAAATAAGGGGCACACAGATAAAGAGAAGGACAGAGAAACAAAAAGGGCAGTAGGAATTCCATCAAAATAGATGAAGGGGATTGAGGGGGAGAATGGAGAGAAGGAATAAGGGAAGAAGAATGGAATGAATCTGACTTAACTTTCCTATCCACATATGAATATACCATAGTGAATCTCATTGTCATGTACATCCACAAGACACTAATTTAAAAACAAAAACTCTAAGAGCAGAAAGATCAGAAAAGTAGACAGAAAGGAAGAGGAGAAATAAAGAGGATATATACTGGGGATTGACTGAATTAGAGCAAATTATATTCTATGCTTTTACACTTATGTCAAAATGAATCCTAATGTTATATATAAGAAAAATATTAATAAGCTTATTTTGCCAAATAAAAAACTCTCCCCTTTTAAGATTTATGCCATCTAACAATACCACCAACTCATTGCATTCTGATTATTGATATGTAATGTCTTCAAATGCTTAGAATTATGTGAGAATTTGGTCTTAACATTTTCATTAGTTCTTTTGTTCATCTAGTCCTTGGCCCCTGCCTTTCATTTCTTGGATTGTTGTGCCTGGCTCTCCCATCATCTCTAGTCATCAGCTTAGACAACTGTAAGGTTTTCCCCACAACTTGTGGGGAAAACACAAGCAACCCTCTCTTCTTTGAGCTCATAGCCATGACCTTCCACCATTGCTCCACATCATCACTAGAGCAGGAAACACTCCACATTTCCTCTCTGACACACCAGCATTCTACACTATGATTACAACCTCCCATTCCTCCCACATTCCCATCCAAGCTACTCTTTGGCTTTTCTTTGCTCATCTCATCTCTTGCTCATCTCTTTTTCCCCCAACCATCAACACTCAGCAGATTCCACTTCCTTTCCCATCATAGTAGACCCTGTGGTAGTTCCAGCACTTCAGGTACTCTCTCCCCAGTACCCTAACAACCTTGATACTTGCCCACCTGCCACACTGGTCCCTTCCAACTTCCTATTAATCATTACTGAAACTAGAATCAATGCCAAGAGGCTCAGTTTGCTCATCTCCCACTCATTTCTCGATCCACTGAATCAGATATCCACTTCCACCATTTCCCCAAATCTACTCTCCCTACAGTTACCAATGACCTTCTAATATGACCTTCTAATTGTTATACTTTCAGCCTTTGACCACTGTTAATGGACCCTTGACATTCTTTGTGGTCACAGTGTCTACATGCCTTCCTGGATCTGGGGAATCACCATCTTACAAGGTGGAGCTAATCTCCCACCACAGAAGCTGGGGATGCCAGAATACTCACTTCTCCAGCCTCCCATGTTGCTACAGTTCAAGCATGTGACCTAGAATGGATTGGTCCATCAATGACACCCAAATAAGTCACTAAAGAGTAAAGAATGGAAGAATACAAATGATAATGGTGATAAAAAAAAAAAAAAACATTCTTTCTGCTAAAGCATAGCAGCATCACCAGTTCCCAGAGGCAGCAGGTGGCAGTCATGCAAGTGGTACCTAGTATCCACTGATGGTGGGATCTTAACCATGTCCAGTGGAGCATCAGTGCAAATATTCACATTATTAGCTCTGCAATATGATTTGTGGCATTGTTCTTGGCCACATAGCTTCCAAAAGTTTTCCTGGTATTTCCAAAAATTCTGTGAGCACCTAACATCCTTTTGGAAACATTCTTTTCCCTCCTCCTATTAGCCAGACTTGAGCCCTGACTACCAAAACAATATGGAATAGGGACTTCTCCCTTGACCCCCACAGCAACTCTTGTTACATCTAATTGTTCCCGCCTTCTCTTTTCAACTTTCCTTATTTCCCTGGGCAGCTGCATCCATGAAGGTGATCTTAACCACCATTTATTCACTAATGACCTATAATTCTATCTTTCCAACCAGACCTTGCTCTTGACCTTAAGCCCTCTAAGGCATGTCACTGGCATGCCCATGGGCCTGGCACTTCTAGCCCTCAGTCCATCTCCTATTCCCTCACTTGGAGAGGCTCTCTGAGTCTCAAGTGGAAAACCAGGTGTCATCATTCTAGTTGGTTATGCAAACATTTCTCAGCTGGATGGTCTGTTAAGAAGAATGATGTATAAGGCCTCTCAGTATCCAATGGGTGATTTTGCTGCCATTTGGATACAAACAGGGAATAAACATGTGTTCTTATCTATCCACAGAGTATCTCCAGAAATATACATAAAATATCAGAGATACTGATTAGCCCCAGGAAGGGAGACTTTCACTTTTTTGAACATAATGCCATGTGAATTTATTGCTTTTTTAAATTAAAAAAGTAAGTTATAATTAAATAAAATTTAAAAAAAATACAACATATCCCTATTCATCAGGGACCACCAAGGGACAAAGAGTACATGCACCCCTATGCCTTTACTCATGGCCTGACAGTCATTAAAAGATAATACAAGATTTTTTTTTTCTCTGCTCTCCCACCTTAACTCAGCTTGTTAGGTATTCAAAGCTTGGATAGGCCTCACCTACCCCACTCAAACAACCACATCGGCTTCAGAGACCAGGTGCATCATGGGCCAGGATGCTCCTGCCATGACTCTCCCAGGACAAACAAGAAGAGATAAAACCACTGAGGGGGGACCATCAAGGGGGCAAATTCCCAGGGCCCTTAACTTGTTGCTTGCCAAGATTTGTGCTTTCTTCCCCTACCCACCTGTGCATTGGCTGAACAGCTACAGCAACTCATCCTTCTCTCAAGGTAGAGATGTCTGTACAGGATGAGACAGCTATATGAAAAATTACCACGTGGCTGACTGTGCCTTCTTTGGAGTTCAAGTGCCCTCAGTGGGAAAAGAAAAACCCGATTCTGAGATGTATCTAAAGCTCATTTTCATTCCTGAACCTTAGCCTAGTAAAAGTCTTGCCTGCATGCTCACTGGCCAGACTTCTGTTTCTACTGTCACCAGGTCAAAATTCCCATGGCCTGCACGACTTCTGAACCAGTAGGTGACATCTTCCATTGTCTTTTCGATAAAATTCCATCGGTTTAGCAAACAAGGTCCTTTGTAAATACCCGCCCCCACCTGGCCACAAAGCCTCACGTCTGCTGCTTCCCTCCCAGGCATCCTCTGCTTTCATCATACCAACTTATTTGAGATGCCCATGGTCATGCCGTGCCTCTTGTCTTCACTCATGCTGTTTCTTCTACTGTAAGCACAATCCTTCTAGTAGTCTGTCTGGAAAACTCCTTCCCATCCTCAAAACATTCCTCAGTGTCTCTGTGGTCAGATGAGTCACAAGGTACTTACTGCTAAAAACTATCACTGCATAAAGTATGCAATTAGTTTACCTTTTAAAATAAATGTTACAGTGGATTCAGCCTTATCCAAGGAACAGTATCACTCTTCCACGTAAAATCTAATTTGCTTTCTGGACCTATAGTGAAAGGAACACAGATATGGTAGCATCTTAGAGACTATGATACAGTGGTCACACCTAGTGACACAACCCTGCATGTGAAGCAAGGTGGAGAACTTCTGGTCCAAAAGTCAAAACAGTCACCTCACCGTGAAGCCTCGCCTGACACCCACAGGTAGAGCTTGGTGTGCCTTCCTTTAAGCTCCTGAGTATCTTCATTCATTCTTTCAACAAATACTCAGTGAGCTAACAATACCCAATAAGAGACACACAGCTTTAAGCCCTGATAATAGATCAATGACAAACGTGACCAGAATTCTCACCCTTCTAGAACTTCATTCAGTTGGGAGAGAGAGAAAATAAATGCAATTTTAATAAATAAAATAGATACCATGTTCTAAGTTGAAAAATGGGGCAGAAATAAAAATAATAACAGAATGTGTGACAGATACCATTGCCCTGTGTATATGCATGAACGCACAGATGGTGTGACTCTACTTTGTGTACAACCAGTGAAACAATAGCTGTACTCCATTTGTGTTCAATGAATCAATAAGTAAATAAAAAAATTAAATACTGATAAATGCTTAAAAAATGGGGCAGAAAATAAAAGAATGGGGCAGAAAATAAAAGAACGCTAGGAAGTGGGGGTCAGTCTTCAATAGGGCGTTGACTCAGATGTTAACATTGAAGCCAAGGCCCAGTGGAGAGGAGAACAAGGACTGTGGGACCATCTAAGGGAATTGTGTTCCCGACAAAGGGAACAGCAAGTACAAAACGTCCTGAGGCAGGAACAGCATTGTCTTCATGTTAGACTGAAAACCCTTGAGGTCAGGAAGCTCACCTTCAGTGAGAATAATTGGCATTTATCAAGTGCTTCCTAAGTACCAGGTGCAATAAGGACTATGTGCCTTATCTCTAAATCATCATAACCTTTTGAGATTGCATTATATACCCACTTTGCAGATGAAGAAACCAATCCCCCATATCATTTGTCCAGAATCGCACAGGCTAAAAATGGTGAAACTAGAATTTGAACCCAGATCCACTGACTCCCAAACCTATGCACTTGATCCTTCATCCTAAGGACTTCTGTCTTTGGGATTTTAGCTCCTTGAAGATGCTGCATAAATGTTTGCTGAATGGTAACTGACAAGAAGTTGTGATGGTAGTAAATCCAGTGATCCTGTTCGTAGGACTGTGATGTTAATTTAGGGTGTCGACTTGATTAGATTGAGGGATGCCTGGAAAACTGGTAAAGCTTAATTCTGGGGTATGTCTGTGAGGCTGTTTCCAGAGAAAATTGGCACGTGGATCAACAAACTGGGTCAAGAAGACCCATCCTGAATGTGGACAGTGCCATCCAATACTTTGGGGGCACAAAGAGGGGAACAATACAGCAGAAGGGGGAAACCTGCCTCTTTTCTCTCACTCTTCCTTTCTGAGCAGGTGACTTTTCTGCTGCTCCCCTTTGAGCATCAGTCCCAGGTTCTGTGACCTTAAGACACAGAGTTGCACCAGAGGACCTAGGGAGGACACCTGTCAGGTCTTCAGCCCCGGACTGGGGCCACACCATCAGTCTCATTCTGAAGCTTCCAGTTCCTTGGATGGAGCCACATTACCAGCTTCCTTGACCCTCCAGTATACAGACAGCCATCATGGAATTTTTTAGCCTCTGTGATCCTGTGAGCCAATCTCATAGATTCTCTTCTATAAATCTATATTCTGTGGGTTCTGTTTTCTCTGGAGACCACTGATACAAGGATTTACTACTTTATTAACAAATTGGCTTGTTTGTTGTCTTTAAAACAGAGGACTTCAAGAGTAAATGTTCCATGAAGATCCCAACACTCGGAGAACTGCAGGGCCATTTCAGCTGCATAATGGAATCAATTGGCTTACCAGATTTTATTAGAAGTTACTCATTGAAGCCTAAATATAATTTGCTTCCCTTTCATTGTTTCAGCATTTTACTTTAGACTTGTTTAACTCAATTCAGCAATCTCTTTCTGAAAACCTAGGACAGGAAGAGCCAAGAGCTACCAGTGATGGAAAAACAAAGAAGACTCGCTTCCCTGCCCTCACATTGCCTACAATCAGACCAGAGAGAAGACAGTCCATGAACAACCACACAACAGCAAACACAAGTTAGCTGCGACCATAGAATTGAATTAGTGCAAATTCTATGGCTATATACAAAAGGAGTTTTCTTCTCATTCATTTAACAGGTCTAGTTGACCATATTTAGGGAAAGGATGTGGTTATTGCATATAAGGGGAGCTTTTAAGCAAAAGTGGAATCTTCATTCCTGTGTTTGTTTAATCCAATCATGTTATTCAGAAGGCATATCTGCAGTCTCCATAGAAAGCAATAATTGAAGGAAGTTTAAAATAATTGTTTAAAAATCATCTACTTTCATCTGTTGAAGGACACCTAGGTTGGTTCCATAGTTTAGCTGTTGAATTGAGCTGCTATAAACATTGACGTGGCTGCATCACAGTAGTATGCTGATTTTAAGTTCTTTGGGTATAAACCAAGGAGTGGGTTAGTGGGGTCAAATGGTGGTTCCATTCCATGTTTTCTGAGGAATCTCTATTCTGCTTTCTGTAGTGGTTGCACCAATTTGCATTCCCACCAGCAATGTGAGAGTGCACCTTTTTCCCCACATCCTTGCCAACATTTATTATTGCTTGGAGTTGGGGGAGCTAGGGAAGAATAGTTACTTCAGATTAGGTAGAGAAGAATGAAGGGAGGGGAAGGAGCAGGGGGGTAGGAAGGATAGTAGAGCAAAACAGACTTTATTATCTCATGACTGATGTGATCCTACAACATGTGCAGTCAGAAAAATGAGAAATTATACTCCATTTATGGATGATCTATCCAAATGCATAAATGCATTCTACTGTCATGTATAACTAATTAGAATTAAAAAATTAAGAAAAAAACATCTATTTTTTGTTTACAATTAGAATCACAAAGTAAACCCTGCACTCAGTGATGATATAACTATCAGACTTTTCTGAAAATTGAAATCATTATATTGGCCAAAAAAATTTCCAATGGATAAGGAATAAAGAATCTGGTTTTATCAAACTCCATCTCCATCATCTCAGAATACTAATCTCAAGGTTTTCTTCTTCTTAAAAAGTGGAATGAATCCAAGTAGTTTTGAATGTGTTTTCTCTCATGTTGAAGGAGGCAATCAAATCACACGTGTCCTACAACTCTGACATTGAAGCAGAGTTAGCTGTGCCCTTAATTTACTTTAGGCTAATTTGATTTAAGTTCTCAGAGAAGACAGCAGGTCAGGGTCTGGCTTAGGTTAAAATCCCAATAACTTTCATGAGGGTCAGGTCTGTAGGTATTTTTGACACTGGAACCTGAGTAGAATATCGGTCCACTTATCGCTCCCCTGGTCTAAGTTCTTGCTACAAAACCACATGGATGTTAGGAAAGCAATACTTTGATTAGTAAAATTCAAAGAAGCAAGGAAGAAGCTAAGACTTCCTGGTTGAAGCAGGAAGACTGTTTATTTAGGTACTGTGGATTGAACCCAGGGGCACTCTACCACTGACTCATATCCCCTGCCTTTTTTTTTTTTTTTTTTCTTTTTTTTTTTTGTGGTACTGGGGATTGAACCCAGGGCCTTGTGCATGTGAGGCAAGCACTCTACCAACTGAGCTATATCCCCAGCCCATCCCCTGCCCTTTTTGAGACAGGGTCTCACTTATTTGCCCAGTCTGACCTTAAACTTGCAATCCTCATGCCTCAGCCTCCTGAATTGCTGGGATTATAGGCTTTCACCTCTATACCCAGCTAACACTCTCTATTTGAAGCAGAGGAGTTGCACAGTTTTCTATGCTGTTTGATTTGGCTTTAAAACACACACACACACACACACACACACACACACTCCCCAAACATAATCCACCAGTCTCATCCTTACCCAAGAGAAAGCTTTAGGAAGTTAGAAGTCCTCAAAAGTGTAGGCTTCTAACAAACACCAGGAATTTGTGTTACAGGTCTCAAAGGGGAACTGGAGGATGAAAACGGAAGGCTCAAGTAGCCAATTTTGACATGGTAAATGTCCCCTGGAATTTGAGGAGCCCAACATGGTCAATAGCTCAAAACCCTGGGTTTTATGGGCAGGGTGCTACCTATTCCTAATGCCCAGGGACCAGCTCATCTGTAGGCAGTAAACCAAAGCCCTGGGTGGCAGGGGACCCTTGGGAAAAGAGCTCATCAAACCTCTGGGCACACCTGTTAGGGAAAAGCAGGCTCCAATGGAGGATGCCATCGGTGTGCCATGACAGTTCTTGGTATGATTGAGAAAGGGACAGGGAAGAAAACACTCTCAGCATGGTCCTAACACAGGGTTCCTAGGTATGAGGTGATAAGGATCCTCTTCCCACTAGGAGAAAGGTCAGTGTTTTATCTTTCATACTGCTCATGGTTTTAACTGTCCAATTTTCACAAATAGATTGAGGGTTCTTGAGGGCCATTCCTCCTTCCTCAGCAGTGAATGGTGATGAACCTACCAATCACTCTAGACTTTTCCATTCCCTGAAGCAACTGGCATGCACAGAGTTCCACTCTACTGCCATCTGGCCTTCTGAGGATAAGTCTCTGTAAATGTCATAAAGAGAAATTATGGCTCCTTTAAGAAGCCTCCAGTAAATACACAGGTCTAAAGTTTCTGGAAACAGAAGTCAAGAGAGTCACCATTCTGTGTGGGCTAAAATAACCAATATCTACAACTCTGGGGAATTAGATATGAAGAAATTATCTTCTGATTAGAACAAAGCCAAAATGAGGAATCTTACATAGGATTGGATCCACAGGCTTGGGGCCAGGCCCCATCTGACATACTTTTGCTAGTTCCATGACCCCAGTAGATCTCCCAACCTCTCTGAGCTTCACTTCTTCACCATGGGGAAATGCCTGTATATGAGGTCAACACTTATTCGAGTATTAATTGTTGGTACCTAAGTGCTGGCTACCTCACTCTCCTCCTGCTACCAAAAAAAAAAAAAAAAAACGAAAAAGAAAATCAACCTAAAGGGAAGAGTCACAAGAGGAGAAACTACTTCCTCAAAGAAAAGAGCTGAATTATCTGAAAGTAGTCACCTCTAGATAAGGATTAATCAAGAGGGAATATAATGCTCCCTTCTGGAAAGCTGCAAACCAAGCGAAGTTCGATGAAGCAAATTCAACCAAAGCAGCTGTGTAAGCTGTAGTAAAGTGGCAGAAATCCTGGACATTTGCTTCTGGACACACACAGACATGGGGGGAGTAGCAATCAGCTTAATATGATTTTGATAAGGGTGTCGAGAAACCCAGGATGACTGAAAGAAACCAACAATACCATTTAGTCCTAAGTTTTTGCATTTTTAATTGTTTCAAAAGATCATTGACTATAATGATTAGAAATTATTAAAATAACACACCACTTAAAAGTTGTATGTAGACCTTGACCTGTCAACCTAATCCTGCAATCGCAACAGTACTTTCTGAAGCACTTGCAATATGCCAAGCAGTCCTATTAGTCTTACATGCATTAATTCACTTAATTCTCACATCTATAGGATATTACAGTTCTCTCCATTTTATGCAAATATGAATGCTTTTATGAATTAACTGTTAGAGAAGCAGCCACAAGGGATGAATTGTGTTGTGTATTGATTATAATAAGACTTTTTACAATGAACAATGAAATCAAACTCTCCAAGGCTGTTCCGAAAACATAAGCCAAGCCAGTCTCCTACTCTGCAAATCATTCAGGAAATACTCTCCTGAACTCAACCTGACTATAGTAAAAGAACTGATGAGTCTGTCTTTCTAAGAAGTGAGCAGGCTATGTGCACACAGCAGGTAGCAAAATAGAAAAAAAAATTTAAAGCTGTGGTAGAATACATATATATACTTCCTTCCATTCCCAAAGACAAATGCCACAAAAAAGCATAGTGTCCACCCCTGCTGTCTTTGTGCAAATTGAGAACTGTGAGCTCCTAAAAGGTGACCTGCAGATATGCAGGGTGGCCTCCTAGGACTAGCCAGGGCAACAGCTTGTGTACATTTTGGGGGACTTAGCATATGTAGGTTGACCCCCACATATCATGCCCAGGGAGTTTGCCTCAGCTGAGTGCTGTTTATTATCTAAATCACTTGGCCTCTGAAGACAAGAACGCACTAGGAGACTCCCAGGACTCTCCGACCAACCTCTGGGCCAACCAAACAAGGCCACTGATGCCCAGAGAGGGGAAAAGACTGACCTGAAAGTCACAGGCCTAGCTGGGGCTACTCTCAGGTCCCCCAGTTCCCACCTCACTCCCAGAACTATGATGAGGGTCTAGCAATAACTCATAAAGACACTGTTTGGAAAGTTAAAATTAAAAGTCCTACAAAGGAGTGCTGGTGGCAATAGCAGTGCTATTTAGAAATGTTTTTTAAAGTCATGATGCATTTATGGGTAGCAATTTAAATCCCTTCCTGGTGACACTAAAATACGATCCCATATTTGTACAGAACAGAATCGTCAGCTGCAAAGGCCCTCCAGGCAAGCAAACAGAGCTGCAGTTCCCCAGGCCAGAAAGCAGATGGCCAAAGGAAGCTGCCAATGGGTGGGACAGCTAAACAGCCTGGATCTAAATGGAGGGCTGAGGACATAAACCTCGGTTCAGGAGTTCTGGGATCATTCAACTTGGATCAGGAGGGGACCCCAGAGATCACCTAGCCCACAAACTTCATCTTACAGATAAGGACAGAGATGACTCATTCCAGACACAGAGCAGCAAATGACACAGCTGAAACAGAAGCCCTGGTTTCCAGACTGTACTTCATTCCACACGGCAGATCTAGAAAACCAGACTGCACTATGTTTTATTGCATTAAGATACACACACACAAAATGACTATTTTAACCATTTGAAGCATATATTTCAGTGGCATTAAGTACGTTCACATTATTTATGTTATCAGGGCCTCATGCATGCTAGATGAGTGCTTTACCTCTGAGTTACAATCCCCAGCCCAACACACACTAAAATACAACCATTGCCACCATCACTTCCAGAATATTCTCATCTTCCCAAACTAAAACTCAGTATCTGTGAAACAATAACTCCCCATTCTCTCCTCTCTCAGCCCTCGTAACCTTGAAACTACTTTGTCTCTCTGAATTGGTCTGTTCCAGGTATCTCATGAAAATGGATTATAGGATGTTTGTCTGGTTATTCCACATAGCACATTTTCAGGGCTCATCCGTGTTATCACACATGTCTGAATTTTTCTTTTGGTGAATATTATTTGATTGTGTATATATTCCATGCTGTTTATCCATTTATCAGTCCATGAGCACTTGAGTTGTTCCTACCTTTTGACCACTATAAATAATACTGCTATAAACATTGGTGCACAAATACCAGTTTGGGTCCCTAGGCTGTAGTACTTCAAAGAAATTTTTTTTAATAACCATTACTTAGTATTTTCCATGTGCCAGGCACATGTTACAAGCATGACTTCATTTAAATCATCTCCTGTAAGGTAGAAACTATTATTGTCCCCATTTTACAAAGGAAACTGTGGCACGGAAAGATTAAGTAACACATCCAAGATGAAAAATTGAGTACACGGCAAAACCAGGTTCAAACTCAAGCTGCCTAGCTCAGAGCAGCTAGCAGGCCACAGCAGGGAAAGAGGAAGAGTCATAACAAAGTGCCTTCCAAGGGCATCCTCTAGGGAGGAAAGTCAAAATCCTTCCACTAGGATTTTCCACTCACCCAAGGGTTGTTTCTCAAATGTTACCTTCTCCCAAGAGGACTTTCCTGATGCTCTATTTAAATTACAACCCTCAACCCAACAGACCCTTTCCCCTTTCTTCTGGTTTTTCTCTAAGCATCTAGCCCTTTAGCTAGATGGTTTTTATGTTTTTACTAGAGGTTTTATGTTGTGGACTTTGTGCCACACTAGAATATAAACACTGTCCTGCGGGCACTGTCCTGTCCTCAGTGCCCAGGACACTGCCAGTGCAAGAGGCCTTCATGAACAAATACACAGCATCTACCTGCCACTCAACAGTTCACGAAGCTCTTTCATCAAGAGTACCCCACTCCACCTTCATAAAATTCTACAAACATCTAGAGACATTGAACCATGAAAGTCAGACTTTATAACTTCTGCAGGTCTAAGCATGTTCCTGGTGGCCAGAGGCATGATTTGTACTTTCTGGGGGACTTAGCGGACAGCTGGTATCCTGGCAGCCTAGAGGCACACCGGCTGGCCTCAGGAGGCAAGATGCCCAGCCCCTCCCTAGGAAAAGCCCAGAGGCAGAAATCATGTTTCAGCATCAGAAATCCTTTTCCATTTGCTTCACTGTTACAAAAACCAGGGCACTTGTTTGGGAGGCAGACAGTCACGGAACACTTCTGGTTTTGGAAACTCCTGTATTACTCATCCAACTTTAGATGCAGAGATACACTGTCTGGGGCTTCAGTGAGAGCACAAGAGACAGAATAAACAAGGGAGCAAACCTGATGCCCTATTTTCTACCTGCACGGTTCTCACCCACCTCCCAACCTCCACTCATATGGCATTGAGGATGGGGCCCTTACCTGCTTCCTCTCCCCTCTCAGACATGCGCCCTCAGTGACTTGAATTCTCAGATGTGCCCTGGTCTGTCTTACCACCTCCTTCACATAGGCTGGTCCCCATGACTGACATGATGTCTTGTCTCACTTTCCTCCCTCCTGCTTTTCACCTGGCCAAGTCTCCACTTGCCCTTCACTTCAAAACTCTTCCTTGACCTCTCTGCCAGAGCTGCCCCAATGCCCAGGCACCCAGCCTCTGCTGTGAAGTCACCACCATGCCATAGCCTGGCTGACTTCTTTGTCCCTTCACCATCCCATACACAGCGATGTGAACTGCAGTTCTCTGCAAAAGACAAACCTAAAGATCCTGCAGATTGACTAGAACATTGTGATTGTGGAGAGGAACAGAGTTTAAGTGATCTTGGACTATCTTTGGCCCTTTAATAATCATTTAGCTTAATTTTTATATCTGACCTAACATTCTTATAATAAATAAACTAAGCTTAGAAGACCTCTAGCCTCCACCAACCCTAAAGTTAAGGCATCTGAAACCTATGGAAGAGATCTCCATGCCTTATTGTAACCCACCTACCCAATGTTCCCACCAATGTTATTGGCAGATGTATTGATTTATGACTTTCTTTCGTTCTGTGGCTATAAAAATTCATGGAACCTCTTCCATAGTGGAACTTGTCATTCAACTTGAATCTAGGTACCTGGGTCATGGTCACTCATATTTGGCTCATAATAAACTATTTTCTTATTTCCTTTAAGGCAGAGTTATTATTTTACATGAGCAATTTTCATGTTCAATGTGGAGCCCCGGGGATGATCCATTTGTACCAAAGGAGTCACCCAGATTGCCAGGCACAGCACTGGTGCTTTGTGTCTACAATCTAGATCGCCTCCTCTGTTTAGTTGATAGTCCTTGGTACATTCTGAGCTAATTTGGATATCCTTTGCTGTTTCAGAACCTTTCTCAGAACAATTGCTTGAGATATTTAGTCTGTTTCTCCTGCCACTCTTCCATTATAGGGAGGAAATATTTGGAGAAAAATGGCCATTTGGTACCAGTTGGATTTATGTTTGATGATTATGAAGCCAAAACTTATAAGTCCTTAGAAAAATGGAATATTTAACTAAGGATGACTTAGCTTTATGTTTCCCTCAATGAGAGGAATATTTAATATTCCTAAATTGGCCTTCTTGCATGAACTAGAGGCTCTGGGCAATGAAACAACAACAAAATGATAATTGTATATATACACACACTTTGGACTAGTCATGTCTAAATTTTGATGCAATAAGAAATATTAATTTGATTCTGATGTTTATTGGGTTACAGTCTCTAAAATTGGGACAACTTTCAACAATGAATCTATGAAAAGAGAAAGCTGTATTCTTTTATAATAATGCTTGGCCCCAGTATTTTTTGGAATCAGGAGAAAAATGACCTGAAAATGGTCCTAAAGACAGTATTCACAAATTTTAATTCAAACCCATCAGGGTAAACTGTCCCTGGAATTCCTAGGAATAGATTGGTGGACGTTCCCCTGGCTACTCCACTATTGCTTGGCAGGGATTTCTCTTGTACTCTTCAGTCGGAGAATTCAATGCTTTAATTGCTTTAATTTTAGGTGAACTATAGTTACATATAACAGTGGAGTTCATTTTGACATAGTGATTAATGCATATAATATTGTTTTCAATAGAATTTTAATTCCTGGTACTATCCTCTTCTCTCTCCTTTTTCTACCCCAAGACCCCTTCTTCTACCGGTCTTCCTTCCATGTACTTATTTATTTTTAATTGGTACATTATAGTTATATATAAAACTGGAATGCATTGTGATATATTCATATATGCACACAGCACTATTTGTTCAACTTTATTCCTCAGTTATTTGCCTTTGCCTCCTCACTCTTAGCTCCCTGCTTCTACTATACTGCCCTTCAATTTTCACCACATCACTTTTTTTTAATCCTTTTTTTCTCACTAGCTTCCACATGAAAGAAAACATTCAACCCTTGACTTTTCGAGTCTGGCTTATTTCACTTAGCCTTATGGTCTCCAGTTCCATCCATTCACCAGCAATAACCAAATTTCATTTTTTTAATGACTAAATAGAGTGAAAGATCCAAAGAGACATTTCTCAAAATAAAAATACAAATGGCTAACAAACATGTTAAAAAAAATGTTCAACATCCTTAGCAATCAGAGAGATGCAAATCAAAACTACACTGAGATTTCGTCTCACCCCAGTCAGAATGACAATCAAGGATACAAATAACCACAATTGCTGATGAGGATGTGGGAAAGAAAAGTGCACTTATACACTGTTGGTGGGACTGCAAATTAGTACCATCACTTTGGAAAGCAGTATGGAGATTCCTCAAAATACTAGGAATGGAACCATCAGGTGACCCAGCTATCCCACTCCTTGGTATTTATCCAAAAGAACTAAAATCAGCATATTATAGTGATACATGCATAGCAATGTTTATAGCAGCACAATCTACAATAGCCAAGTTATGGAACGAGCTTAGATTCCCATCAACTGATGAACAGATAAAGAAAATGTGGTCTATTTGCTGGACTCTAATTGAGTTCATGGAAACATCTTAGGGTCCTTTTGGGACTAAGGCAAGGACAAAATATAATCCCTACAGTTCCCACCCAGTAATCCATTCAAATTATAAATCCATTAAATGGATTAATCCACTGATTAGATCCAGCTTTATAATCTAGTCTTTTCATATCTGAATATTGCTGCATTGTTTATCACATGAGTTTGTTGGAGCTAAGTTTTTATTTAGCCTTCTTCAATGCTGTTCAAGTTCTGTTTGTGTCTTTGAGATATAAATTTGCTTTGTCCTTTTAACTAAATTATACCTTTGGAAGTACAAATTTAGGATTAAGGATTACTTAGGGATGTGAAGAAGGTGATCAGATCCAGAATCTGAAGAAAAATATAAAACCCCAAAATGTTGAAAACTGTCAAATAACGACTCTAAATGAGAACTATAAAATCTGTTTTCTATGTTTATGAATGTGTTGTGCATGTATGTGCTGTGTGCTGTATCTACACATGTGCTCATGTTTTTGTATTGTTAATTGGTAAAAAAATTTACTTAGAAATAAATGAGCGCTCACAAATTAAAAAAAAAGACCCTCAGTGTTTTTCAAGGTTTATGTGACTTGAGAAAGTCTTAAGTAGATAAAACCTGTTTAATACTGGTTTAATAAAAAGCAGCTGTGAGTCTGGCACAATGGCACATACCTGTAATTGCAGCTACTTGGGAAGCTGAGACAGGAGGATCAAAAATTGGAGGCCAGCCTGGGCAACTTAGTGAGACCTTGTCTAAAAATAAAAAAGGGCTGGGATGTAGCTCAGTGTCAGAGTGCCCCTGGGTTTGAGAAAGAGAGAAGGAAGGGCAGCTGTCTGCTAACGAACGAAATGCCCTTTTAACATTATAGACCTCTTTCGAGGTAAAGACTGCCTAACATCAATATGCTGTTAAGAAAAAAAAAAAAAGTTTAGATGGCAGCTAACCAGCTTTGCTTCATGTTTCAAGTTTTCCATGAGCTAAGGCTGAATGTCTTCTCTGATACAAGGATGCTAATTCACAATGAGCAGGGCTGCACTCGGGAAGAAGAGAGGCACTTTGGATTAGACAGAGGGGAGTGAAGAAGGGGAGGAGGAATGGGGGGGGAAGGACAGTAGATTGAATCAGACATTATGACCTATGCACATGTATGATTACATGACTGGTGTGATTCCACATCATGTACAATCAAAGAATGAGAAGTTATACTCCGTTTAGATGTGTTAAAATGCATTCTACTGTCATGTATAACTATTTAGAATTTTAAAAAAATTCCATGAGCTTACTCAGATAATGATTAAGACTAGGCAAATGCAAATGGGATAAACATGTACAAATGAATTACTCAGAGTTTCAAAAATCTTCAGTAACCTAAAACCTTAAGGTTATGTTACAATAAATTCACTAATAGTCATTAGATATCTAGATTAAAATAAAATGTTAAAACATCAATTTTTAAACAGGTTTAAAGTCTATAAATTTTGACATTTTGCCTTTATTATGTAATGGTTTGTTTGGATGTGAGGTGTGCTCCAATAAACTCATGTGATAAACAATGCAGCAATATTCAGAGATGAAATGAGATTATGAGAGCTGTGATCTAATCAGTGGATTGATCCATTTGATGAATTCATAATTTCAATGGATTACTGCTTGTGTCCTTTAGAGATTATATTTCATCCCGACCTTCTCTCTCCCCCTTCCAGACTACCATGAGCTGAGCAGCCTTCCTCCAACACCCCTTCCACCATGATGTTCTGCCTTACATCAGGCCCAGAGCAATGAAGCTGGCTGACTATGGACTGAACCTTTGAAACCATGAGCCCAAAATAAACTTTCCCTCCAAGGGGGGGAAAGCAAGCTTTCCCTCCAAGTGCTTGTTCTTGTCAAGCACTTTGATCACAGCAACAAAAAACTACCACATGGATATGGAGAAAGGTATAGAAAGATACAACCTAGATTGGTAACATTAATTACATGGGGATTGAATGGGAGGGAATGACATGGAGAGTAGGAAAGATGTAGTAAGCAAAAAAAAACACAAACTTGCAAACACATGGTGTTCATGAAACAACCATGTCTGGATCACATAATTCAATTTAATATTTTTAAAGCCTTTTTTATTGCCTAGCTACTATGTAACAAATGCTTGCAATATCATAAAATAATAAGTATTTATTTAGCTTATTAAATACATCAAATGTATTTGGATCCATTTCCACACCTCAAAACTAAGTTATGAGAAAGCACATACTTTTAAAAATCATTAGTCTACCTAATTGCTGAGGACTGATAACAAAAACTAAAACTAGGGAAACAACAGAGAAAAATGAGACTTTTTAAAGTTATAGGACTTTAAAGAGAGTTATAGGACTTTAACAGAGAAAAATGAGACTTTTTATAGTTATAGGAAAGGGTTGAGGGAAAAAGATTTGTGGGGGGAGGGGTCCTAAAGATAATTGTGGCTCCAAAACAGGAAAGTTTAGTAAAAACTAAAGGTTTGAATCAGTTGTGAAAGGTTTAGAAAGTTGTTAAAGCATCTTATAAAGGAATGTTAAAAAAAATAATAAAGGAATGTAACTTGTGGAAGATTTTGCATGTGACCAAGCTGATGAAAGTTGCTGATAAATTTTTCAGAGGCTGAAGAGATACCAAAGGTACACTGACGCAAAACTAAAGTTTGATCCCGTGTTTAAATGACAAGAATAGTGATCTGCTCTTAATAGGAAATTGTGAGAAGTTTTTCTTTACTTTTTTAGGCAATTTACCTAAACCAGTCTATTATTTCTCATGCTTCATATCTTTAAAATTTGTTTCACTTAATTTCCTAATGATCTTATTTCACTAAATGCTTTAAAACTTTGATACATTTGACAAACTCTGAAATTAAATCTTTGTCTAGAACTGAGTTTGGGATTTCTAGAGGCCCCTTGGAAGTCCGAAAGACATATTATACCTGTGTTTATATAAATGTACTATTAATATATATTCCAAAGTCATGAGATGCCTAGATATCTGATGTCTGATATCAATCATAATCCTAATGTCAAATTATTATATGCTACACAATAACCACATTTTGCTGCCAATTATAAATGGTCATTAACCATGGCCATTCTAATTCTTTTGTCATCCAGTTTTTCTTCTCTTAAATACAGTTTTCAGAAAAAAATTAAATCTTACAAATGAATTGGTTTTTCTTTGATTACCTTTAGTTTAAAAAAACATGGTATTCTTAGAGAAAAAAATACATTTCTGGGTTCAAAATTATACAAACTGGATCTGTTTTTGCCCTTATTAGTTTTACTTTGTATTTTCTTTTTATAAACTTTGTACATGGTGCCCATCAAAATTGTACAAAAGTATAATTTCTAACTATAAGGCTGGACAAATGTGCTAAGATAATGCCCGTTGCCTATAGAACACTTAAAGTTGATCTCTCAACAATGGACTCCAGATTCTTTCCACAGAGACCACCCAAGAAACAAAGGACTGAATAAATATGAGTCATGGTTTGGGTCTAGAATGTCCCCCAAAGGCTCATGTGTTGAAGGTCTATTTCCTGATGCAGCAATGTTCAGAGAAACAGTTGAATCATGAGAGTTCTGATTGCTTCAGTGGATTAATCCATTGATGAATTTATAGTGAATAGACTATTAGACGGTGATAGGAACTTCAGGAAGTGACAACTAGTTCAAGGGGGTATACCCATGGGCCTATTCTTTCCCAGGCCTCTTCCTGTTTCCTGGATGCCTTCTTCCGTGTTGTGCTGCTTTACCAGCTGACCTCTAAAATCGTGAGCCAAAATAAATCTTTCCTCTTCAAAGTTGAATTTTCTGACATTTTGTCATGGAGATGAAAAACTGTCTAATACAATATGCAAAAACAAAACAAAACAAAACAAAAAACCAAAAAGGTTATTTCATCTACTGAAAGAAAAACCACAAAGATTCTTTTTAGTAGGGTCCTCCTTGTCAAGTAAAAGCAAGCACCTTGTCCCATAAAACTTCAGGGGGTAAATTCTTGAATTCACGTTTATGTCTTCAAATATGTCCAAATTCAGATATGAAGACACATCTACTTAGACTTCAGAAAAACTGGGTGCTACTCATTTAACTATGCCAAGAATCAGGAACCCCAAGTAAATGAACCCCCACATCCCTTTAACAAACATTTTTTATAGTCCTAAATACCTTTGTATATTGTCTGAGATATAGAACTTGCTTTGGTATGTTTCCTTAAATGATGAGAATACTGCTAAACTTAATGACTTTAGTGAAACTACAAATGTCGATGATGATATTGTTTTTCTATTAATCATGCTTTTGTTATGACTGTTTGCTTACCCAAACCTCCCACCTGACTTAAACTGAGTCTTCACACTTGGAAAGATTCAAATTCTATGCCACCCCCAGAAAATAATTCTCTTATTATGTGGTATATTGTAGATAAGAAAAATTCTAGGTTTTAGACAGGCAGAGCCCTATTATAGTCTCCAAGGCAACAACATTCATGGGGAGTTTATCAAAATTGGTTAAATACTAGAACCAAGAGACCTTACTAGAGGTATAGACTAGGAATTTTGGAGACTTGAAATTCTAGGACAAATTTTTCTTGCTATAAATGAAAATGTTCCTTAAAAAGAATTTACTTTGGGGTTGGGGATATAGCTCAGTTGGTAGAGTGCTTGCCTCACAAACACAAGGCCCTGGGTTCAATCCCCAGCACCACAAGAAAAAAAGGAATTCACTTTGAAAAAAATGGACATATAAGTGAACATTATTTTACAAAGAAAAAAAAAGATGGAAACTCTTTTAAAATTATGAGCTGGGTATAGTACTGCATGCCTAATCCCAGTGACTCTGGGGGCTGAGGCAGGAAGACCATAAGTTCAAGGCCAACCTGGGCAAATAGTATTGCTGAGGTTAACCTTCAAATTTTCATCCTCCTGTCTCAGCCTTCCAAGTTGCCAGGATTACAGGTATGCCCACAAAACCTGTGGAGTACCAATTTCTTTTAAGTGTAACCTTTTGTCTCTATCCCAGTTATGAAAAATATTTGGTGCATGGAAAAGGAATGATTTTGTTGTGAAAAAAATATTCAAGAGGATACTGTGTGATTGTCTGATTTCTATAATGTAATTGTACCTCCCCAGACAAGAATCTTGTAATACCAAATAGGACAAATCAAATTGCTAATAATAATTTGGATATTAAAAACCAAATCTTTCCAAGTATTAGAACTAGTCACATTACACAATAATTTATCAGATAAAATACCTCATAAGAATAAAAGACCTCAAAATGATCTTTGGCTCTTCATCAGATAAAATACCTCATAAGGTACAGATGACTGTAGATATAGGGAGGAAACAGACTGACAAAAAGAGTATGTTCATGCAGAGGATGTTCTGATTGGTTAGGGTACCTATTTCATTCATCTGTTACTTTTTCTTCTTCACTCTATGTTTCCAATTATTATAACTTTAGGTTTATTACTCCTATTTTTAATTTTTTGATTCATTATACACAAATGGGGTACAACTTTTCATTTCTCTGGTTGTACACAAAGTAGAGTCACACCGTTTGTGTGATCATACATGTACACAGGGCAATGATGTTTGTCTCATTCCATTATCTTTCCTTCTCCCCACCTCATTTTCCTCTACACAATCCATCCTTCCTCTATTCTTTCCTTACCCCCACTTGCACTCCATTATGTATCATCCTCCACTTATCAGAGAAAACATTTGACTTTTGGTTTAGGAGATTGGCTTATCTCACTTAGCATGATATTCTCCAACTCCATCCATTTACCTGCAAATGCCATAATTATATTCTTCTTCATGGCTGAATATTCCATTGTATATATACACAATGGAATATATACTCCTATTTTATGCTTCATGTACGTGTATGTCAGATGCAAAGGACTGAAAAAAGAGGAAAACTCAGAACCAGATCATGATGGCAAATGGCATTAATGTAATCCAGAGAGTTATTCCTTAATGGCTTTAACAACTATCTCTCCTCCTCTTACGAAGATCACTTTCCTGCCTACTTAGCTTCATCTTTATCAGATCCTAGGAATGAACCTTCCCAGCACCATGGGACATAAAGCAACTTTCAGCCTCCACATGTGCACAGGGTGGTGCTTGGTTCTGGGGGAACTGGGAAGTTCTCTGCAGAAACCACTATACTAAAGATCCTGTAGACCACTTAACCCTGACTGACTAGAACATCATGATTGTGGAGAAATAAAATTTCTAAGTCTAGAGCCAAAATGATCTTTGGCTCTTTAATAACCATTTAGCTTAATTTTGTATCTGAACTAACATTCTTGTAACAGATAAGCTTCTCAGTGTGTATAGTTAAGCTAAAAGACCTATCGCCACCACCAACCCTAAAGCTAAGATGCTATGACATCTGAAACCTATAGAAGAGATCACTATGACTTGCTGTAGCCCACATGCCTGATGTTCTCATCAATGTGATTGATAGATGTGTTGATTTATGACTTTTTGTTCTGTGACTAAAAAAATCATGTAACTTGTTCCACAGCACAATTTTTCATTCATTGTAAGTTAAATCTAGGTACCCAGGTCATAGTCATTCATATTTGGCTCAGAATAAACTACTTTCTTCTTTTCTTTAAAGCAGAGTCATTATTTTATATCAGCAACTATTAGCTTCTTCAGGGCAGGGATTCAGTTTCAATACCAACACCCCAGGCACCCCACAGATGCTAAATGGCTTTGGCAATTAGATTGGCCTCTGAGAAGGCAGCTTCTGAACAAGGGTGAGACTTCTTGCCCTAAGCTACCCCCACTTTATAGCTTGGCCTTCCCCATTGATGTCAGTGGGTCTCTGAAAAGTAAATGTCATATCTCAATTCCTCACTTAAATAAAATGTAAATCGGTCAAATGAACAATGCTAAGATACAATTGGTAAAAAGGAAGAACTGATACAAAACAGACTATCTACACCACAATAATGAAAAGTTACTGTATAATCTTTTTCTAAGTTAATGTAAGTTATCCGTAAAGTAAAATGAAAAAGGGTCTTGGAGTGAGAAGTCCTGGCTTTACTTGTTCACACTGTGGTCACAAGCACATCATTTAATCACTGTGAAAATCCCATGAAACTGGAACGCTCTGACTTATCCTAGGGGTTATTGCGATAGTAATCCAAGATAATGGATATAAAGATGTTTTTACATTTTGAAGCACTGTACAAATACAAGATCATTAAAATTATAACTATGATGACCATTACAGGAAAAGTTTTATGACTCAGTTAAAAAAGCGGTACACAAAAGTATGTATGACTACATAAATTATGTGTATATTCTTGGTAAAGAATGGAAGAAAACAGGAAGAAATAAAATATTATTGGACTAGTGCAGGGGTCAGCAAGTATTTTCTGGATAGGGTCAGATACTAAATATTTTAGACTTTGGTGGCCATATAGTCTCTTGCAGTGATTCAGCTCTGCCATTATAGCCCCAAAGTGGCCCCACACAAAATGTGAATGATGGAAATACCCTTGTTCTAATAATCTTCACTTATGGACACTAAAATTTGAATTTGATATCACTTTCCCATGTCACAAAATAATACTCTCATTTTTCTTCAACTATTTTAAAATGAAAAAAAAAAGAAAAAAGAAAAGAAAAACATTCTTAGTTCTTGGTCTATACAAAAACAAGTGTTAGGCCAGATTCAGCCTATAAGCCATAGTTTTCTGACCCCTGGGTTAGAATTATGTGCAATGAACAATTTTCTTTTATTATAATTCTCTAAAACTATTATTTTGTGTACCAGGGATTGAACCCAGAGGTGCTTTCCCACTGAGGTACATTCCCAGTCCTTTTTATTTATTTATTTATTTTAGGACAGGACCTGGCTAAATTGCTGAGGCAGGCCTCTAACTTGCAACCCTGTCTCAGCCTCCTAAATTGCTGGGATTACAGGCATGTGCCACCATGTCCAGTTCTTTAATACATGATTTTTACATATAAAGGGAGAAAGGAAAACACCATGAATTCCCTAGGGCATGCCACAACCATTCAAAACTGAACAAGTTCAGCTTCATACATGAGTCTTCTTGTCCTCAAGTCTTCTGCAAACTCATGTCCCTATAATAGGCCCTGAAATCTAGGTTCCTTGTCTCCTGGGAAACTCTAGCACATGGCTTACTTGTTCTTCAGCTTTGTAATGTCAGATTTCCTTCTAAAATCTTAGGTCTCAGCTCACATATTCCTAAAACCTAAGCTTACCTCCTCCAAGGAGTATTCTACAACCAACCTCAAATCAACAACTTTAAACCCTTCACTCCCACTGCCATTCCAGCATATCTTCTCTTTCCCAAAAAGACAGCAGGATCAAGGACAGTACCTGTGCCTTCTGCTACTTTTCTGCCTCCCACAGCACCTCCTGGCGGCCTGGCTATGACATAGCACCTCAGAAACGCTGGTGGAATAAATGATAACTCAACCCAGGCACTGCAGGGGTACATTAGCAGATGGTCCATGCCTCTGCTGTTCATTTTAGTGATGCTAGGATAGTGCTCTCTAAAGAGCTGCCACAATTAGCTATATTGCCCATTATAATGGTTCATCTGGTCATTATTTTGGCACATTCCAAGCTGCTGCAAAAGCAATTATATTCTGTGCACAGAGCCACTCACCCCAATTACAGGCCTTTGCAACTTTATGAGATAACATTATACAAAGACACAGTGAATCAATGGGCTGGGTGTAAGGAGGATTTTTTAAAAAGAATGGCAAACTAATCATGTGAAACCCACTTTAATCAAACGTAGCCAATGAGGAAAATCTTGCCAAGCCACACAGACACAAGGAGAACAAAAACAGATACAAAAAAAAAAACAGGACGTCAGTGTCTTCCCCATGTGCCAATCCCTTAGTGCCAGCTAACAGAGTCCTTGTGCTCATCCTCCAGAATGCCACCTCCTGCTCAGGAAAGGGCAGGACAAGTGAGGAACTGGCAGTGGTTGCTCATTTCCCAGGAGTTCAAATGTCTCAGAGACAAGCCCTGAACAAGGACCCCAGAATGTGTCCAATTACCACCTGCCATTTATTGAAACTACTAACTCTGTGGCAGATTCTGTGCTAAGTGCTCTGCACACGTCATCCCAACCCATTCTCACAATGACTCCATGGAGTTGTGACTTTTATCCTCACTTTTTTTATATATAGGAAAAATTATATTTACAAGTTAAAACAGTACACTTAAACAAGAGGTTATATGGAGGAAAATTTTTAAGTTGTAATTCAGATCCAGTTAGAACCAGAATTGAATTCAAAAAAATCTCAGCATTTAAAGAGGATATGTTGCTTTGAGTGACCCCAGAGCTGAGAGGCTTGTGTTCACAGCACGTAAGCAATCATGCCAGAAATGAGGAAGCAGCCTTCCATGGAGCTGGGACAGTGATGCTGCTTCCCAGTAACGTCTATAAAAGGAGCAAGTGAATCCAGAGCATCAGAAGAGCAAATGGGAAGAGAGGGGAGTCTTTATGTATGTGGAGTGAACTTTGGTGCTGCCTCAGAATTACATCACCAGTGGATGCACGTTAGAAACTAGCAGATGTCTGGCTCAGCAAAACGTTTTGAGGACTCCGAATGTCTTACTAGAGTGCTGTTTGTTTTTTAGACTGCATTGCTCATGACCACCATGAAGTTTATATTGCGACCTTGTAAACCTGCACAAGTAGGTCCTCGTGTGCTTATCTGTGCTGCAGTAAATCACACACATCCCACAACTGCACGTGATGGACTTCCTAATCCACCGATTGTGGTTCACCCACCAAAACTGAGTTCAGTTCCTGCAGACTGAAAGGATTCATTGTCCTGTGTAGAATAGGGGCACCCAGTCAGTGGTGTACACTCATACTTTTCCTGGTCGCATGCTTGATAGTGTTTGTATAGTGGCTAAGATCAATGAATCTTCTGCCGTGGTGGCACTCATTAAAATCCACTTACTAGGACTCAAGTGCCAGACCTGAGTCGGATTTTAAAGCCATTGGCATCTTCTGATGCCGGCGAGTCCTATGCCTGCACGCTCCAAGCTGTGGTAAGGCATTAGGAGTCCTCCAAATGTTTTGCTGATCCTCTTTTGATAAAGATGTGGGAACAGCTAACAACTGCTGACTTGAGAGAACTGCTTTTTGAGAGGCTCAAGTGCCAGGCCTTGGGCTAGGACCTGGGGATTCAATGTTAAGCCAGTCAAATGATCTCTACCTTCATGGGATTCACCTTCCAGTAGAAGATAAAAAAAAAAAAAAAAAAGAAAGAAAGAAACTTAAAATGAAAAAAGTTTAACAAGATAATATATGAATGTGTAAAGTACTATAAATTACATAAAAAGATTAGGCAGGTAAAGAGTTATTCTTAATGACAAGGAAAGGAAGGAGAGTTTTTCCAGAAAGTCTCATCCTAAAGGTGCAGTAAGACTCTCTGCAGACTCAGAGAGCACAAGAGGGGAGTCCAGGAACCAGGCTAGACCTGCCCTCTTTACCATGTGAAGGGGGCTGGGGGCTGGGGCACTGGAATGGAAGCCTGTGTGCAGCCAGGAAAACAAAGAAAATGCAAAATTGCAGAAGGGGTTTGTACAGCGTGGGATCCAGTGGCAAGAATAAAACGGAACACTTAGGCTAACCTGTCAAAGCGAATGCTGCTGATGCTCTCAGAGTGTTTGAACCTGCAGTACGTGTAATTTATGGAACAGGGCAGGGCTGCTGTGAAGCTGCTCCTCTGGAGTGGAGCTAATGGAAGCTATCAATCTGCTAGCTACTTGTTGGTCTGAGTTTACAAAGTTGCCCGGCAGAAGCATTTCTTTCTCGGTATCCCTCCATCATGGTTCTAGGGGTTAACAAGCTATCCTTAGGCAAAGTAAAATGTATTGGTAACAGGATAAAATCCAGTAGACACTTTTCCTGTAATGGTATGATTTTAATTTTATTAAACTATCAAATCCTCATTGTAGCTATCAACCATGCATCATATAAAAAGAGAGGGATGCTGTTCAGGGCAAGGATTAGAGCAAAAAATCCACCTCATTACAAACAATAACCTCCTTACTGAATTCGAGCTATCTCCCCTGCACCCACCTAAATGCATACACACTGCTGCCTTTTCTAGAACACTGTCTTTCTTCCCTCTTGCAAAAGCCCTCTCTTCTTTGAGGTTTAAGTCATCTGTTTCGGACCCCTGTAGCCCTCTCTACTTTTGGCCACCCTGAGGACACTTGCTTTGGGCTCAGCTTCAACCAGTTCAGAGCCTCTTCCTGTGCAGTGTTTCCTCAGTCATGCCAACGGGCCTTTCAACACCTAAGCACTCCCTCCTCTGTTTCAGCACCCGCTGCCCTGGGGAATGTTTAGGGACTTTGCACTATTTCATAGGCTGTGCTATTTCTAACATCTCAAACACACATGCCCTCATCCAGTTACAAGTCCCTCCCTGCTCCTTCACGACTCTATTCCAACTTCATCAGTCCTTGAAACTCCAAAATACACAAGCACATCCTTCCTTGTCCTCAGGCTTATTACTGTCTTACAAAATGTGCTCATTTTACTACGTCATCATACACTGGCAACTTCTTTAACATCTAGCCTGGCTTACAACTGTTGGTGATGTAACTCCCCTCCCCATAAATCCTCATCTTCCCAGCAGTCCATCCAACAGATGTTACCAGATGCACTACTTAATACATACAGGTCCTCACCCAAGCATGGGAATACAGTGGATATGAGCACTGGTCACGTCATTGTGGAGCTTACAGATTTGTGGAAGAGACAACCAAATAATACTCATAGTACAGGGAGGGGAGGGAGCACACAGAGATCTGAGCTGGAATGAATTGAAGTTCATCATTTCCATCGCCCTCTAACCACCATCTTCAACATCTAGTACATTTATCTTTACAATCTATGCTCCCAAAAGTCCACCAGCCTCTGATATTTGGGGTCAATCCAAAAACCAGTCAATTGCTCTTACTGAAAATTTATGGTTTCTAATCTCAGTCTAACCTGTAGCCGGGTCTTCTTAGGTTGCCCACTTCACAACCTCCAGGGTATGATCCATATGGACTGTTATGAGGATATTTGTCTCTACTCCTGTGCATCACACAAGCTGGGCAACACAGCAGCCCTAACCGTAGCAACCTTTGTCAGGGGCTTCTGTTTGCTTGCTTCATTTTTTGGTTAACTTCTCTACTATATGGTTATAACTGTTTCAATTTTCTATACCCAGTTTCAAAAGTTAGCACAACTCTCATTTCAACCAGATAGTCAAAACTTTTGAATATACCCCAATTCCTTCTGTCCCACCAATCATCACATCTACACCTGCACATTCTCAGACTCTTCTAGAGGCTTAAAGGGAGAGGTGAGTGGCCTTCACTTCAAGTCTGAGCCCTCTGGCTCTGCTCTGGATTCCCCAACTCAGGGAACTGTCACTTTCCATCTATCTGTAGTGTCTTCAACTTCTTCCCTCTGTGTATAAATAAGTCTCTTCCTCCTCCTCAGGCACGCACTAGTTTCTGGAGATAAATCTTGCCAGGCACCTCCATTTCTTTGCCATAGGTTGAACCCAGGGCTGCCAGCATCTACCTTCAGTACCTCACCAGGACTGTTCTCAACAAGTTTTCTGTCAGATCTTCATATGTGATCTGATAGTCCCTGTATTTGTTTTCTCCCTGTATTTGTTTTCTGTTGTTGTTGTTTCGACAGGGGGTGGGAGTGACTGGGGATTGAACCCAAGTGTGCTTCACCACTAAGCCACATCCCCAGTATTTTGAGAAAGGTTCTCACTAAGTAGCTGAGGGTCTAAGTTGTTGAAGCTGGCCTTAAGCTTGCAGTCCTCCTACCTTGGCCTCCCAAGTCGCCGTGATTACAGGTCTGTGTCACCATGTCCAGCCATACATGCCCTTTCTGCAAAATGTACAACCGTTGACAATAATGTCTTTCTTCAGATGCTCTCCTCCCCTAACTTCTGTGACAACCCTCGTCTGGTTTTTCTTCTACTTTCCAGGCACTCTCTCCAGTCCACCCCTTTCTGTTTCCACAGCCCTCACTGTGTGTGGATTACTCCAACAGCATTTTAATTGTCTCCTGGATCAGGTGTCAGTCCCTTCCACCTACTCTCCATAAAGAGAACTTTAGAATTCTAAACTTCTCATCCAATCTTGTGTCTTCTCTGCATGAAATCCTCCAGCGGCTTCCCAGTGTCCACAAGTGAAGTTCATTCAAGTCTCTTGGTGCAGCATGCAGAGGCTGGTCTTCCCTAGCACCTGTAGGCCTCTTACATCTTCTATCTTGCTGCTGACCTCTTTCACTCCCAGCACTACATATAATTGAAATGCCTGCAGTTTTCCTCCTAGGCTATGCTTTCTTGACTTTATAAATCAGCAGAAGATGCTCTTTTTGCCAGGAATTTCTTTTACTACCAGCATCATTTAATATTCATGTACATAAAACAAAAATTTACATCATATAAAAACAAACCCCCTCCCCTAAGAAGTAGGGCATTACCAATCCTAGTAATATCAGTTCAGGGATCCTTCTCATCCTCCTCCAGAGGTTAAGCAACTACTATCATAAATTATGGATTTCTAACTCCCTTGCTTAAATTTTTTCTTTACTTAAAATTTTACTGAGGCAGAATAACTTTTGCATATGCATCAAACCATCATTACATCCAAGAGAGTGACATTTCATCCAGGAGCACTCTATCACTGAGCTACACCCAGCCCTTTTTTCGTTTTTATTTTGGTTTGGGGATTTAACCCAGGGGTGTTTAACCGCAGCCCTTTATTTATTTTTTTAAGACAGTCTAAGTTACTTAGGGCCTTGCTAAATTGCTGAGACTGGTCTCAAACGTGCAGCCTCCATCTCCTGAGTCATTGGGATTATAGGCCTGCACTGCAACACCCAGTGGATGTCACTTCTTAATACCCAATGTTGTTGAACACTTTTCATGTGCCTATTTGACACCATTTATCTGCTTTAGTGAGGTTAAAATCCTCTGTTATCTGTTAAAATCCCTCATCTTTCTGTTATTGGCTGTTTTCTTATTGGGGTTTAAGAGTTCTTTGTAGATTTTGATTCAAAACCCTTATTAGATATGTGACTTGCAATTTTTTTTTTTTTCCTGTCTGGTGTGAGGCTTATCTTTTAACAGTACCTTCCAAAACAGAGAAATTTTTGTTCCAAATATTCCCCCACCTTATGTTTCGTTATGGACAGTTTGTTGAAATGTCCAAGATTGTTTTTTTCAGTACTGGGAATTGAACCCAGGGGCACTCTACCACTGGGCCACATTCCCCAGTTTCTGGTTCCCTCCAATTTGTGATCCTCTTGCCCCAGCTTGGAGTATCTGGGATTACAGGCTTATACTCCCACACCGAGCTAAGATTACTAATCTTTCTTCTATAAAGGCAAATCTACTTTTAAGCCCACCCAGCATGTTTTTCTACTTTATAGCAACTTTCATCCCAAGAAGTTTGTGCAGATTTTTTTTATCTTTCATGACTCCTCTTAACATGTTCAGTCTTTTATTTCTTGAAGAGTTATAATTGTTTTAATGTCTTGTCTCCTTTTATCTTCTGTATCACTTCTGGGTTGGATCTACTGGATTGGATTCCCACCCACCCCATTATACATCATATTTTTCTACTTCTATGTATGACAATTTTTTATTTGATGCTAGACACTATAAATTTGCTTTACTGAGTGCTGGATCCTTTGGTATTTCTGTAATTATTGAACTTTGTTCTAGGATATCACTAATTTAGCTAGATATACTTTAATCCCTTCGGGTCTTACTTTTAAGAGTTGCTAGGCAGAACCACAGTAATTTTAGCCTATAGTTAATTTTGCCCCAGTGCTGAGACAGAATTCTGAGTACTCTACCAAAATACAAAGTTTTTCCACATTTGCTGGTGGGAACATTTCTAGTCCTACGTGAGCTCTGAGTATTGCTCCCTCTACTCTCCTTGGGTGGTTCTTTCCCCGCCTCAGTAGTGTCCTCACTTGCACTGATTGGTTCCCAGCTGAAGGTACAGGGGCATACTTTGCAGATCTCACCTCTTTCTGTCCCACCTTCACCCACTGGTACTCCTAGTTTCATCTCCTCACTCAGAGAGGGGCTGATCCTTTCCGCCTTGATCGTCCCTGCCAAGAACACAGCCTGGCAACTCTCCCTAGGCAGTAAGCCAGGGCAGTCATAGAGCTCACATGGTTTTCCATTTCTCAGACATCATTCTCCTTTGTCCTCTGATAACCTGTGGCCTAAAAATTATTTCAGCCAGGCGTGGTGGCCACACCTATAATCCCAGCAGCTCTGGAGGCTGAGGCAGGAGGATCCCAAGTTCAGAGCCATTCTCAGCAACTTAGCAAAGCCTTAAACAACTTAGCAAGACCTATGTCTCTAAATATTTTTAAAAAGGTCTGGGGATGTGACTCAGTGGTTAAGTGCTCTAGGGTTCAATCCCTAGTACCCCCAACCCCTCCAAAATCATTTCATATACCTTTTCCAATTTTTTTTTTAAATTGTTTAAGGAGGGTGTGTCAATCTGGTCCTCGTTGCTTCATCTTGGGCAGAATCTCTCCTACTTTTAACAACTGAACGGTTCCCTAAATATGTTGTTTATTTTAAGCATTGTGAAAATAATTATAATATATGCACTGTCCTGAATTTCAGTTTTATTTTACTCGAAATTAAGTTGTTAACATTTAGCCATGTTGCTACAGGTAATTGTAGTTCATTATTTCTACCATTGAATAATATTCCTTCTTATGAATATACAACAGTATCTTCATCTATTTTGCCACTATTTGGCTTGATGCCTATTCTTGTGTTTTACTTATTATTTACTGAGTTTTTTGCTTTTATCTTACTGCTTTGTTGGATT
>JAJEJO010052358.1:0-123317 GCA_020662805.1 Glaucomys volans
AGTGTGGGGTTCTTCCCAGAATATCACTTTTGGAATACTTGTGGTTGGAAAAAAATGCAGAAAGGTTGAAAGGAATTTAATGAGGCCTCCATCTCCCCCAGAAACTGGGACTCATTCATTTAACATTTGCTGAAGACTTACGAGGTGCAAGGCTTTGTATGGGGTGCATGGTTGTAGCCCAGATAATTCACCCATTAGCCCTGGAAGGTAGACATTAGTGTCCCCATTTAACACTAGAGCTTGGCACATGATTAACATTTCAAAATTCAAGAGCTATAATTATTTCATGCACCTTTGGAAGGAGACAATGATAATAAGAAAACAGGCTAGCATTAGGAGTTGGGTGAAACCCACAAATAAATCATAATCAGAGTATTTCTGGGCCCTGATTTTTGTTCAAGGGAAAAGTGGAGTTCAGAGAGAAGCCTAGAGGTTTCTCAGCATGGCCGTGTTACTTCATCCAGGAGAGTGTCCCCGCCTGAGCCCCTGCAACCACATAGCTTTCATAACCCCGCTCTCCAAGCCTCCAAGTCACCACCTTCTGCAACATGGCAACAGCAAGGACCCTGCAAAGGTTGTGCTGAGTACTGAGTCCTTTACCTGTTTTTCTGGTGACAGGCCTGACACTGCCATGTAGGTGCTGCCAATGGTCTTGATCTTTTCGATGTCTTGAAACCGGTCTTCACCAAGCAGCTGCAACAGATCCGGACAGTGTTAGTCCTGGGGTCACTCTTCCCCCAGGCTGAGCTCCTGAAAATGGGCCCCTGGCTCACATGAAGGAAGGTCTAACTCTAATGGCCTGGGATCCATGCCTCTGAGGGTCTCGCAGTCAGCTGGTCACCGTGTATTTATGGAGCACCTGCCAAGTGCCAGGAGCCTGGATGGGTGCCACCAGACACCCTGGAAGGAGTAGGTGAGTTTCAAAGAATCTTTGAAATAAACAAGGCTGGTCGATTAGTTCAAAGAAGACATCAAGACTGTCCTCAAATCCATCAACAAATCTCATTGGTTCTCTTTTCACCCTGTGCCTAGAGTCTTACCTCTTCTTAGCACCTCCCTGCCAGCACCCTGGCCTAAGCCCCTGCTAGCTCCCAGCTGGGCTATCCTGATACCTACTGCCCTCACCTCCTCTCTCCCAGCATGGTGGCCAAATGATCCTGTTTACAAGTGAATCGGAACATGTTCCTGCTTTATACAAACTCCCCAGTGGCTTCCAGCTCTTTTCAGGGACAAAGCCAGTCCTCACTGCCACCTGCAAACTTGTCACAACCTGACCCCTCCCTGTTATCCCCTTTGCTCACTTTATGCCAGCCACACTGACCTCCTTGCTAGTCCTGGAACAGGCAGGCCCACTTCAGCCTCAGGAGGTTTGCACTTGCTGTTCCCCTGGGATGACTACTCCCCTGCAGACAACCCGTGGCTCCCTCCCCCTGTAAGTCTTTCCTCAAGTCCCCACTTGTCCTTGCACAGCTTGACCACTGCCCTGTCTGCAGGTGAGCACAGCACTTCTTCTCTTCCTCTCCTGTTTTGTCTTCTCTCCCTAGCACTTACCCCTGGTTTGGCTTACTTATCACCACCTTCCTCTCTCCTCACTGGAATGCAGGACTCCAGGGACATGTACAGATGGAGCTGAGCATGTTGGAGGGAGGAGCAAGCCAATGAATGGCTGGAGTACAGAATGGTTGCCATCCCAGCATGTCCACCATCTTCACCTGCAGCTTGGATTTTCATGCTAAGGAAGGGAAACCTTGGTCTCTTATTTAGTAACGATGGTAAGCAAAATAATGCCTCCCGACCTAGCCTCCTAAGACTCTATGTCCTAATCCTGGAAGGCACACATTGGTTATTTCTCCTGGTAAAAGGGACTTTGCAGGCATGATTAGTTTAGGGCAATCTAATCACAATGGTCCTTACAAGAGAAATTGGGAATCAGGAGAAATAGAGAAGCACATATCATATGGAAGCAGAACTCAGAATGATGTGATTGCTGGCTTTGCAGATGGAGGAAGAGGCAATAAGCCAAGGAATGCAGGTGGCTTCTAGAAGCTGGAGAGAACAGGGAAATGGATTCTCCCTAGCGCCTCCAGAGGGAACGCAGATCTGCCATTGCTTTAACAAATTTCTGTTGTTTTAAGCCACTAAATTGTTGATAATTTGTTGCAGCAGCAATAGAAACTAATACAGCTACTACTCATTGAGCTCCTATATGTCTGAGAAACAATTTATATGAGGTCTCAGCCATCTCAGAGCTCATAGCCCAGTAATGTCAGATGTTAAAAATAAATGATCACACCCTAGTTCAAATTTAGTTATGCTTATGATGGAAATGTACAGGTTGTAGGCATAAGAAGTATAGACCATTTTGATCCAATCTGGTGAATCTGGGAAGCAACTCATTTATAACTTCAGTTCTAAGGTATGAGAAGGGGTTTCCTAGCAGTGAGTGTATGAATCTGTGTGTTGGGAGACTGGGGGCACAGGAAGGGTTGAGGGAGCATCCAGACCCAGGAGATAGCATAAACAAAGCCCCGAGTTGGGAGAGGGTGCAGAGGGGCTTCAAAGAAATGCACAGAGATCAGTTTGACTGCAGTGTGGTAAGCCTGGCTGTGAGCCGAAGGTGAGGACCTGGGAGAGGAAGTAGGGCCAGAGCACACAAGGCCCTGTAGGACACATGGAAAGTACTGAAGACATAGGCCTTCAGGCTATCACAACGGCAAGCACTGAGAGGGTTGAGAAGGCAGAGAGTGGGTTGGATTTGGATTTTGGAAAGGTGATTCTGGATGCTGCAGGGGAGAGGAAACATGGGGTGCCCTATTGCAGTATCAAAGCAGGAGATAATGATGGCTTGGGTTAGCGATGGACACAGACATATTTGAAGAGACTGTATTTGTGATAGACTAAACAGTGCTTTGTGTTTTGCAGCCTAAGAAATAGCTTCTAATGACATTTGAGAGTGCAGGTTGTAGCACTGTGTGTGTGTGTGTGTGTGTGCGTGCGCACGCGTGTGTGTGTTGACCTGTATGTATGTGTGTGTGAGTATATATTTGAAGATGTGTGTGCTTATGTGTATGGGGCTTGTGTGCATATCCATGTGTGCATGCCTGGGGGTTATGGGCATGCACATACACACGTGTATGTGTGTAGTGTGCACAGATGGTTTTTGTGCAGCAATGCCAACTTGTGTGGGTTTGTGTGTGGACGTGCACACGTGTGTATGCAGTATGTAGGGGTGTTACTTATGTGCATATATTGACATGTGTGCATCTCTGAGTGGGCATGTACACACAGGCACTTGTGTAAGGAGCGTATGCATGTTTGTATACATGTGTGTTTGAGTGTGTGCTTGTGTTTGAGGGTGGCCAGGAGGCAGAGGAGAGGCAGACTAGAAAGTCAAGGCAGATTTGAATTATACAACTTGCTGTTCTATCCCAAGCCCTCACTTTATATTGGTGATTGCCATTACTCCTGGGGACATTGAATAACTATCAATAATTTCTAAGGCTCAGACATTACCATGCTATGAACTCACATGGAGCGATTCCCTGACCTCACAAGGGCTGGCTGACCTCCGTGCTTCTGTAAGACCCTGTCACCTAGAAGCACGCACTTGTGCCTGGCTGCTCCTCTGAAAAGCTTCCTAGGTGCCCCACCTCACACCCTCAGCACTCTTTGGTCACTTTAAGGTGGACAGCAGCCCAAGTGGACAGTAAAATGTTTGCAGCTAGGGTCAAGGTGGCATATTTCTTTGTGTCAAATCTAAGGGCCTTGGATGCATTGGTGATTGCCATTACTCCTTGGGGACATTAGGTGCTATTGGATGGCCTCTTCCCTCAGTGTGTTTAACAAACCTTCACCTAGTACCAATGATAAGCTATGTAACTCCAGTCAGTAATTATTTTGTGTCCAGTTTATGTAAGGAAACCGGGGTAACAGGGTTGATGGAACTGTTTTAAGTTCACCCATCTAGGATGAGCCAGGGCGAGACTTTGCACCCTGAGGCTTGGGTCCAATGTTCTGCTTGCCTGCCCTGTCACCTTGCCTTCAAGTAGAGGTTTTCAAAGTGTGGTCCCATCTGCATTACTTAGAAACAAAGTCATGGTTGCATCCTCACCTAATGACTCAGAAACTCTGGTCATGGCTTAGCAAGTCTTCCAGGTGGTTTTGACACACACTGAGGTTGGAGAGGCACTGCTTAATTAAAGGAAGAGAATGGGCAGCCTGGAGGGTGGGTGACTCATCCATTCGAGTGCTCATTCAGTAGGTGATTATTGAATGCTATCTTCCAGGCCCTGGGATGTGAGGTTGACAAGATCGTCTTTGCTTCCGATGCCTGTAGTGTCCCAAGATGCCCTCTACTACAGGTCATGGGCACCTGCACACTACTTTGAGGTCTGAAGCTAAGGTGGATTTGAATTTTTCTTCTAGATCTGACACTTGAACTGTGCAATTCTGTGATGCATTCCACCAAATCACTGGATAAGTCATGGCACATTCCAAGCCCCTCTTCCAGATTTGGTTATTAGAGACCCATGGGAGGCTGTGAAGTATTCCCACCTCAGGGCTCTGTGCCTCCTTTGCCTCTGCCTGGCGCCATCCCCACAGTTATTCCTCTGGCTTCTTCTACACCTTCTTTTCCTCCAGGATCCCCACATATGTCAGCTTCTCAGGAGGCTCTTTTGATGTTTCTACCTGAGATTGCACCATGGATGTCCAGATATCCTGTTTCTCCTAGGACAGAAAAGTCCCTTAAGATGTGAGCCTTTCAGTGTCCTGGGTAAATGGAATGAGTGGGTCTCCCTAAATCTCCCTTCCTCTTTTCCTAGCTACATAATTTTAAGGGTCCTGTGCAAAAGAAGACATGGAACCCCTTGATCAAAAATTAAGACTTACATGATGGCAACAGCAGGACATTAAACCAAGTGCTGTTCCCTTGGGGGACTGAGCAGGTCATTTGACTGTGAAGCTGGCCCTAAGTGGAAGAGTGAGGAGTGACTGAAAACTCCCTGGCTCCAAGGCTGACATTTGGCCCCTTATTTCCTAATGTTGGCAGACATTTAGATGTAATTTCTGGTTCTCCAACTCTTTGATTTCTTTTAAGGTTGTAATATTCTCAGGGTCTCAAGTCCTGTAAATGGATAGACAGATGGACGAACCAAGTAGTCAAGGTAGGTTTTCTAGAGACTATCTGGGTATAGCATCCTCTCAAAATTAATCAGAAGCCAAGAAAGGCAGTCAATTCCTGCTCAATAGAAACTCTTCTGGGATCATGGGGAGCACAGATTCTATGACTTGCTTTGCTTTGGGGTGTGTGTGTGTGTGTGTGTGTGTGACTTGATTCACAACTCAGGCAGCTTTTGTTCATTATGTGAGTTTCTTGAACTAACTTAAGGCTACTCTTCTACCTTTGCTGAGATTCTGCAAATTATGCCCAGGATACAGGTCCTCACTCAGCCTTGGGTGTCTGATATTTGCCTCAAGGTTGGCCTTTTAGCAGCCCTTTGACTGTTAAAATTTTAGCTCAAGGATCTCAGATGCTTTCAGCTACCCCTCTCCTCCCCACCAACTTTGCCTCTGTGCAGCTGCGTTTCCTCAGTTTTCCACTGGCTGAGGGTCTGATCCGACTTGGCCCTGTGGGAGCATGGACCAGGCTCTGCTTTCTTCTCAGAACTTCTTGGCATGGAGTCAATTTCAAGCCCAGGCACCGGTAACCCCACCTCAGAAGTCCATTTAGAGGCAGCAAGGGGCTTCGTTATCTCCTTGAATATATGTGCAGCAAATTTACCTACTCTGTGGTTAAATGTGTCTGGGTCACAATGTGGGTCCCATGACCCCCTTCCACTAATGCCAATGGAGAACCAAGTGTGAGAGGACTTATAGCCCTTGGAGAGGAAGGGCTGTGGGGTGAGGAGCTGGTGTCGGCTTATTGCAGTGTTGCTGAGTGTTTTCGGAGTCATGTCAGCTTTCCTCTGTGCCAAGAAAGACTTTTGCAAAATCTCAGGTTGCTGTGGTGATTCTATCAGCAAGAGAGCAGCAGGAGCATTCAAGTGAGCTTTGCAGGGAAGATCTAGAGGGCCTATGTAGAGAGGAAGGAGGAAGGCATATCTGTGCACATGGAGCCGCACAGGGAAAGCTCTGGGTTGGCAAGCCAGGGAATTTAGGCTTCAAAGGATGTGGCAGAATGTGCTGCCTTTGGTGGCTGCAGATGGTGAGATCTAGGCAGGGGTGGGAGTGGGTCGGGGAGCTAGATAACTCGGTACTAGTTACCCAGGTCAGAAATGTGGCCTGAACCGAGGCATGGGTTGTGCCAATGGTGACAGGCTGGTCTGAGAGCCCTAAGAAGGTACTGAGACGCCTGCACTGCCATGTGGGTCACAGCACATTCTCAGTAGCCACGGTGTGCATCCAACCTCAGTGTTCACTGATGAATGGAAAAAAAGTGGGGTATAAATATATATAACAGAATACTCCTCAGCCACCAGTAAGAAGGAAATTCCATCCATTGGGACAACATGGACGGACCTGGAGAGCATTATGTTAAGTGAAATAAGCCAGGCACAGAAAGGCAGACACTGCCTGATCTCACTTACATGTGGAATCTAAAAATGGAACACACAGAAGCGGAGTGTGGAGTGCTGGTTACCAGCAGCCAGGGGTGGTGGGAGATATTTGCTGTAAGTACACTCTTTCTGTTAGGAGGAATAAATTCTTGAGGGTTGTGGCACACCATGGTGGCTACAGTTAATAATACTGCTTTGCACACTTGGAAATTGCTAAGAGGGCCAGTAAGTGCAAAGCCTTAGGTCTCGCTAAGGAGCTGCCCTGGGGGGGCCATCGGAAGGTTTTAGGCTTCAAAGGGATGTTTGATTTTAAGTGTTTTCACCCCCCCACACACAAATGGTCAGAATGTGAGGCGATGAATATGTTAATTGGCTTGATTTCAACATTTTCCAATGCATACATTCACCAAGCCTCAATTAGCTCAGCTCATAATTGTCATTGTGATAATTAAGTCAGACAATACATGGTGTCTGTGTTTAGAATGCAGCCTAGAATTCTGTAAACCCAGGAACACCCACAGAGGTGACAATGAACATGAAGCTTATGATGCAATGATGCCCGTTTGTGGCTGTGAATCCCCGAGGCTCGGGTTTACCTCGTCAAAGTCAGCAATGATCTCGTTCAGCAGGCGCAGGCATTCTACTCCCTGGTTGTTCATTTCAGTCTGAGAGTAAAAGTCTGCGAATCCTGGGATGGAGGCAAACATCACCCCGACAGCATCGTAGGACTGAGAGTACAGCTCCTGGATGGAGAGACACACAGAGGGAGCCAGGCATGATCACAGGAGGTCAGATCCCGCATCGCTGCTACCTGGGCAGTTCGTAGAAGCCCAGTGAGAGGACAGCACACGGAGCCTGGGTACCACTGCCAACACGGGTAACAGGGTTCCTTAGACAGGGTTGCTGATGAAGAATAGGAGTTTATTTTTCACAGTTCCGGATTCCATGTCTGCTGAGGACTCACTTTCTGGTTTATAGATGACACCTTCTACCCTGGGGACACTCTTGATAAGGGCACTAATCTCATTCATGGCTTAGTCACCTCTCAAAGTCTCCACCTCCTAATCCCATCACCTTGTGAATCAGAATTTTAACATAGGATTTTTGGAGGGACACAGACATGTCATCCATCACACCACAATCGGAGCATCATTGCCAATGGGTTGGGACCATCAAAAATACGTCATCTCCAGCCTCAGCTGGGCTCTGAGTTCTCACTGTCCATTTGTTTGTCCTTGGTCAGCTTCTTTTGTTCTCCTCAATGACTGACCCAACCCCACCACTCTCCTAAACCTACTCTCCACTCTATTCCTTTCAGTAGGACCCTTGCCTTCTACCTCAGTAGAAAACTGTTGCTCTGGGTGGTGACTCACCTCTGTTCTGACCCTTATGCACGTCTGTACCTTCATATGTATTTTCATCCTCCTTTGCTTCAACTCCAGAGCATGTCTTCCTTCTCTTCCCAAGGTCAAGGCTTGTACTTGAGCTCTTTACCCTCTAATAATTTACTCAGCAACTTACTCCCTTGATATTCCTTTCCAAACACTCTTTTCTCCTCCATTCCTCTCCCTGCTCCTCCTCATGCTCTAAGCGAGTCTTCTAAGGGAAAGACCAGCATGCCCTGGAGCCTGCGAACACTGTGACTGTCTGTCAACCTGTCCCTTTTCGTCTTTCCTTCTGTCTTTCTCAAACTAGTTTTCTCCATTGCCTTTTCCTAGTCATCTCTCAGGTGGGATTAAATTAATGGATAATAGGCCAGCCTGCCAGGCAAGGTGGAAAAACCAGCGTGCCTGTTAGTTCATACACTGGGCACCTGCAATTTGGCTCACTGGTCATGCAAGACCTCAGTTCTCTTGACTTTCTATGCTTTAGTGAAATACTTTGTTTTTTTCATGCCTGGTACCTTTAAAGATGGTTTCCCCCACTTTCTTCCATTTTAATGTGGATGGTTGCTTCAGTTCTGTCCTTGGCCCATTGACTGGTTCAAATTTTACACACTTACCTGGTCTATCTCATTCACTCTGAGCCTTTCCAATACCCATGTGCAGATGGTTTCTGAATTTCTACCTCTAGGTCTATTCTGGGGCCTTGGACTTCCATGGCTCATGCCGGGTTTTCCTCACACTCCTCAGTTTACAATGCTATCAACCCAGCGCATCTCCTCTCCTGCTAATCCTATGTCTGTTCTTTCATCCTCTAACTCTGCTGGAGGCACCAGAGTTGCCAAACCCTCAGTAATGGAATCCGAGAGTTATCACTGAATCTTTATTCATTGTGCCCACATTCATTAAATTATTAAGTCCCACTAGGTTTGTTTTTGTCTTCTAAGGGTTAAAAAAAATGCTCCTACAATTTAAAAAAATCAGACCCTTGGCAGTTCCTTCCTTGACCACTCATATGACAGCCACCTCCTGGGAGACCTCAATAGCTTCCTCCACAGGTCAACTGGAGGTATGGTTATACTTCTCCAATTCTTAAAACCCTTTGGTGGCTCACTCTTGCCCTCAGGATAAAGCTTAAACACTGTTGTGTGGCTCGTGTTCAGGCCCTCACTCCCGCCACCTCTTCAGCCTCATTGCCTGCAGTTCCCCAGGTTGGATCTGGGGCCCAAGAAACCTGCCCAAGCATCAGCAGTCTGCACTTTTCTCTGAATGACCACTAGGGGGCACTCTGCACACATGCCAGCTACAGCCTGGAAGTGCCATGATATCAGGGCCCCTCAGGAGAAGTTCTCAACCAGTGACTAATGGCAAGTGGCGTATTGTATCCACCTCTTTTTTTTTTTTTTTTTTTTTTTAACTTTTGGGACCAGGTAACTTTGAGGTAAGCTTTTATTCCATTTCCCTCAATTCTCCTGGGGGATTAAGCTCCAGCTGCCCACAGAGGAAGCTGATCTGATAATGGATTATTTATCAGTTGCTTTCCTTCCCACTCTCTTTCCTACCAGGGTGTCCTGGGACCACCTATGGGGAAATTACTTGCTCTAACTTCCTGGTTTCAAGGTTTGCTTCTAGAAGAAGTCAAACAAGGACACATGCACATACTGTTTCTATTTCACACTTAAATGCTTCAATTCCCTCTGCCTGTCCCACAGTGTGTCCTTGCCGCTCAGCAGTTGCCTTCTTAACCAGGCTCATTCTTCACTAGCTCCTTAGAGACCATGTCTTCCATAAACCTTCAGGCTCCCAGATGGGTCAGGAGGCTGAGTCGATGCTCTAGCAGTGCCCTGGGCAACTCTGCAGTGTATCTATTGCCCTCTGCATTGTTGTCTTCATGCCCATCTCTCCTTTCAAAGGTGAGTTCCATGAGGGCGAAGCCCACATGCTCTCCATTGCAGGGCCCTGAACGCAGTTAATTCTATTGGATGTCTGCAATGTACTGCACACGCTACACGGGGCCTGGGGTAGCATACATACTCAAAGCTGAGTTAACGACTCCTTGGCCTTTGTGGGAAGCATTAAAGCATACAGATGTTTTCACATGGACTCAGTGAGTCCATCATTGCAATAACCCTGTGAAGTAGCCAGCTATTATCCCTAACCTACAGATCAGCCAAGGAGACTGAGGAGTTGTTTGGATCTCACAGCTAGTAGGGGAAGAGCAGGTTTAGAGGATTCCAGGGCCTTCTCCACTCTACACACCTGCATGCACCTCCTCTGCCTGTCATGCCCTAGGTTTGGGAAAGATGGTGTCACAAATTCATGACCAATGCATCCTGAGCTTTTGCTGTGGATGAATTTGAACTGCTGCCTTCTCTAGTCCTGGTCCAAAAGACCCTTGAGGAGATAAGACAGATTGAAGTACTCATGGCCTTTACACAGTGGTCCCCACTCGTGTGTTGTGGCCCAGTGACTGTGGCTCTCCCCAGTCACATGCTTCCCAGTGAGAGGAGGCGAAGTAGGGCATGAGAGGTAGAATTTCCCTCCCCCCACTTCCCCACTAGGCAGAAAGTGTTATAGGGAGTTCCTTCCATGGGTCAAGGCAGGAATGTGGGAAGAGAGAGGACCACTGGTACAGAGTGGGTCCATAACCTGGGTAAGCAGGTGAATTGGAAAGGAAGTGCCAATTCCTGCTTTGCCTTTGCCCCTAGTTGCACTTACATGCTCTTCTTGAGTTGTCATTTGCTTCTCAAGCATCATGGTTGACAGTGGCTCTCTCAGTGATCCTGGTCACAGCTTTTAACCTTGTCCCTTTGGGTCTGGGAGGTGGAGACAGCTCCGACCATTGCCCACCCCAGAAGCTGTTATCGTCTCATTCTTATCCCTATTGTCTCAACAGAAAAGAGATGGCACACTCAAATAAAGGGAACCGAAGAGAGGGTTAAAGAGCCTGATCAGAAAGATGAAGCAAGAATGTAGGGAACACTAAGAAATCCCTCAGGAGCCCAGGGCTGTGGCCCTGAGCTGTCATTCCCCCTGGTTCAAAGGGACAAGAAGAGTCCAATGGAAGTGAGTGGATTTGGTATTGAAGGCAGCGTGGCTGGGGCCTTCAGAGGAGATTTTAAGTTCTGTGGAGGAACACTGCCGGTCTCACATGGTTTCAAGGGAATAACTATCCAGACCTCTGTCTCCTCCCCATTCCTCTGACCTTCTATTCCAGTTCCCCCATTGTGGCTCTCACTTGGGTGTCCGAGGGCATGAGTCATTGATGTAGCCCATGCAGGTCTCTGTTCCTGCTTCCTGCCCCAAGTAGACCAGGGAGAAGAGGATGAACGGACTTGGAGGGGCACAGGAAGCACTCCAGCCCACCTGCCCACACCTTGAGAGGTGGCTTCTTTATTCAACTCACTCTAATTAACTGCTTTGAGTGTGCCATCTGTTTCTTGCTATTTTGGGCTTAAAGAAGATAAAATCAGTCTGTAAACTGGGAAGGGATGGATGAATATAGAAATGCTATTATTGTTGGATTGTCATCTTCCTCTGGTTGGTTGGAAGTACATACAAGACTTTGTGGAGGATTTTGAGCATGCGCATGAAGTTCCCTGCCTTTCCAGGCTTAGTGTCCTCTTGGTTCAGAGAACCACTGTCTTGACCTTTACCCACCAGGCCTGTCTGATTTCAAGTCCTGTATTTCTTATACCAAGTGGAGCTACCTCTCTGCAGGGGAGACCCAGTGTCTGTGACCTGCTGACCTTACTGCTATCCTTTCATGCATCCAGGTCCCCACTTAACATGCCCTTCTCAGAGTGACTTCCATGACCCCTGTTACAGTCTGAATGGATCTCACCAAATTCACGTGTTGAAACTTAACCACCAATGTGACGCACTAAGAAGTGGGGCTTTCAGGAGGTGACTAGGTCATGACACCAGAGCCCTAGGGATGGGATTAGTACCCTATGAAAGGACTTGAGAGAGTGTGTCCCTTCTCTCCTGCTCTTCTGCCACGTGAGGACACAGCATTCCAAGTGTCATCTTGGAAGCAGAGTGGACCTCACCAGATGGTGAACCTGCTGGAGCCTTGATCTTGGACTTCCCAGCCTCCTGAACCATGAGAAAAATTTCCTGTCTTTATAAGTGGTTTTGTCAGGTATTTTGTCATTGGTGCACAAAGAGACTAAGATACCCATGTGAAGTGAGTATCTAGTTCATTACTTACCTTTTTCTGTTCTCATAGAATGTACCCCAACCTGACACACGTTATACATTTATCTGCTCTATTCTCTGTCTTCCAATGACAATGCATGCTTCATAACAACAAGGGCTTCTTTGACTTTGTTTAGTTTTAACCCCAGTATCTAGAACAATACTTGGCACATAGTTGGCACTTGATGCATACAGGTTGACTGAATGGGTGAAGAGGTGGGGCTGCAACTGGGAAGGAGCAGATAAAGTAACGATGGCTCATATTTATCAAAAACAATAGCAGCTAACCCACACGGTGCTCTTAAGAGTCGCCTGGCACCACTGAAGCACTCTGTGCATAGTAACGCATGTGGGTGTTGTCACCCACTGGGGAAGCTGGAAAACGCTGTGATGCTCCCTTTGCAGACAAGGAAAATGAGGTCCAGCAGGGCCTGTCACTCTCTCATGGCCAAGTGGTGCTGAGAGGAGGGGGTGTGACTGCTCTTCACACCTACAGTCTTACTCCACCAAGGCAGCCTGGCACCAGGCTGAGCTGGGTACAGAGGCGATGCATTGTTCTTACCCAATTTATCTCTCACACCAGCTCAGCAAGGTCACTTAGATGATAAAATGGACAGAGAGGTTGGGTAACTTACCTCACAGAGCTAGTTACTGGCAGAGATGGAACTTACACTGCATGCACTCTCCAGCACCTGGGACTCTTAAGAGTTTGTCAGAGTCCTGTTCACAGCCCTAAAAAAGCCCCAGGAGCCAGCGGGGTTCCTGGGACTCAGTGCTAGCCTGCTTGACACTGATGACTTACCCAGGCATGGATTCTCAGCTGGCATAGCCTGAAAGAAGGCTCTTTCTGCCAGATGAGAAGGAGCACTTGGACCTTTGTTCCAGTGACATGGTTGGAACAGCCTGGGATGGGATGCCTGCAGGGGTGAGGTCTGTCCTCTGCCCTGGGTCTGGGTGGTGTGAGCCCTTGTGTCATTGCAGCCCTTCTCTGCATGTACTTGCAGCAAGGTGGAGGAGGAAGAACACTTTGGCTTTGGTGTTTCCCACACTTGGGTTTGAATATGAGCTTAGTACTTGCTAGCTTTATGACCCTAAGCAAGTTCTTTTCCTTCTCTAAGCCTCAGTCTCTCATTCATGAAATGGGTATAATAATTCTTACCTCTTATTGCACTTAGAACAAACTCCTTCAATACTGGCCTTTTGTACCTATATTCCTCTGCTCTTAAGATACTGAAGTGCAGGTGGTCTTTGCCCTCCTTTGTGACAAATACCCTGCAGTGTTGCCGTTCTTTGCCTTTGACTATGTGGGTCTGTCTACCTGAAATACTTTTCTTCTACTTCCTTGCCTGTTCAACATCTGGGTCTTCAGAGCCTAGGGAAAATTAGAGCCCTTTTACAGATGAGGAAACTGAGGCTCAATTTGCCTCAAGTCACAGTTCTTAAATGGCAGAACTGGAACTTGAATGCATGCTACTCTGGCTTAATAACTTGGGTTTTTCCCACTAGGTCACAGTGACTCCCTTGAAGGACTTTAAGAAGGGCTAGAGCTCAGGAGGGGAGAGGAAAGAGAGGTTGAGCTTGCAGCGATGGTGTTGTGGTGGCTTCAAGTGTGCCCTTGGCTGCTGTGGCCTTGAACTCACACACACAGGCTCCCCCTGAGAAGTCACCTGGCCTCTGCAGCCACAGGTTACATTGGCTGCTCCTCTTTGAGCAAGGCCCAGGGAACCATGTCCTGAGGAGCAAGACCCATGTTGATGTGTGTGATTCAGGCAGTTTGTATGCACAGAGAAACCTCTCGAGGCCAGCTGATGAAACAGTGCCACCCTAGGAGAGACCTGGGGAGGTGATGGGGCAGGAAGAGGTGGTGCCTGGGTGCGCCTATGACTCCCGAAACTCACACGTGCTTCCAATCATACTCCAAGGTTTGTATCACGGTTCAGATTTATATCAAGAAGAGGAGCTAAAAATTTCTTTGATCTAAGAGTAACAGCTCACGAAGCTGGGGCCTCCTGCAGAGCCCCGCAGTCCTGCACCACCCTGTGCCTCTTCACCTGTTATACCTGCCTGACCCCCTCTCCTTCTCTCTATGTCCTGTGCACGCACATACATGCTCCCTAGTCTTGCCTCACCCCCAGGACAGCTTGGGCAGCCGCGTGGCAAGGAAGAGAGTGGCACAGAAGCCAGAAATGTGAGGGACTGGATTTGCGGTGCTGTGTTGAGTGTGAAGCCAGCCCCCAACTTCTTAGGGCCCCAGTGTCTCCTCTGAGGTCTGTGCATGGTACGAAAGGTGATGTGCCTCAACTGCCTGCCTCCTCGTCTGGCCTGCAGGATGTCCAGTGAGCCGTATTTCATCACAATGTGCAAGCTCTCCAGGTGATGCAAGCGTGTTAGCGTCTAATCCTAGTTGAGTGTGAACTGTTTGAAGATTTTTAAAACCTCAAATAATCCTGACTGGACTTTTGTTTGATAATGTCACATATGTCAATGAGGGCTGATGCCGCCATTTGTGTGGCTTAGTGGGTATAGCCCACTTAGCATGCATCCCTAGTTGGTTTCCTTCCTTTCAGGAGGAAACCAGTATCTCCCTGCTTTACCCACTGGTCCAAAATACCTTGTTGTTTGGGAGTCTTGGCTGAAAGGCAGCTCTCTTCTCAAGTCCCTTTGTTTCTGAGGTCCCTGTGTTTCCTTCTCTCCATCTGGTGGTCACGGTTGATGCACCTCAACATTCCCTCTGCTTTTGTGGCTCTGTCAAGAAGCTCTCAAAACCAAGCCTCTGGCCTCAGGGAGTTTGGGGAACCAGTCCAGAACCCAGCTCCAGAGAACCCCATCTCTCAGTGGGTGGGTGGTGTTTCAATCTGCTCTGAGACCCTCCAGGGCCTGAGTGCATCAGGAGCTGATTACTCGGGCTACTGACTACATTGGATTCTCTAGTGCTGGTCTTTCTTCAGTGACTTCAATGGGAAAAAGACCCATAGGTCTCTCTCCGTTCTGTCGTCTAGTCTCCCAAGGCAGAGTCACAAACCCAAAAATCTTTAGGGGTCTTTCATGCAGTGTGAGTAGCAGCGTAAAGATGGGAAAGTTGGAGAGCCCATTCTACGCCCAAAGGCATTAGGTTCACAAAGTAAATCAGCAAACCAACCCACCCACTCACTGCTCACTGCACAGATTAGTCTCAGGATCAGCCTATTTGTAGCCTTTGTTCTATGAGTTCTCACGCCTGCCCCCCCTTAAGCTCAGTTTGTAAATCCAGTTTGGAAAGGTTGTATGAGCCCAGCCTCTGTGATGATCCCAGTTGCTTTTGTATCATCACAAGGGCAAGCTGCTCCTGTTTGAGTGTTCCAGCAAGGACACTCGCCACTTTATTTCACCCATGAAACTTTATGGAATGAGAGGATATCAGCTCTGGATCGCCTTCTGCCTTGGGAGAAGTTTGACTCTTCTATCCTTTAAAGGAAACATTTTGCTCTTGCCTTGGCTTTTCTTGGGTGTTCAATCTTCAACATTGGGGGAACAGGACTCAGAACACTGTATCATCTCTGGTCTCAGATCGGGGCTCTGCGGGAATTGTCACTGAGGTAAGCTCCTTCACATGCATCCCACGTCTTTCCGAGGTGTGCCTTTCTCCCTTTCTTTCTGGAGGGCAATAATGGGCACTCCTTGGTTAATTAAATGCAGTTAGCGCAAGCCACCATTCTACAAGACTTGGTGACAGGATTCATGACCTAGGTAGCTCCTAATTACCTGTCCTGTGGATCAGGCATGCTGGGTTCTGCCATAGCCATTTCTCACTATCCTATCCAGGCTTGGAGTGCATTTGGCTTGAGTATACAGTGTCTCTAATCCTGGTCTGCCTTGGGGTGCTGGGGTGCTTGGAGACAGACAAAGGGTTGGAACAACTGTGAGATTCTGGCTGAGGCCACTCCCTGGTGAACCCAAAGGCTTCTCCCCAGACTCCTCTCCTGACTGCCCTTATAGGGTATCCTGTGGCAACTGGTTGATCATGTGGCACTGAGTGAAAGCCCCAATGACACCTCACTTCTGGATGAGCCTTACTGCACTTTCCTGTGCTTGCTCCTCCTGATCACCCCTCCCCTCCCTGATCAAGCAGTAGCCTTAGAGAGAGGGACATTTTATATGGAATCGTTCGTTAGGAAATGCTTGGGTTCCTTTTGTTCACAAATGAAGACTTTACAAACCCCTAAAGATTTTCCCATTGTTGTTTCTGTGCTCCTGGGTACTCCTCGAGCTTCTTTGACTGCAAAAGGTAGATTTATACCCACAGCCCTCTGAAGGTTCCTTTGGCCCACAGTGAGCACAACTGTTTATTCCAGACTTTATCCCTAATATTCTTCTGCTGGTCAATGTGGTCTCAATACCAACTCTCCATCTGATAGAGAATCATGACCATCACAGGGGAATATAAATCTTAATACCATTCTCCAGCTCAACCAGTTCTGTAAAAAGAAAGGAAATAGTCTGAAATCCCTCTGTGCAGGCCTAAGGACTTGTTTAAAAAAACCCAGATTGTGCCAACAATGTAAATTAGACTCAGCTATGATCCTCCATTCTAAGTGAGAACCAATTCCCCCTCCCCCAAAAAGTTCATTTACTAATGAGAGGCCCAACACAGACAGATCAAGATTCATTTCAAAAAGGGTCCCATGTTCTCCCAGGGATTACAAGTCAGAGGCTCCAGCATCAGGGAGACATCCCCTACCAAAGAGACCGTTCCTCAGTGAAGACACCCACATATGGTTCTCTTTTGTCCATTTTCATATCGTTCAGAGGGAAGCCTTATCCTCAAAAGAAAGGGAAGATGATGTCTCAAAATTTTCTGCATCCAAACCTGGCCTGATTACCAACTGGAGAAATGAAAAAAATGGTTAAAATGCCCTATGCAGAAGGTTTTGCTCAAAACAGCAGCATCCCTTACTTCTTAGCTTCTGCCAAATATCTATCTCTCCAAGGCTGGCACTTGAAATGTAAATTGCAAAGACTTACCAGGCTTGCCGAGCTTGCAAGACTTACAAAGTTTTCAGAGAATCAGTTGAGATGAAAGGAAAAAAAAGTGTCACTCTTAAATTCAAGCCACTGTGGGACCTAAAAGACTGGCTCTCTTACCTGCTCTCCACTCTATAATCCTGCTTTCTTAACAAGTTCCTCCCTAACCAATACAGCACAGGGAAGGAAAAATGATCTCATATATACAAGTCTTCCTTACCTTGAAAAGCTTGATATCTGAACTGACTCTAATCTGAGCCAAAAAGTGAACTCTGATCTGATAAAGATGTTCTGCATGCTCCTTTAATAGAGTGAATTACAGCTGTGTCATTTTTTAAGACTCCTGTTTTTTAAAAAATTCTGTTTTTGAGCTCATGTTTTTATGGTGAATTCACTTTTGATCCTGCAACCTAAATTAATATATTTTTCTGATTAGTGTTATTTTATCTAAATATAGAGGGTTTTACACTGTTTTTGTTCAGAGGCCAATTTTCAAGGGTTAGCTCTCAAATACATTAGAAAATCTCCTTCACAAAATCCTAAGAATGACATAGACATAATGATTTTGGGAATAAATCTGATAGCCATAGAGGGCAAGGGGCCACCTGAATCTTTGATTTCAGTGTCCACCGGGGCTGCTGGACTTCACATCTAGCATTTCCAACTGTACATGCCTGCCTTATATTTCAATCATAATGTGAAAGTTTGGTAGGCTCTATTTTCATTTTTAACAGGTTAAATCTAATAGAGGCTTTATAAACATCTGCAGAGGTGCCTCTTAGCTGTGGAGATCTACCTACAGAAAGCTACAAGATATCTGTTTCCTGTGTGTTTTATGTATGTGTGCACACCTGCACAGTGTATTGTGTCTACATACGTGCTTACGTCCATATAGCATGTACATGGTATCAAAATTGGCATATAAATGAGCACTCATAAATCAAAATTTAAAAGAGAAATTGATCCAAAAGGTCCAAATATCTTTTCGTTCACTTGACTTAACAAAATTTAAATTAAGTAAGCAGATGACAGCAAAAATGTTTGTAAAATTACTAACCCACAAGTTTTTCTAGGTGGTCAGACAATTCATGAAGTGTTGGCTTTTATAAAATGTCTAGAATGGAATATCCATTACCCCTAGGATTTTTCTTCAACAGGGAAGAGATGGCTCATATTATTAACTACACAGTTAAAAATGAGTAAATTAGATTCAACATCAATGGGATTAATCTTCATAAATGTGTTTGTTAGAGACATCTGATTAATTTACAAAGTTAAAGGGCTAAAACATCAACTGTTAAATATGCAATCAAGTACTCTTAACTTCTTAAATTCCAAAAGGTAATATATTTAAACATTATGTGTGTTTTCATAAATTGGTAAATGGAAAAGTTTTGAGATTGCTTTTTTTCTGTCTTCATTAAAAACAAAGTTAGTAAGAGTTAAGATTCGATCAGGTGTAATTTTATATACAAAGAATATGAGAGGTTTCATTTCTGTTTCAATCAAAGTGCTATAAAAACAAAGTATTTCATCTTGTTAAAGTGGAGTAATTCATCTAAATTCAGAAATTTCATAAGGATTGTTTCAAATATGAATTTTAAAAAGGGTCAACAGCTAGAAAAGAAATATTTGAAGTAAAGATTTGGGATTGTAGGTGGGTGCGGTGGTGTTTGCCTGTGATCCCAGCAGCTCAGGAGGCTGAGGCAGAAGATCACGAGTTCAAGTCAGCCTCAGTAATTTAGTGAGGCCCTAAGCAACTCAGCGAGACCCTGTATCTATGTAAAATATATGTATTTTAAAAGGGCTAGGGATATGACTCTGTGGTTAAGCACCCCTGGGTTTAATCCCTGGTACCAGGGAAATAAAAACATTGGGGATCATAAAAATTATGTTTCTTAGTTCATAGGTATTATACAAACTCAACATGTTTTTACTTTTGCTAATTTAATTTTGTTCTTTCCTTGTAAACTTTATAACTGTTGTCTGTTAGTACCTTGCAAAGTACAACTTCTAATATCACAGCCTGAGTCAATTTGAGATAATAGGCCATCATCTATAGGACAGACAGGATGTAAGGCTAACTTCCAGTCCTAATACTGACCACAATTAAATGGAAGGGGTAAATAACTGTAAAGTTATAGACATTAAAGTTAAAACCTAGTACTCTTACTTTAGGACTGGTGAAACTGTCTTGCTGGATGTTTAAGACCAAAATTTAAAGACTAAAGTTAAGGAGTAAAAGGGTCAACAAGGAAAAATAGCCAAAATTTGGCTCTTGCCTTCTGAGGTCAGCTCAGACCCAGGGAACAAGGAGACTTCTCTAACGGCTTTGCAGTTCTGGGTCACATGACCTCCTGATAAGGGGCATCTATGAGATTCTGGAGAACAGAAAGTCCACCAGTGCACATGCTTCAAAGAGGAGGGTCATTGGAGAGGGAGATGTCCCTGATGTTTCCAAGGGAAGCCACATGGTCAAGGAGACCCTGACCCATCTAGCAGATGGCACTAAAGGAGCTAAGAGGATGCTCTCAAGTTCCCAAATGTGATCCCCTGAGGAAACTCAGATGACTCTTAACAATAGATAGGAACAAGGTCAATTTGACCAGCTTGATCTTAAATGCCTAGCAAAACAGTTTTATAACCAAAGTACAGCCATACCTGGACATTTAAAATAAAAGACAATAGTTCTTTTTATGTAACTTAAGATGTGCACTTGTGTTAGCCCCACCAAGAGTAAGTAAGATTGGCAGCTACCAAAGAGGGATTCTTAGTACCGCCTGATAACTACCAAAAAAGACTATCAGAGTCAGAATTGTTTTAGTCAATTGAAGGCCTACAAATATTCCTAACTTCCTAAAAAGGCAGACTTAATCTGTGTTTGCTAGTACTATTATCTAGACCTAAGTGACAGGAATAAAGGGATTTCCAGTAAACACAGAAGTTATGCCAATAGAAAGGTATTTGTAAATGTCAGATGGCATTAGATATCTTAACTACATCTTATGGGGGCATCTGTGACAATATATCAACTGAGTGCTGTGTTTACATTCCTGAGAACTCTGACAGTGTAACTAATATCCTGAAAGATTTACATTCCCAAATAGAGACCATGTCTTCACTGGCCTCGTTATGGGAACAACTTCCTAGCTTTTGCATCTCCTGTTGAGAGATTACTGGTTTCTGTCATCATCATGATATTCATTGACATATTCCAGATGCTATGACATTTAGTTTGCATTAATCTCATTCCAGTATTCGTATCTTCTTGTTTCTCTCATGGAAGCACCCGCCTCCCAGATGACTTATAACCTGTTGCTTCCAAACCAGACTTTTGCTAGGACCCCTCGACTGACCCAAAACATGCCCAAAAGGGAAACCCACTGTGGCCAGCTCTCAGTCTGAAGCAGCCAGAGTGGTCATCATCCATTTCCCCTTATATCAGTAAGGGTTCCATTATCAGAGGGGACTTGAGGCCAGGGACAAAAGGACAGTCGGTGTAGGTAATGAATGACTGGGTCAGGAAGATGGGAGCTGATTCAAAGGAAATAAAATGCTAACACCTCCAGAGCACTTCCCCCTCCTCCAACCTGTTGCCAAGGTTACCTGCCCCAGGGAATTGTTCCTCCCAAGGAGGGGTTGTTAATGAGCAGCCCCTGGGCGGCTTTGGTGACCCCCTCGGATCACTCCACCTTTTGGGTCACATAGTCAGCATGAGAGGAGGGGGCTTGAGAACAAAGGAAATCTATAGAAGGGCAGGACACCTTCACTCCCTTGGATACCAGCTTTGGATCCCTTTCTCCCTCTGGAGAAGTCTCTGTTCTAGTCTTTAAATAAAACTTTTTGCCTTGAAAAATAAAAATTAAAAATTAAAATCTTGACTAAATAAGGCCAAAGGGCAGGCTGAACAGGCCTGAGGACCAGTGGTGACAAAGTGCATTGTGGTCCTTGCCCTTGGGGAGCCCACAGTCTTGTGAGGATGAGGCAGCCTGTTGACTCCATCATTGTAAGGCTCCTCCTGACACAGGGCCCAGGAGTGTCCCCTGTGGGCCCTGCCATGGTCTGTCTCATAGAGCAGGGCCAAGCCCTCTCACCTGCTAATGCTTCAGGTGTTCAAAGGCACTTTTTACTTCCCTCTTGAGTAACTTCCCCTTGGAGGTTGAGGGCTTAGCCTAATTGAGCATTTTCACTTCTCATCTCTCATATCAGCTCCATTATTGAGTCCTGTTAGTTCCACTTTTGAAAGGAATCTGGAACTCATAGCCTCTCTGTCTCCCTTGCCACCATGCTAGGCCTCCTCTCTGGGGTCCTGTCTGGATTATTTTATGGTCTTCTAACTGGCTTCTGATCTTGTAAACCTGCTATCCAGGCACTACCAGCAGCCAGGTCATTGGAGTATGCTTTAGACTTTTAAAGGCTTCAATTCCACCTAAAAGTGTGCCTAAACCCACAATAGCTGACAGGGTGTGATCAGGGCTTCTACCCACATAACTCACCACTCTACCTTCATCCTTGTATCCGAAAATAGTGTTCCCCCCAAATTCATCTATCTGGAACATCGGAATGTGACCTTATTTAGAAATAGTCTTTGCAGATATAATTAACACGAAGTTACAATAGATTAGAGTGGGCTCTAAATCCAATGATTGGTGTCCTTGGATCAGAAGAGGACACATGTTTTTATAAAGAGGGCCATGTGAAGACAGAGGCACAGAGTGGAGTGATGGGGCCACAAGCCAAGGCAGATCTGAGGCACCAGCAGCTGCACCAGACAAGGAAGGATTCTCCCCTAGGGCCTGGGAGGGAATAAGAGCCTCCAGCACCTTGATTCGGACTTCTATATTGCCTCCACAGAGAGGCCCCTCAGGTGTGACATAATAAAAAGAAGTAGTTTTAAGTATAAAGAGCATTTTAAGCATCCACTACATGCCAGGCATTTTGCTAAGAATATTTATGCCCACACCCACACACCTATATTTGTATATGAATACATATACATGCACATATTTATGCATTATGCATCTATATGCACATATTATTATTATTTTAAAATTATGGTAAAATACACAAAACATGAAATTTACCATCTTAACCACTAACTGCATAGTTTAGTAGTACTAAGTCCATTCACACTTTTATGCAACCATCACCACCATCTTAGAACATTTTTCATCTTGCAATACAAATCCTGAGTCTGTGAAACAATAACTCCCCATTCCCTCCTCCCTCCAGCCCTTGGCACCCACCAATCTGTATTCTGCCTCTATGATTTTGACTGCTCCAGGAACCTCATCTAAATGAAATCATACAGTATTTGTACTTTTTGTGACTGTAATATATGTGTTTGTGTGTGTGTACATATATAATATTAAATCATATATATGCATGTGCATATATATTTAAATACACAACATACACATATAAAATTTTAAAATTTCAATTTAATCTTGTAATGGGGATCCTAATGCATCTAATTGATGAGCTGCTTGGGGCCAGGAGAGGCATGTGTATATAATATGGTGCCTGTCATGGCTGCCTGGCCCCATTGGTAGGTGTAGTCTTCATTTTCAAGCCCTCAAAAGAGCACAGAAGAATTCAGCCAGAGTGTGGGATCAATGTGAACAAGACTATATGGCCCACTCCCACCCCTTCTCACTAGCCAGACAGCCAAGGGCTCACCTCGTTGTCTCTGTCTTTCTCCAGGAAATGGCGGGCCACGTGACTGGGTAAGATATTCCGAAGCATGTTCTCATTGTGTTCCCTCAGCTCCTTCATCTCGTTGATCTCCTCTTTGGCCTGTACACGCCAGAGGAAGTCCAGGCGGGCTGTATACTCCAGCTGTAATTCATGGGAGACAAAGAGAGGCAGCTGATGGGGAGATGGACTCCAGCCACACATGTCTGGAGGTGGGCCAGGCTCTGGTGCTCTTCAGAAAGGAAACAGAGTCTGACCTAAGCATTTGGGAGGCATTGCCTGCAGCCAAGTCATCAGAGGATGATTAGATCCCAGAGTGTGCACCTGCCTTCCTAGCATCATTGCACCTGTGGTTTTATAATGATTTGTGGGACTTTCCTGACCATGTCTGAGCCTTCTGTTAGACTGCAGGGTCTATGCGGTCAGGGTCCTTTCACCTGTGCTATTGTCACATCCTTACTGCTGTGGACTGAATGATTGTGCCCTCCCCCATTCCTACGGAAGCTCTGACTCCTGAGGTGATGATATTTGGAGACCAATAGGACCTTTGGGACCTGAGTAGGGTTAGATGAGGTTATGAGGATGGACCCTTGTGATGGAATTACTGCCCTTGCTGGAAGGGATGGGACAGAGCCTGCTTTTCTCCCTCCAGATGTTCCCATTGAGACAGGACCACGTAATGACACAATAAGAAGGTAGTCATCTGCAAGCCAGAAAGAGAACCTTCACCAGGAACCAAAACCCTCTGGACTTCCATCTTAGAGCTATGAGAAACAAATTTTTGTTAAGTCTTCCCAAGTAAGTAAGCATTTGTTGGGGCAGCCTGAGCTGATGGATAGCCTGACATGTCTGGCACGGAGCAGGTGCTCAATCAGTGTAGGCTGGCTTGACAAATATGTTAGAATCCCAAAACTAACCAGGACTTGAGTGGAACTTATTACATGCCTGGCTTTTATTTGCTAAGCAACATTCAAATACCAGGTCCTTTAATCCAAGCAATGACCCCAATGGTATGATATTATTTTCAATCTATTTTTTGCAGATGAGAAAATCAAGCTAACACAGTCAGGTAACTTGACTAAGTTCACACCCAGTTAGTGGGGAAGCCAGAATTTGAACTTAATTCCAAAACTGGGCACAGAGTGGGTTCTTGACCACTAGACAATAAGGAAGAAATGAAGAAGTATAACGAGATGATCATGGACTTGGTGTCAGACAGACATGGCATAGAGCTCTGGTTCCACATCTGCCACTATGACCCTGGACTAGTAGTGACTTTTCTGTTTCCCCATCTCTGAACTTGAGATGATGTTGATGACCCACACGGGGGTTGGATGTGAATTACTTAGGATTATAGGTAAATGGCTCACGGTTGGCACGCATACATGTTAGTTCTGTCTTGTCCTGGCTTCCCTTTGCATTGGAGTGGACAGTGTCCTTTACAGAGCAGCTCACAGCCATTGTTATCAAGCTTTGGGGATGTATTATTTCAAAGTCTTTAACCATTAAAAAGAACAGTATACCGCATGTCTTCAGATGTCCTGAATTCAAGAGCTTATGACTAGTTGCTTTGCTTTGTGTTATTTTAGAGTCCTCGTGGATAACAACAGTATAAAAGGCAGGAACAAGGTTATTAATTAAATAATAGCAGAAGCTGCAACAATCCAAATGTTCATTCTGTTGACTGAACAAACCACAGCACATATACACAAAGGACTCCATGCAGCTGTAAGCAGACAGGAAGAGTGTTTACACGTCCTATAATGTGCTATCACTTCTCTGAAAAAGGGAAGGCAGGTGCTCTCTCTCTCTCTCTCTCTCTCTCTCTCTCTCTCTCTCTCTCCACTTACACACACATTAATCTGTCTTAATTTGTTTATTGAAAACCTAAAGTGAAAACCATGAAAAGTTGTCATCTATGAGATGAGGGAGGGAACAGGGAATAGGATAGAAGAATAAAGATAGAATTTACCCTTTTAAAATTAGAACTTGTTTTGAGCCAACCATAGAATCAGGGAAATTTTTTTACTTAATTGTAAAGCTAAATAGATTTTAAAAGTGTCTATAAAAGTAAAAACTAAACCATGAACCTTCACCTCTAACCACATGAAGAGAAAATGTGTATACCAAATGTCTTTTTAAACAATACTTTGATGGCCCATTCCTAGGGGAAATGATTCTAAGGAAAGAAAGAGTTACAATAGAATGTGAAAATCCTTCACAATAATCATATCGTAGGTTTGCATTATTTGCAAACATTTGCATTATTATTATTAGACTATATTAAATTGTACAATAAAGCAAGTGGGCAACTGTGTTGTTGTCATTGAAAAAACTGGAACTTTGGGGAAGAGGAAAAAGCTGCAGATGTAAAATTGGTGATATTAAAGAAGCCTCAGGTCCTCAGTAAGAAGTGCAGGATCATGGTGAACTTAAGGTGTGCATTTCCTGGCTCTTCTCACTGAAATCAAAGGCCCAGGGAGTGCAAATCTAGCAGCAGTGAGCACCCAGAGCTTTCAGAGTATGATTTCTTAATATCAGTTTCTATAAAAATAATCATTACTCTTTCCAGAAATGGTTCAATTTTAGGACAGAAAATTAGAAAAATTAGAATATTTATTTTTCATACCATAAACAAGAAGTCTCTCTGGGACTCCTAACTCCAGTAGACAAAACGATTTAAAAGCCAGCTTGGACAGACTTCCAGTTGTCAAAGACGTGACAGATTATGCTTTATTAAGAATAACAATTGTGTATATATACCACAGTTTCTTTATCCATTCATCTATTGAAAGGTATCTGGTTGGTTCCACAATCTAGCTAGTTGTACTCCATTTGTGTACAATGAACTAAAATAAAAAAAGAATAATAATTGCAATGGATGAAAACACTGGAAAAAGGCTAAAATGCAAAAATTCAGAGTGACACTTAAAAAACCACAATCTCGTCTTTTCTGAATGATGCTAGGAAACCAATTTATTGGGAAACTTATAGGAAGCAAACTCATAGGTAAAGAATCCAGCATTTATCATAGCTTTATGAGTCGTATTTCCAGGCAACAGTTGGTGAGGAGATGGTTCTTTTAAATAATGTATTCCAACTAATAAATTATGAACTACTGATAGGATTAGAATGTCACTATCTATTGAATAGATGTGTAGAGGCTATTATCAGCAGCTGCTAATATTGCAAAAAGAGAGACAAGGAGACATATGTATCCCTTAATTTTGGTATCTCCTAATTGTATGTATCCTAATACATTTGCAGGAAAAAATTGACACTGAATCTCACTAAGTTTCTGGATATAACAACCAACACAAGAAAAACAAATGACAGGGATGCAATTGAAAAACTGAACAAGGAGGAATTATACATGCCCGCTGACCCTCACAAGGAATAAAAGATTGGAGGTTGATTCTGCAGATTTAAAAAGAGACTAAAGAGACATATCAACCAATGGCAATACCTAGACTTTATCTGGATTTCAAATCAAATAAATAAACTTAAAAGACAATTATAAGTTAACCAAGAAATGGAAAAATTGCTTAGAGATTCGACAATATAAATGAATTGCTGTTTTCTTTTTACAAGTGTATTCTATTAATTGTGATTAGGTTAAAAATCTCACTTTAGATACATATTGAAGTTCTTACAGATGAATGATAGGAAGTCTGGAATTTTCTTCAAAATAGTTGGAGGGAAGGAGATCAAGGGGCAAAATAAATAGGGGCATAGATGAAACAAGGCTGGATGTGAGTCAGTATGAGCTCAGGACATGCTTTTATCAACTTTTGTATGTTTTTGAAGGTTCCCCTACCCCCTCCCCCAAAAAAATCTTGAGTGGAGGCAGCGGATTGTCCACAAGAATGTTAGTCCTGGATGCTCCACCAGGTTGCTGTGTGGCCTTGGGAAATTCATTCAGCTTGTCGGTTTCCCTTCTAATGACTGAAGCTAATGCCCTCAGCTGGTCTAATTTAAGAGACATGGGTTATTATATGGAACTATTATCAGGATCAAGTGACATGATGTATACGAAGGCTTTCTGAAATGTCTGAAAAATAGGATTGCAAGATGTTCCTGTAATTTAAGGTGTCTGTGGATGAAATCAGATCAAAGCTCTTCTTTGATCTTTTTCTCTTCCAGATGCAAGAGCATCAGGTTTGGACTTCCCTGGTTGCAGCACAGCATTTTCTTATCCATAACTATTTCCAAATGAAATGTTTTTCTTTCTCTTATTAAAAATTACACTCCATTTATCTATGATCTATCAAAATGTATAAATGCATGCTACTGTCATGTACAACTAATTAGAACAAATAAGCAAAAATAAAAATAAATGCATGCTTGGTTGAAGCAGGAGGTAGCTGTTTATTTCTGTCCTGTTGAAGTTCCCTCATCTAATGGAATTCAACTCAGAAACTTGAGTGGGGAAATCCAGAGGCTTGCATTTGACCTAAGCAAGAATTTTCTGGTTATGAGACAAAAATACAGGTTACTTTTCGACCTGGTGTCTGCAGGTAGCTGCAGTGAAGGCAGATGATGCTGTCCAAGTGCAGCCAGTGTCAAAGGCGGGTACCAGCTGCTATTGAAGCTCCACAGAAGGCATGCTTTCCTCTTCCATTTACGGACGGAAGGTCCAGTACACCTACTACCTGCTGCACGCCAGGCAGAGGAGGACGAGTGAAAGTCTCTGCCTCTGTTTATTTATAGCTGAGTGGTGGCTTTAGGGCACCAAAGGAAACTTCAGCACCAAAGGGGTCACTTCAACACAGTGAAGTTAGTGTGGACATGGAGAGAAAAGGAAAGCATGAGGGAGACATGGACATTGATATTTTAAAAGTAAAATTTCTTAGCATTTGCTCAAAAATATTATTTGAATAGAAGTGCACTCTCTTTCCTGATTTTCATGAGATAATTGAAGAACTGGCTGCAGGAAAAAGGTGCCAAGGGAACCAACAGGGATTGCTCCTGTATTTTGTGGCAGCTTTTCACATAATGACAGCCAGTGCTGACCGAGCCCTTGCCTTGATCAGGTGCCATTTGCAGGCACTTCCTGGTATTCAAGCTCATTCAATCACGTGACAACTCACCCGGGGAAGGTGCTTCATTATCTCCATTTCACAGGTGATGGAGTGGGCACAGTAAGGTTGAGGCAATTTCCTAAGGTCTCAGGAGTAGGGACTTTGAACCAGGGCATTTTGACTCTGAGCTGTGACTCTTAACTCCTACACTGTATGGATCAACTCTTTCAGCAGGTCACTCACTCTGACAGATAGCTTATCATTTCACTTTACAGATTAAAAAAAAAAGGCAGCACTGGAAGGTTGCGTCTCAAGGTCACTCATGCTCAAAATGGCCTTGCTGGAACTCAAGCAAGAATATTGGGATTCATAATATATTTTTTTAAAATTTATTTTAGATGTTGATAGACCTTTATTTTACTCATTTATTTATATGTGGCACTGAGACTCGAACCTAGTGCCTCACACATGCTAGGCAAGTGCTCTGCCACTGAGCCACAACCCCAGCCCCCCATAATATAAATATAGATAATAACCAAACTCTGATGACTTATTTCATTGAAATTTGTGATTTTCAAAGAGAGGATGGGGGATTTGCACCCAAGGAAGGCAAAGCCCTACCCATGATAGTATAAAGCAATGCATCATGTTTAAAATTAATAAATTAAAAATAGCAAAACAACATCATGGTGCTCTATGGCAATAAATACCAAAAGAGCTAAACATGGTTAACTAGGAGGGTCAGAAGGCCAAGGGGTGGTTGAACAAAATAGTCATTCCTAGTCATCTTTTGTTTTTTTGTTACTGACTTTCAAAATTCCATATATTACTATGATTACCAGTGATATATATATATATATATAATATATATACACATATGTATGTGTATATATATATATATACCTATACAAGTTTATATGTACAAAAACATTGGGTTCCAAGGTGCTTGGGTCTTTGCTTCTGAGCCACACAGACCCCAACACCTGTCTTTCACAGACCCAGAAGTAGGTGACTAGAGGCATGGCCTCATCAGTCTCTGTCCCCATGCACAGGTGTGGCTTCCTTTTCTATAAATGGAGGTGCTTAGGCAAAGCCCAAACCTCCAGGACTGTGAGTGAACAGGCATGAGCTGGAGGCATCTGACATTTGCTCTCCCTCCCTGTCCAATATCAGAAGTTCACCTGCCTCAGAAGAGGAGGAAGTATTTGACACATCGCTTCCACATACGTGCAAAATGAAAATTCCCAATTATTCAGTTACATAACTGCCTCCATCACTCCGGGGTTGTCTCATCACACAAGCTCCCCCTGAGGCTTCTGTACACCAGGCGTCATTCAGACTTTATTAAAACGGAGGGCTGCTGAGTCACAGAGGGAATCTGACGGGAGCAGGTCGCAAGGTCGGCAGTGGGTGGGCTTGATTCTGGATGAACAGGAGCCTGCCGGATGCTATAGAGAGGAGACACCTGAAAGGATGCTGCCCGGCAGAAAGCAGCCTCTGCCATAGGGATGCAGTGGCACATGGCAGTGATAGAATGGAACTGGAAGTTAGAGCACTTGATTCCTATTTCAGAATGGCTCTTTTTATTGGCTTTGCAACTCAGGACCTCAGGAGACTTGAGTCTCTTCTGTCTTAGAGTCAGATGGATAATAGTATCTTCCCTGTTGGTGACAGAGGCTGATTTTCAAAGTGAAATAGTAACCAATGATTTTGAGCTCTTATAAGAGCAAGCAACTGGGATAAGTGTATTGTAATTTAATGCTCATACAATACGATAACAACAGATGAAGCAGAGCCTGCTATGAGCATTTCCATTTCATAGATGAGGAAACAGACTCAGAAATTTAAGTAAACTGCTGAAGGTCACATACCTACTCAGGGGCAGATTTGGGATTTCGGTGCCATCTGCCCAATGCCAAAGTCAATGCCTGTAACTGCTGTGCCTATAAAGAAGTAGTTATGTGATTTTGAAGCCCTTTGAAAGTTAGAAATAGAAGAGAAAAATGATCAGATGTCACAAGTTTTCAGACCCTAGAGAAGTACTTACACATTCTTACTTTACACACGATCTTAGTGGGATTAGGTTATCTGATTTTATTGCACAAATGTAGAGTGGGAACTATTGACTTGGATGTTAGCAGCTTACCATTTGAGAAAGGGGCCACTGGCAAGGCACAGGTAATTCCTCAGGGTGACAGAGGAATAGAAACACATGATTATTACGGAATGAGAACTCTCACCCCAAATTTGTTCTTCAGCTATTTCCGGGGGTTTATCACTTGTCGGTTTGAAACCTGTGTGATGCGGTGAGTGAGTTACCACAGGACTGCCTTGTCTAGTTTTGCCTTCATTGCCCTCCATTTGATTGTGATTTGCCTGTTAGACTAAGGAGTTCACTTCTGTAAAAGGAGGCCACCCAGACCTAGAAGACAGGACACCTGCTCCCACAGATGACCAGAAGTATAAGGAATTCTGGTAATGGCCAGACTTTGACATTTGACTTTCTGTTTCATCACAAAGTCCATCACCTCAGAGAAAGCATTAATTTCTAGGATATAAAAAGAACTCAAAAAACTTAGCACCAAAAACCAAATAACCCAATCAATGAATGGGCTAAGGAGCTGAACAGACACTTCACAGAAGAAAACAGCCAATCAACAATTGTATGAAAAAGGTTCAACATTTCCAGCAATTAGAGAAATGCAAATCAAAACTACTCTAATTTTTCATCTCACTTTAATCAGAATGGCAATCATCAAGAATACAAGCAACATTTCCTTAGCCCATTTATTGATTGGGTTATTTGTATTCTTGGGGTAAAGTTTTTTGAGTTCTTCATATATTTTGGAGATTAGTGCTCTATCTGATGTGTGTGTGGCAAAGATTTTCTCCCACTCTGAAGGCTCTCTCTTCACATTGCTGATTGTTTCCTTTTGTGAGAAAAAGCTTTTCAATTTGAATCTATCCCAATTATTGATTCCTGCTTTTATTTCTTGTGCTTTGGGAGTCATGTTAAGAAAGTCTGGTCCTAAGCCAACATAATGAAGATTTGGACTTACTTTTTCTTCTATTAGGTGCAGGGTCTCTGGTCTAATTCCTAGGTCCTTGATCCACTTTGAGTTGAGTTTTGTACAGGGTGAGAGATATGGGTTTGGTTTCATTTTGCTGCATATGGATTTCCAGTTTTCCCAGCACCATTTGTTGAAGAGGCTATCTTTTCTCCAATGTATGTTTTTGGCACCTTTGTCAAGTATGAGATACCTGTATTTATGTGGTTTGTCTGTGTGTCCTCTATTCTGTACCACTGGTCTACCTGCCTATTTTGGTGCCAATATCATGCTGTTTTTGTTACTATTGCTTCGTAGTATAAATGGAATAATATTCCATTGTGTTATATACCACAGCTTCTTTATTCATTATTATTCAGCCATAAAGAATAATAAAATTATGACATTTGCAGGTAAATGGATGAAATTGGAGAAGATCATGTTAAGTGAAATAAGTCAATCGCAAAAAACCAAAGGCTGAATGATTTCTCTTATAAGTGGTTGATGACACATGGGGGGTTGGGAGGAGGCATGGGAAGAATGGAGAAGGGATGGACTGTATAGAGGAAAATGAGGGGTGGGGAAGGAGTGGGGAAGGAAAGACATTAGATTGAGACAAACATCTATACTCCATGTATATGTATAAATATGCAAATTGTGTTCTTTGTGTACAACCAGAAGAATGATAGTTGTACTCCATTTGTGTATAGTAAACTAAAATAAAAAATTTAAAAAAAAGAATACAAGCAACAATAAATGTTGTCAAAGATGTGGGGAGAAGGTACACTCATATATTGCTGGTGGGAATGCAAATTGATGCAACCATTATGGAAAGCAGTATGGAGATTTCTAAGAACACTTGGAATGGAACCACCATTTGACCCAGCTATCCCACTCCTCAGTTCATACCCAAAGGACTTAAAATCAGCATACTACAGTGACACAGCCATATCAATGTTTATAGCAGCTCAACTCACAATAGCTAAACTATGGAACCAATCTAGGTGTCCTTCAAAGATGAATGGATAAGGAAAATGTGGTACATATATGCCATGGAATATTACTCAGCTTTAAAGAAGAATGAAATCATGGCATTTGCTTGTAAATGGATAGAGCTGAAAAATATCATGCTAAGTGAAATAAGCCAAACCCATTGAGCCAAAGGCTGAATGTTTTCTCTGATAGGCAGATGTTGATTCACAATAAGGGGGTGGGGCACTAGGGAAGAATAGAGTTGCTTTAGATTGGGTACAAGGGAGTAAAGGGAGGGTAAGGGTATGGGGGTAGGAAGGATAGTAGAGTGAAACAGACATTATTACCTCCTGTACATATATGACTGCATGACTGATGTGATCCTACAACATGTACAACCAGAAAAATGAGAAATTATCCTCCATTTTTGTATGATTTATCAAAATGCATAAATGCATTCTGTCATGTATAACTAATTAGAACAAAGAAAAAAATTTAAAAAAACCTCCAGATTTTTTAAAAAAAGGTAAAAACTGTTCAATGCCTTATTGCAGGACTGAATGTCAGGGTCACTGTGTTAACACAGTGAGTGTCTGCTCTGCTTTAGTCGGAAGAAGTAGAAAGTGAAGCTCTGGAGGCCCTTCTGGACACCAATTCTAGCTCCACCACTTGCTACATGAGTAGCTTTACTTTCTTCATTAGTAAAATAGGAATGATAATAACTCCCAGTCCAGGGTGTTGATAGGATCAAATGAGGTAATCCTGGGAAAGTACTAGACACAGGGTAGGAAGTTAGTGGTTAACTCTTCTCTCATTTATTTTACTCACCAAGATTTTTTATGGTCCATTCTTTTCTACATTTAACCGTCCCACTTATTATGAGTAATTTTCCGTATGTATTTCTCAATTCTTGGGAGTTTGATTGTTTAAGCCATGATTTCTCAGGATTTGTTACCTCCCTGTTTCCATGGTGATTTTCCAGAGATGTTTCTATTTCTGCTCTGGTTGACAGGCTTCTTGTTTTGCCTTACTTTTTCTAGTTACTCTTTTGAAGTGAACATGGACCAGAGAAAGATGAACCAGAATCCAGAGCAGAGCAACGAGGCTGATGGGGCCTGGTTTCTACCGAGGAGAGAAGACCTCTCCGGAGATTGACTATTCATGGGCTGGAATCTGCCTGGGTAAGTCCCACTGGTCTCTTATAGTATGCAACACCTCTTGAGTGAAACCTACCAGGAAGCTCTATGCAGAGTAGTTTCTTCTCTCCAAGACCCTGGGCAAATGTGTTCCACACCTACCACTTTTGCATAATTTAGGGTTCATTCTCCTCTAAGAAACTCTGCCAGGAGTGGGGTTTTGTATAGTTCTTTCCCACTCCAGATCCTGGAGACTCAAAGGCTGAGGATGCAGCTCAGTGGTAGAGCTGCATCCTACCTAGCTATTCATGTTTGCCTAGCATGAATAAAGCCCTTGATATGATTTGCAACACCATTAAAAAACAAAGCAAAACAAAACAAATCAAAACCAAAAGACTAGGAAATCAGAGCAGAATCACTGTTGTAGGCACTTTATCTAATAAGGACAATTTAGCAATAAAGTTTTTCCTATACATATGCAATTATACACACAAGGCAGCATACAAAATGCTGTACCCAACAATCTCAAAAGAGTCCTCAAAGCAGTCCTACATAGATATTACTACTTTTAGAGTCAAGGAGACTCAAGTTCAGGAAATGCAATAACTTATCCAAGGCCACACACTCCTGGGAAGAGTTGGGCTAGAACCCTGCCTCAGCTGGTCTTGCAGCCTGAACGTTCACCCAGCACAGCACACACCTTCCCTACCAATAATTTTCTCCAGGCAACAGAATTGGGAAGGATCCCAGTTTGCCTCAGGGAGAAATCACAAACTCTTTTATTAGGAAAATGTTCTTTTTTTCCTAATGTCTGTTTGGAAGGCAAGGGCCAAAAGGACATTAAAACCACACACTCACTATATCATCTTCTCCAGCTTAGTTTTCCATTAGGTGATCTTCAATAGACATGGATTCATTAAAAATCACAATTGGTGCAAGCAGCTAATAGTCATTTGTTGCAAAGAGCAGGAAAGACATTGCAGGGCAGTTTCACAGCAACAGAGAATGTGGGTAGCCAGGGCAGCTTGAGCAAAATGTTCTGTTACCTGCTGTCCATGGTAGAACACAGCAAGGAGGAACATGGCCATCAGCAGCAGTGAGGCCTCCTTGGTCCCCAGGAAATCTCTGTGGGAAGAAGAAAAACAATATAATGGTGTGGAGGGACTTCAAGGATGCTCACAGGGAAACAGGTTCGACCAGGAGTGGGAGAGGAAGAAAGTGTTTTCTGAGCACCCACTATGGGATAGGGGCTGCTCTGAGGATTCATGCATCAGCTTTTCAGAAACCAAAAGCCTCCAAACAGTTGAGGTCCCCCAAGAAATACCAGGTAGGAGAGATGCTAGAGCCCAGAGCCTAGACATCATGCCCACATTAATAACATCTTTTATTTGCAGGTGCTTTTCATAGATTTCATAGAGCTTTTATGCCTTCTCATCACAGAAAGCCCGCGAAGGCACATATCCTCCTGCCCCCCATTTGGATATTATCCTGTTTAAGAGCCCACTGTGCAGTGCTTGCTGTGTGACAGTCTTTATCCTGAGTGCCTTCATGCTTAGGTTCTTGTTTCCATCCCATGAGCTGGACACTATTTTAAATTGTAGGTCAATTCTTTTAATCCTTACTTAGATCAATTCTATGTATCAAGGAATACTGTTTCCTCCATTTTAACCTTTATGTTTTTAAATAAACCTTTGGGCTGTCTCTTCCAGGAGAGTACCTCAACACTAGTACTTTTCCTTGCGGGGAAAAGCTGGACCTGGGCTCTCTAGAAGACCAAGCTGCAAAGGTCAGTGGCAAGGGCATACGTAACCACTGACATGACCTTCATCCATGAAGGGAATTTGGAGGGCCAGGGAATCCCTGGCTTTATTCTCAATTCTTCCTCTCTTTCATTTTGGCCCAGTGTGAGGCCTTCTCAGGACATTCTGGGCCAGGAGAAAAAAGGTGTGGAGGAAACCACACTGGACTGCGAAGGTGGATGTGGGTGACACGTGGAGATAAACTGTCTCCTGACCAGGCTTTCAGTGGTTAAAGAGGGAAACCCAAAATAAAAATGCTCAAGTCCAAATCATCTCTCTGCAAGTTGTGGCTTGTCTTGCATTAGCTAGGGTTCTCTCTGCCCAGGTTTTGCCATCTCAGGCAGTGCCCCCTCATCCATTCACCCAGGTCCTTGAGCCAAAAGCAGAAATAAAACTAGGGGTCTGTCCTCATTACTCCCATCAATTTATAGCAAATCCTGTCACCTCTGCCTCCAACATATATCCAGAGTGCATCCACCTCTCTGTATCTCCACCTCTCCTGCTGAATGCAGCCAACCTGATCTCCAAGGACCACCTCACATTGCCCCCCACAATCGACTTTCTACAGTGTTGCCAGAATGATTCTTATTGTGATTGAAATCAAATCACAGCACTCCTTTGTTTAATCCTCTCCCCACAACAAGCACACATCTCCTTGGAACTCACTCGGAAGTAACTCTGATGTGGCCTAAGGACACAATGGGTCCATCACAGATGAGATGCAGCCTCCAGGGAGGAGAAGAGCAGGCATCCATCCAGCTGTGTGAAGGCAATTGCCTGCTTTCCCTTCTCTCCTCCAACTGGAGACCAGCAGGTGCAGCACAGGGACACAGGGCATGAAGGCAGCTGCCCACTCTAGCTTCTCATCCAGCTTTGTCCTGACAGACCCTCCCAACGTAGCCCAGGCCAGGACCAGCCCAGCTCCCCAGGTTAGGGCAGGATTTAGGAATGAAAATGTGCATTCTCATAGAAAGGTATTGTGTACAGAGAACACGAGGACCAAGGAGCTCTGGGGGCTAAAGCAGGATTTGGTGCCCTAGTTCTGTCTGCTTTTCCTTGGAGATAAGATGCTAATGATGAACCGTAATATGCTTCTTATCTAGAGCTCCAGAGAAGCACATAGTTACTGAGCATCTCTGTGTGGGAGACATGCACTAGCATGCAGACATAGAGAAAGCACATTGTCTCTGTCCTCAAAACGGGCCAGCAAGAGAAAGAATCAAATACACAGATAATTTTATAATATGATAGACTCCATGGAACAGATATACCCTCGTTGCCATGGGAGTGCTTGGGAAGAGAAAGTCACCCAGGCCACGTGTGCAGGGAAGACATCATGGAGGGTAAGACTTGAGGAGGAAAAGGTGGGATGTGTTCCTTAAGTTCAACACACATCTTGCTTAGCTAGCTGAATTACAAGCTGATAAGTAAATGCCGTGTGTCATGTTTGAGGTCACATGAAGACTCAGTGGGAAAGTGTTCACATCGACTAGAGCTACCCAGCAAGAGTGCTGAAGTGAAGAGGGCTGGACTGTCACCCATGTATTGACACCCCTGCATTTTAGGGATGGGGATTTATTTACTCATTCATGCACTCACTCAGCATGGGGCTTGCTTAGAGGGGACAGGGACATTTCAGTATCATCCTTTCTTTGCTTTCTGTCACTTTGTTCTCTAGCCCCTGAAGTTTGTGGATCTCTGGGAAAATGATTACGGACAATGAAGGACCCAGGTTGCAGTCTCAGCTCTGTTACCCATCAGTTTTTTTGAGCTTGGGGAAGACAATATCGCTAAGTCACAGTTTGCTTTGTCATCTGCGGACGACTCTAATAGTGTTTACTCCACAGCTGTGATGACCTTGTGGCCCGTCTTCCTCTCCCCACCTGGGAGGCACATGGTGCTGATGCTTTTGTAGGTTATTCCTGCACATTGCTTGGTTTGAATGGAAGGTGTCCTAGGTTTAGCGCCTTCTGTGACTCCAAGAATCTGTCCCAAACTCCTGTTCTGCCTGGCACTTCTGAGATCCTTTTCTTTGTGATGCAGGAAACTTATTTTAAACCCAGCAATTTATCATTTGAAGCACATTTTCAAGAGAAAACACAAATAACTCTTGAATCATTTTGAAAGTAGTGATTGACCAAAAATAGAAAGATGACTAGACCAAACTCAGAAGCAAAAGTAAAGGAAAATTATGAACAATCTTGAGTGTTTAGCTGTACTTCAGAAGAAAAAAATTAGCCTAAGTAGAGACTGCAGAATATGAATGGTTAGATAGCCAGGCTAAGAAACATCTAAAAAGAATTGTGCTTTGAATTTAGAAAGGTTTTTTTTGCAGCCTCTGTAATTCTTTGAAAAACTCCAGAAGAGAGCCAAATGGCTGAAATCTATACCATATCATAATACTTTGCCTGAAATTGAGGGTTGAGACTTAAAACCAAGGACATTTTAAACTGATTTATTTGTATTAATTAAATCACTGAGTAATACTGCCATCTTCCTATGCTAATAGCAACGGACCTCATTAATCAGAAACACATAGAGAAGTGAAATTCTCAGGGACATAATAGTCTTTAGAGAGCATCTTATTTAATGTATCTTAAAGATTAGTATTTAATTTGAATAGTACTCATTAAAGAAGTACTTATGGTAATGGTAGTATATTTGGAAATTTTAAAACTTAACCAATAAGAAAATAAAATTACCTTTGGAGTCAATAAAGTGTCATTTCCTTAAACTTCATGAAAAAGTATGTTTACAAACTTAGGATTCTCTGGTATATACTCTTTTGTAATTTCATAATATTTTAATTCATAATATCTTTTCACAGTATTTTAATTTAATTTTATAAGTTCATAATATTTTCATAATCGATACCTTTGAACTTAGTATAAATTATGAAAATAATTCTATTTAACAAAATACAATGTATATTTGGTAAATCCATTCTATTTTGTATATATGTATCATACATAATATTATATCACTTGTGAGCCTCTTATTTTATAGGCAGGAGATTGTGGGCCTAGAGAAGTTCCTTCTTCATGTTACACAGCTCATCTCTGACACAGCAGGTGGAGACTCACATCTCAGCTGCCAAATTCAGAGCTTTCAGTATTGAGCATTCAACTCTAATTTTTTAGTTTCATTATTAGTTCCCATCTGCCTCCAAGAAACCCATAATAGACCAGCCCATTTTAATTTCTCTCTTGTTCTAGTGCATACTAATGACATACATTTATTAGGTGCTTTTTTCTGTTACAACTGAAATGGCCACTTCACTTACACTGACAGCTCTGTCATATCAAAGTAAGGGGCTATGATTCCTATTCTGGAGAAGGAGAAACCGAGACTCAGGTGTTAAGTCATTCACTCTAGTTCACAGAGGTAGTGCAAGGTGACTACTTATCAGTTCAGATCTCAGTGATCTTTTTCATAATGCCCTCCTACATGCACCTACTTCTTGACCTTAAGCCTCTAAAAAGTGGAAGTGATTCTTATTCATCTGTGACTCTGCAGTGCCTTGCCAAAGCCCACAGCAGAAGGTACCAGGTGTTGAGCAGACAGACAGGTGGATGGATATAGGTACTGTGATGTTGGATGGGTGCTATCTGACTTTCACCCTGTAAGTGGGCTATCTCTTGGGTGTTCATTCCACGATGACACCACATGTGGATGAGCGCAACAGATCTGACTCTAAATTGTGGGGCCAGGCGCAACACAGAAATGCAGGAGCACCTTCAAAAAATCACGAAGCTTCATAATGGTGACAGTGGAGCATGAAACCAAGCACAGGACCCTTCTGAGTGCAAATGGGAATCAAAGTGATAGCAATTTAAGTCATGTGGCTTAAATTTAAGCCCATGCCATGTGGCTTCTAAATTCTGCCAGCACCAACTTTTTGGTTCTCTTCAAAAGTTTTCTCTGTGTTTTTCATTGACACGATCTATTCCAAGTCATTCTCACGTGTGAGAGCCTCATCTGCTCTCACATTGAAGGTCTGAAATGCCTGCGATACCGAACACTATTGGGATAGTCTTGTCAGGATGATTTTGGTAACAGTGGCTTATCTAGCCTAGAGACTGTTGAGAAACCCCTTACTCATGCTCTTCAGTCCCCAGAAGCCAGAAAGGAGAATGAGCAGGGTCAGGAAAGGAGGCATCTGAACATGTGTGCAGGGGGGATGTGGCAGAGTGGAGAGGTAGATACAGAAAAAAGCACAGAGATGGTACTTGTTCCTTTTGTAAGTACCTACTTTGTAACAATAAGTTCGTGGTGGATCTTGAAAGGTTTTGTTGATTAAAATAAATGTCCCTGTGGTTCTGCTGAAAATGAAAAATAGCATGAGTACTATTATTGTCCCTTCCAAACTTCAGCGAGGGTATTGGAAGGAGATCTGTCTCAGCACCACCAACACTTACAAAGTGGGCTAGTTACTGCTAGAGCCAGAGAAGCTGATGCCCTTAGTCAGCATATTGAGCTGCCTTTCTGCAACAGCAATGTAGCCACTGAGCAGAAGCAAGAGCCAAAACCAGATTCTAGGCTTTCTGATTTCTATTATAATGCATTCCAATATTTTGCCTGTATCTCAAGAAGTCAACAAGGCTTTGATGGCACAGAAACAATATCTTATGATTATCAGAATGTGTAGCTAATAATGACTATGAAAGGATAAGGGCAGAAAATGTTCTGAAACAAGTTAGAAAGCTAAGCCAAATGAAATCACATTAATTTTGAAGCATGACACTTAAGTCCAAAAGCAAACGGTTCATACGAGTGGGCAGCACATGGTTTAAGGACCTCAGTGCCAAAAAAAAAAAAAAAAATTGTGAGGGTTTTAGATGAGGGTAGGCTTATTGTGAAGCAATAGAGGAATAAGATTCCAAATGAGCTAATGTTCCTTTCATGTACTCATTCACTTCATATTCCAGAAATATTTAATTGGACACCTACTGCCGGATACTCTTAAGGGCTGAAATATGAACATGAGTAATAGTCCTTGCCCTCAAAGCTCCTGTTTCAATGGAAGAGGAAGACATGGAAATTAATGACTGCAACTCAGAGAGGTAAGGGCAATGACAAAAATTATTCACATGGACTGGAAAATGGGAATGATTAAAGAGGGTTTCACCAAGGAGAGTGTCCTTGAGTTGGGTCTGAGAATGATGGGCTGGAATCTGGGAGACAGATGCATCAGGCTGAGGGCATCCATGCAGAAGCTCATGACAGAAGCAGCACATGACTTTCTGGGCCTCGAATAGGGGCTGTGAATGTTGACCTGTAAACTGTAGGAGACAGACTGAAATAGTCAAGGTGGGCCAGATGAAGGAAAGCTTGGAAATCTTTACCAAACTAGTTGAACTTTTAGCCTCTTCTGGGTAAAGGGAACCCCTGAAGAGCTTTAAGATGTGTGAATTGACCTGATGGTTTTGAGATGGGTGAATTGCAAACAGATGCTAGGAGACCATTTAGGGAATGGAAGTCCAGAAGAAAGGAAGAGGAACTTTCCAGAGTAGCAGTCTTTGTGATATGAAGTCATTATGTTTTATGAAATATTATCTTTAATCACGCACTTATTCTATGAAGACCTTGTGCTAAGACTCTATTGTCAGTTAGATTCCTTTTATATTCTTATTCTTCTTATTTTCTTCATGATAAGAAAAACAGGGCTCAGAGAAGTTAGATTATTTTAAAATATGCTGTTCAGCATCACACAGTCCGTGGATGGGAGTGCTGAGATTTGAATCCAGGTGTTAAATTTGTATTCACATTATGACATACTGTTTCCCTGCAAGGGATTCTGGAGAAGATGAATCTCTAGTGACTTATAAGATGCTGGGGGTAGGGTGCCTTTTGTTTGGGGGCATTATATATTGAGACAGAGCTTGTCATGGAAGGATTCCAAAGAGCAGACACCTGGGGAGACACCTGTCTGAAGTATTTGGGACCATCCCAGAGGAGCAGCAGCCAGGCTGCTCTGTGCAAGGTTCTCTGTGCTTTCTATCTTTTATATTTTATCTGCTGATGGACACCTAGTAACCATCAACAGATATGTCCCCAAACTAGTGTGAGCTCCTAAAGCATTGCTTAAGTCTCATCAGTACAAGCAGCCTGTGACTGCCAACTGGACACCCTGACTGTTGACCTGCTCTCCTGTAAAGCAGCTGAGATGGAAGGCTGAGTGACTAAGCTCTTTCATTTCTTATTAATTTACTTTGATTGACAGCAGAGAGTGAAGCAATACAAGGCTAACCAATGTCTGATGCCAAGCTAGGAAAAAGCTGAGAAAAGCGGCACCATCAGCGACAATGAACTTGGGGTTATCTCCACTTTCATAAGGTTTACTTAACAATGCAACTGCAAACTTCTCTTAAGGACATCAAAACAGAATTCAGAACTGAAGTTTTCTCTTAAGAAGGGGGAGAGAATAAGGATGAACATATACTGAGCACCTACTACATGCCGGGCATATTGGAACCTCACAACAGCCCTGGAACAATGTTATGGACTGCATTGTGTCCCCCTCAAATTCATATATTGACGTTTTGACCCCAAGTGTAGTTGTATGTGGAGATGATATCTAGAAAGAGATACTTAAGGCTACACGAAGTAATAAAAATGTAGGCTTTAATCTCATAGACCTACTGCTCTTATAAAAAAGAGGAAGAAGCACCAGGGTGCTTTCTTGTGCATGTTCTTTCTTACCATTTAAAGACCTAGCTAGAAGGTGGCCATGTGCAAGCTAGGAAGAGAGCCCTCACTGGAATCCAATCAGCTGGAGTGTCTCTCTGAGACTGTCTAGCATCTGAATTGGTCCAGTCTGTGTGATGTTGTCATGGCAGCCCAAGTGGTCTAATAGAGTACATATATTCCACTTTACCTTTGAGTCAAGTCCAGAGATGGGAAGTGACTTTGTAAAGCCAAAGAATCTGGATTTGAAGCTAAAGCCAGGGTTTATTCCATTAATGCGGTGTCTCCCTTCAAATGAATAAAGTTTAAGGTTTCATTTTTACAACAAAGGTGGCCCATTTTATTCACACATCTCTTTGTCCTCTTTTGTGCTTATGGTCATGGGACACCTGCTGCCACTGAACTTTTTACCTAATTTGGAACTGTTCTGACTTTCCTTGCACCCTGAAAAATAGGGTGGGCAGTTTTTCAGCCCTGTTTAAAAGAGATGTATGCAACATTTTACACGTGTGACCTTCAGAACTGGAAAGATACGAGTCTGAATTCAGAGCTGTTATTTATTGGCATAGTGCACCCAAGGAATTGTTAACCTCTCTTAGCCTATGTTCTTTAAAGTGTTACTGTGAAGGCTTACTAGGGGGAAGCACATAACATACATAATACACATGCTTACCAGGCACACATTAGTACCTACAAATGATAAACTGTTATATCTTGGCTACTGTGAAGAATGTTGCATTGAAAATGAGAGAGCAACCTAAGTGTCCATCAAAAGACGAATGGATAAAAAATGAAAAACTGTGGTGCATATTCACAACAGAAAGCTATTCAGCCTTAAATAAAGAAGAAAGCTTTCTATTAGCTACAATACAGATGAATCTGGTGGGCATTATATTAAGTGAAATAGGCCAGGCACAGAAAGTCAAATATTCTTTCTTGGCGCTTACATGCAGAATTTTAAAAAGTTGAATTTTAAGAGACAGAGAGTCAGGTGGTGGTTACCAGGGTTGGGGGCAGGGATTTGGGAGATATTGGTTAAAGGATATGTAATTTCTACTAGAGAGTGGAAATAATTTGAGGATATCTATTGTACAACATACACTATGAATGGTTACTATGTATTGTCAATGTGAAAACTCCTGAGAGTAAATTTTAAGGGCTCTCACCACAAAATAAGTATGTCAGCAGAAGCCTAACAATTAGCTCATTTTAGCTATTCTAAAATATATACTTATATCAAAAATCCTTTTTACACCATAAATGGACACCATCTTTAATTTTCAATTGAAAAGGAAAAGAACTCTTGTAAATTCTGTAAGAAATATGTGAAAACCCCTAGGGCAGAGGACATGACCTGGAAATTTTAGTAAAAGGAAGCTCAACTGGTCAATAAGCACATAAAAAGATGCATAAGTGTATTCATAACTAGGGGAACTGCAAAAGAAAACAGTGAAATCAAGCTCAGTCCCATAAATTTGGCAGAATTTAAAAAGTCTAACTATGATGTGTGGGAGAATAGGGGGCAACAGGACCACTGAGCATAAGAGGAAAACTGCTCAGTCATGTTGAAGAGCAATTTGGCAGTAGGATATTTTTAAAAGTGGCAAATGTAAACATGCAGCAAGTGTGCTTTTCTATAAAGCTCTAGGAGACACGTACAGTGATCATAACTGAAGCACTTTTTATGATAGGAAAAGACTGGTAATGGTCTAAATGTCTATTCATAGGTCAAAAGATGAAATATATTTTGGCATTTTCATATATAATATGTACAGACCATAGCTAAAATGAATTAGATCTACAGATATCGGTCTCAAAGGATCTGAAAAAGACAATGTTGTAGGACCACAAAATGATATTACAAATAATTTGTACATACAGACATAGCTAAATATGTATTAGAAAGTCATGCAAGCAAAGGATATATATTAAGTGTTTTAGGAGTTGGCTCATAGGAGGAGGAGGAGGAGGAGCAGAATTTAACCCCAGAGGAGGAAATTTCAACAATATCTGAAATGCTTCATTTTTTTTTAACAAATGAAAAAGTAAACATGATCAATGGTAAGCATTGTTTATTTCTGTGGTTGGTTCATAGATGCTCATATTAGTTTCAGGCACATTTTCTGAGGATTCTTGCAATGTCTTGGCTTTGTGTTTCTCTTTGTCAGTTACTCATTCTGGCCTCAGCTAGACACGTGTGCTTTTGACACGTGAGCCCAATCAGCCAGTATTCAATGTGTGCTCCTTCCCCTCTGTCCTCTGGTATCCAGGAGACTACAGAACAGATGTCACCAGGAAGTGCTTCTGGAGATTTACTTTGACCACTGGGGAAAGAGAAGGAAGGAGCCCAAAGGCACATTCCTCTGCGTTCTTCTGTTCTGAGACACTACCCCACCTTCCATCCTATCCAGAGGCACTTCAGTCTGCTGAGGACAGGACACCACTCACATTTGCCTCCCGTCTTCTTTTTCCTTACTTCCTTTCCCCTCATTTTCACAGCCCTGGGGTTGCATTAGCACTTAAGAATTGCCTCATGCTCTTTTCTCCAAGGAATCCAGGCTGATGTTGCTTTTTGTATTTCGCTATACTTTAAAAAATAACGATGCACGGAGCATAAGTGCTCAATCCACAGTGGCTGCAATCATTAATATTGCAATAGTCAAATTAAAATTAGATCCTACCAAGTCTTAGAGCTGCTAATGTTGAAGAAATCACAAATCATTATGTTTGGAGGTGATCTGAGCTATTACTTAGGCACTACTTAGCCTAAAATTTAATTAACTAGTTAATCTAAAATTTATATAAATAATTTGACTGAAAATAAGTGGTTTTGCTTAGACTTGTAAGCTAGAGAATGCCTGAATTGAGATCTAAGTCAATATTAAATTGGTCCCCAAGTTTTCATACCCAGCTCAATTGTATCCCCAATGGTTTCACTGCCCACCGCGAGTTGAGCATTGTTTGAATGTGCAATGGTGAATGCTTACTCTCCACTGTGGTTCAGGTTGTCATAACGCAGAAAGAGACCTGAATAGATGGTCTCGGTCAGCAGGGCATAGATGGCGATCATAATCAGCAGCACAGCCAGCTTCAGGACAGAGTTCAGTCGAAGGAAAACTGCACAGGTCACCATGGCCAACACACCCGTGAAGACGAAGTACTGCAAACAGAGAACAGGGTGTCAGGCTCCACGGGAACACAGAGGCCCCCTCTCCTAGCCATGGATGCCGACAGCTCTCATACAGATATTTGCTGAGCATTTCCATTTGGAGGCCTCAGGGCCTCCTGAAATTCCATGGGTCCCAAATCAAACTCTTTATTTCCTACCTCCCTACCTATGCTCCTACATCTGTGAATGACATCACCATTCACATGATCCCCAAGCCAGAACCCTTCCTCTTCCCCACACTCCACGCTCAGGCCATTCTAGCCTGTAGGATCTACTTTCTTAACATCTTGCATCCTGCCACCAGCATTCTCATTCATATGATCATTTTAGTTCTCAGGGACACTCTCGGACAATTCTCTGGCAGCTTCAAGCCCCACCCAATGCATGCTGTCATTCTCTACCTAATATTTCTAGATCTGGTTGTGTTACATTTAGATGTCCTTTTACGGAAGTCCTTTCATGGCTCTCCACTCCCTCAGATTGTCCTTCCTTCTGAATAGCAGGGCTTGCAAGGCCCTTGTGTATCAGGCTTCCTTTCACTCTCTAGACTCTCTCAATGTCTTTGCTCAACTCCAGTCCAGTGACTGAGCCTTACTCCTCCAACAAATATCAAGTCTGGTGTCCTTTCCTCTGAGAGGCTTTCCTGGATAACTCCAGGTGCTTCTGAATCCTGCCCCATTCCTCCATCGCACCCTACAGAGACCAGCATGGTATCTATCACCCTGTATCTGGAGTAACTGTTCAAATGACAAGTTTAGAATCACTGCAGAGCTGGAATACTGGACTGTTCTCCCTGCGAGTTTTCCCAACCAGAATTCACTCTTCTGTGGGAAGCTCCTCAGTCTATTTCCCATTAGAGATATCCCAGTATATCATTCCAGATGTGATTATCCAGTGGGAAAAGAAGAAAAAAAACCCCTAGCATTATCAAAGGTCCGTTTTGTGACAGTTTGGTCTCAATGCTTCTATACACATTTTGTCTTGTAATATTCTTGGAATATTCAAAATGACTGGTCAAGATGGGAATCATCATTGCCATCTCATAGGTTAAGACACTGAGGCTCACAGAGCTTAAGTCAATTGTCCAAGATTGTGAAGTAGCATTTAGGTTCCCTGGGTACAACGAGCTTATGTAAATGTGGAGTGCTGGGCTTGACCATTTCTAAAACACCTTCCAGTCCAGGGCGTTTGTAACAGCTGGCTTTACTGTGGGTATGGGAGATAGGTAAGAATTTCTACAAATTCCTGAGTAACTCAGTACTGAAGACATGTTTAAAACTTTTTAAACAACACTGACTCATTCATGCAACTTGTCAACAAACATTGACATAAACGAATATGGGCAGGGCCCTGACTGAGAACAAAGCCCCTGGGCCTCAGAAATGAAAGAGGCCTTGTCCCTGGTCTGAAGGAGCCTCGTGTCTGGTGCGTCTTTGACTTTCATCTCCTCCTTTCCTAATAAATCCAATTATATCTTTGAACTAAGTGGGGTGATGAGCTTTCTTTAGCTGTCCTTTAAGACCTTTCCTTGGCAAGATTTTTAGGTAACTATCTTGATAACCTCTGTGCAGGAAGCTGTGTGTGAAGTGACCAGGAGATAAGAAGTTCATTCTCTAGAGTGTATTTTCTTTATATAGAAGCACTTTCACAACACCAAATTTTGACAAAGGATAAAGGAAAGTGGAATAGATCTGAGAGGTCTCAGTTCAGTGTTGCCTACCTCCCCACGAAGGGCTGTGCACAGCTTTGTCAATACAAATTAGGAATCACGAGTTAGATCAAAAGTTATCGAAATGACTGTCACTTTTAAGGAAAGACATATAGGAGAACAATTGTTGAATTTAAAAGTGTAATGAACATTTATTGAGTGCCTATGGCAATCACAGCATGTGGCAGGCACTGGAAATCCAAAGGAGGAGAGGAGCTGACCCAGGCCTGATTATGGATGAAAAATGAGAAGAGGTGTGAAAAAGCCCACAGTACTGCTGGGGAAAGTGCTTCCCCAGCAAGGTGGACAAACACAAAGCAATTCCCAGGCAGGGAGCATAGCCTGTGGGGAGAAGGCAAGTGTGAAGGTCGGACGGGAGGGGTGAGTTTGTACCAGACCTTGAAGGACAGAGAGGATTTCAAGTGACAGGCAATAGGAAGACGGACTGGTCTTCATACGCAGGCATAGGAGCAGTGTCGGAGAAGTAGTTCTTTGGGCTATGTCAGGGAATCACGCAACTGATCATAGGAGAGGGAATAAGTTAGGTAGACAGAAAAGTCCTCTTCTCCCCCAAGCCTCTGGAAGGTGTCACAGGTGAGTGCCTATATTAGCAAAATGGATGGAAGGGTCTTTCCTTTGTTGCCCCAATCAGTTCTGTTGGTGCGTGCTTGCCATCTTTCCCACCATCCTCCATTCCACTGGAGGAATCACCACACTGCCTTGTAGGGTTTAGCAAACCTTCTATTTTGAAGAATAAAATTGAACCTTGTGGAGGCACTAAAACCCCGGCCCTGGATTGGAAGCATCTCCCCTGTCCCGTTTACATTTTAAATGAATAGTGGCGGTGGGAATAGGAACTGGGAGGGAAGTCAGGAAGCTGCAGAAGCTTTGGCTCCGTGAAAGCCTTGTGAAAACCCCCCTTAGTGGTCTGGAGCCTCAATTGCATGCATCCTATAACTTGGGAAGATACTGGATCCAATGTAATTACCAAGTTTCTGTCAAACAACAAATGGTTCTTGTGTTCTTTTAAGGCACCCCAGGAAGACAGATGGGCTTGAAGAGGCACATTAAGCCTTGTTTGGCTGATGAGGCAGATGTGGGAGCGACCACCCAAGCTGAAAGTGAAATAAAGATCGGAGATAGACTAAAATATAGACACTACTGTGTTTTAGGTGGTGGATGAAGAGGCATGAGAATATTGAGTAGAAATCGTTAGGAATGGGAAGAGGAGAACTTGAAGAAGAGGTAAAAAGAACGTAGAGCCCAATGAATTAAAAAAATTCTATATAGAAGTAGTTTTAGGATAGTTTTTAAATGGCCAGAGAGCATTTTAAAAATACTTAAACTAGAAAGTAGGATATAAAATTTTGTATATACTGCAAAATATATACCCAGATACATTATAGCTCTCGAGAGAATTATTTCCTTTCGTAATGTTCTTTATTCTTATGTTAACACAGCATCAAATGAGGCAGTGAGTTGAGTACCTGTTTTAGAGTGAATCCTGTGATTTCGAGAATTCTGCATCCTATACAGTAATATGGTTCCTGATTCTTCCTAGATTTTTAAATAATAAAATACAGTATTGCTAAGAGTTGTAGGGGAAATGTTAGCTATTGGATGAAGTTCCCAATAATCTTTGATAAAATTGCATTTTCCTTGGGAAAAGGAAAAAAGACTCAGTAATAAGAAATCATTTTTGACTATTAAAAATTGGATACTGCAACGTGCATTGACACTTTGATACTAAAGTTAGGAAAAAGAAGTCAAAGACATTTCAGTGGGGTAGGGTGAACTGTGGATAGAAGAGGGACCAGCACAGAAGATGTGGAGGTGTGGGGCAGACCAGGCCCTTGCCATACATGAACTCCAGGCAAGATGGGGGACCACCGAGGGGAGATGCCTGCACATTTGGTGGAGAGTAGCTGTGATAGTTACAACCCAACAGTTATTAGACACATATTCTGGGCAAGGTACTCTACAGATGGCTTTACATGCTTCATCTTTTTAAATTCTTAAAATGATCCAAGGATAGGCATGATCACTAAGCTCACTTTAAATGAGAGAGAAAGGTCATATGGCACTTTTCTGCTTCTGAATATGCAGGGCTCTCTTCTCTCAAATGATACTGGTCTGGAAAATTACAAACAAAGCGATTTTCCTCTATGTCTAAAAACATTGTAACCGCATGACACGATAATGTTGTAAGGGGAGCAATACCCGATTCTGCTAACGAGCAGCAAAACACTTGCACACTAAACCATGCGTTCATTAATCCGTGATTGTTGATTGAGGACCTGCCATGCACCAGGAGTTGGGCTATGCTGGCACGAGCTGTACCCATGTTAGGACATTGTCACAAAGTGCCATAAATTGGAAATATGTGCTTGGTTTTCTGTTAGGAGAGGAGGAGGAGGAAGGATTTTGCATGATATGGGAAGAGAACACTGAGCTTCTACCCGTACAGGTCACACAGACTGGACTCACGGTGCCTGTCTGGTTGCTGCCCAAATCCCATGGCATCATGAACTCACACAGCAAGAAGGAAATCTAACAGGCAATTTTCAAAAGTCACTGTGGTTCCAAGAAATAATCCAAACTTATTGACGGGCTCAGACTCGACCTGATTCTAGTAATATCAGCACCAGGTGCAAGCAGCACAGAAAAGTGTGCAGAGACAAAGGAAAGAGCTGCTCCGCTCCTCCCTGAGACTCAGCCTGGGCTCGTCACTTGTGTAACCAGTGAGGGTGTCATTGGGGTTGCAGGTGGAGGATAGTGGTCATATGCTCTATGCTGTTTCCTGCATCTTGCTAGGTAGGGAAAGATGTTTGGGGCTGGGGTTGGGGCTCAGTGACAGAGTGCTTGCCTAACACATGCAAGGCACTGGGTTCGATTCTCAGCACAGCATATACATAAATAAATAAATAAATAAATAAATAAATAAAAATAAAAGTGCATTGCCAACTAAAATATATGTGTATGTGTGTATATGTGTATATGTGTATATATATATATATATATATATATATATATGAGATGCGTTTGATTTTTTCTAAATTCTGGTTTTCATAGTTTTTTGTTCATTTTACTTTGTTTTAATCTGCTGTGATGCTTTATACTTTCCCCTGTTCTGTCTATCTTTAAGATTTTTGCCTTTGTCTTAAGCAATTTTTTTTTTTTTGGCAGGGGGGAACTGAAGACTGCACACAGGGGCACTTAACCACTGAGAAACACTCCCAGTCCTATTTTTTGTAGTTATAGATGGACAGCATGTCTTTATTTATTTATTTATTTTTATGTGGTGCTGTGACTCAAACCCCGTGTCTCACATGTGCCAGGCAAGCGCTCAGCCACTGAGCTACAGCCCCAGTCCACCCCCTGCCCTGGTAATTTATTTATATTTTATTTTGAGACAGGGTCTTGCTAAGTTGCTTAGGGCCACGATAAGTTGATGAGTCTGCCTTTGACCTTGTGATCCTCCTGCTTCAGTCTCCCAAGCAGCTGGGATTAAGGCATGTACCACCATGCCTGGCTGGTCTTAAGCAATTTGATGATGATGATGGTGTGTGTAAGTGTTCATTGTTTCCTGTGATTGGAATTTGTTAAAGTTTCTGGATCTGTAGATTTATAGCTTCTTTTGGAAAAATTTGGGCATTAGTTCATTAAATAGTTTTTCTTTCTTGCCTTTCTCTTCTCTCTTTTCTTTTTTTTGTAGGGGGTTACTCCAGTTATGCATATATTACGTTGTCTAAAATATTTTATCTTTTAAATTTCCTTTCAGTGTAGATTTAATCTTGCACATCACCATTTTCACTTGCAGATATTCAGTTTGACATTTTATATATCTCTCATGTAGTTTAAGCTTTGGAACATCTGGAGTGCAGTTATAAAAATTACTTCATTGTCCATGTTTGCTAATTCTAGCATACATGGTTAGTTCTGGCTTGGTTTCCATTAGTTGTTTTTTCCCTCAATATCAGTTATATTTTCCTCCTTTAAACATCTGGCATTCTGTGGATGCCAAGCCCTTGTGAGTTTACCTTGTTAAATCCTGAATATTTATATATTCCTATAAATATTCTTGAAATTTATTCTAGGACACAGTTAAATTATGTGGAACTAGCTAGATCTCTTTGGGTCTGTCTTATAGAAATTTTAGGAAGAATCAGGGCAGCATATAATCTAGGAAGAATTACTTCACACTACTGACGCGGGACCCTTCTGATTGCCAAGTAGCCCATGTGTGATGTTTGCCAGTCTGACTGGTGGCAACACACACTATCTCCAGTCCCGTGTGAGTTCCAGGCACTGGTCCTGCCAGGTGGTTCTTACCCAGTGTCAGTGGGTTTCCTCACATGCGGCACTGATTGGGCCCTCTGCAGATCTCTGAGTTTCTCTCTCTGCAGTTTTCTCCTCTCTGGTAGTGTGCTCTGTCAACTCCCGTGGCCTGGGTCCCCCAGGCTCCCAGTCATGATTCCTGAATCAGGACTCCACTGGTTGTATCTGGGATCCCCACCTGATGCATGGTCTGGAAATCTCTGAAGGCAGTAATAAGCTCCAGCAGTCACTTTGCTTCCTATCTTTCAGAGATTACTGTCCTTCATTGATGAATGGCCAGGATCTTGAAAGCTATTTTCCATATATTTTGTTTGCTGTTTTCAGTTGTTTCGAGTGGAAAGGTGAATCTTGCCCTGTTACTCTATTAAAAGGATGCCTCCCTTCTCTCTAAACATGGCTAAGCTGTTCTGTGCTGGGCCTTTGGGTAATCAGGAATGACCATACACTATTGTCTTCTCCCTCTAAAGAAACTGTAAGTTTGAGGGAGTGTGGAGACTGTTCTAGCTCGATAAATCAGGTATGGAAAGCTGGGGTGTGAGGACCAAGTCAGTTCCTTAAGGAGGTGGGAGAGGGCAGGAAAGAGATGATCTGAGGGGTGGGGTTTGCTAATGTGCATGATGTGAAAGGGAGGCTTGAAGACTGGGAAGGACTTGAATAAATGGGGACAAAGGGGAGGAAAGTGCCAGGATGCCAGGAGGCAGGACTCAGGTAAGCATACCTCTATCAAAAAGCAGCTCTCAGGAAACCTTTAGAACCATAGTCAGCTCTGACTGCTTTCATGAGTATGGTAAGCTGCTTATTCAGATGGGTCAGAGCACTTACTAAAGGGACCTGATTTTTCAACCAGGGCCTTCCCGCCGAGCCTCCTGAGAGCCACATCCAAGTATTGGAGGCACACTCTGGGTTCATGCATGTGATTTGCATTCATTCCACAAACTGATGTCTTTTCCTTCCCCTAGATTGCTTCTCACAACGTAGCTGGAGTACGTCTTTCTTCACTCATTTCCTGCATGTTATGGTTTAGACATGAGGTGTCACATGTGTGAGATAATGCAAAAATGTTCAGAGGTGAAATGAATATGAGAGTTACAATCTACCAAATCAGTGGATTAATCCACTGATATGGATTAACTTGGTGGTAACTATAGGCTGGTAGGGTGTGACTGAAGGAAGTAGATCACTGAGGTTTATAATTTGTCCCTGGTGAGGGAAGCCCTCTCTCTTCCTAGTTGCCATGCCCTGAGCTGCTCCCCTCCACCATGATGTTCTGCCTCACCTTGGGCCCAGAGCTATGGAGTCAGCTGACCATGGATGGAACCTCTGAAACTGGGAGCCAAAAAAACACTTTTCCTCCTCTAAGTTGTTCTTGTCAGGTCTGGAGGTCACATGATGCAGAACTGACTAAAACACTTCAGTCAGCTTTTAGCAGCATCTTCACTTTTTTAGTAGCAGGTAAGGTTCTGTAATCTATACCACACATTACGACAGCCTCATGTTTGACAGCTTGCTTTTGATCTGGGTATGGGTTCCCATGGGGTGAGATGAAACATCAGGTATAGATGAAGAAACCAAAGCTCAGAGAGGTGGAATGATTTGCTTGGGAAACGCTCTAAATTCTGGAGGTTGGATTAAGCTTCTCAAAGGGTCTGAATGGTTAATTTCTTATATTATGGCAGACAAATGCCTAGGCAGAGAAACATATATATATTGGAGTAGCAAATGATGAATCTAAATCTGGCCTGTGCTTGTAGTTTGCTGACCCCCAAGCAAGATGACTCTTTGGTTATGAAGGAAAATAGTAAAACTCCAATTCATATTTATTTAATTTTGTTTCTACATTTTGAGTACATTTCATGTATGTTACCTAGTGTTACATGTTTATAATTTTAGCAGTGCATGATCAAAATCTTTGTATTGGAAATAATAAATAAATCATGGCTGACATTTAATTAGCAGATTCTTGTGCCATGTGTGGTCCTATGTGCTTTGTATGGATTTATCCACTTAATTTGCATAACCACTCAATGAGGAAGCTACTAATTTTATCATTAATTTATGGAAAAGGAAACTGAGACATAGAAAAAAAGTTGTGTGATTAGAAAGCTTACCCACCACTTTCCTAGGAGTGGCAAATCCATGAATGCTGTGGTCCTGAGACTGGAAGCTTAGATCTAGGGCCAAATGTGTAGACTATTGTTTTGGTTGATGTGGAGACACACAGATCTATAGGTCATGAACATCTGCTTCATGTCCGACACCATGTTAGGGACTACACATTTGCCAACTTCTCCAGGCAGGCACCATGAGAGCATTTATTTTTTTTTCCACGAGAGTATTTTATTTAGCTCCACAATAATCAGGTGAAGCAGGTATTCACTTTCCCATTTTATAGATGAGGAAACCTAGGTTCAGAAAGAGTAAGAGCTGCTCCAGCAGAAGTGAAGTCCAGCTTCACTAGCTCTGACCATCCAATTCCTGCCCTACTTACACTCCCCATGCCCTTCACACCAAGAAGGTCTCAGGGAGCTCCTATCCCACAGAGTCTGCTAAATGGAGAGGAAGTCCCAGGCATGTGGTCTGCCCATCTGGCCCCACACAAGACCTGGCCCATGCATCTCTGCACAGCCCCAGGGATAGTCAGTACCTCTTCTAGGGCTGAGGGAGATGCCGCTCCAATTACAGTACCAAGAAAGAATAATTGAGTTAAAAGAGAAGGAGGGAAGGACAGAGAGAAAGAAGAAGGATGGAAAGAGGTGAGGAAGGAAGGAATCAGACAGGCACACAATTTACTCTGGGAGCCCTGCTTCCATTATTTGGAGGCAGTGGCAGTTTCTGACCCATATTTCTGCAGGACTTCATGATGCTCTGCCTCACCAGCGGGTGGTCTGCACACACAGGTGGAGGGAGGGGCTCTCTTTCCTTTTCAGAGTGCTTCTCAGGCCAATTCCCAGGCCTAAAGAGAGATGGTGCCTTTTTCCTCTCATGGGTTGGAGGGGGTCTCTAAGGGCTGTAGCCTCTTGGAGAACTAGTCGAACCAGGGTCCTCAGGGCATGGGGATGGATGGGGTCTTCTGGGACAATTCAACTTCCCTCCTGATATAGAACTCCTTCCCCAATATGTGAAAGTCTGGGACATGACAAACAGACCCATAGGCCCGTCCTGTGACTCTGTAGCTAGGAGAGGGCCCGACATGCCTTGTGAGGAGGGCCCGCTGCTGCAATGTCTCCTGACTCAGTGGTGCTCCGGGAACTCCCCTGCCACGCTGACTTAGGTTGAGCTGTGGTTTTCTGCCTTTTGCCTTTGCTTCCTTTCCTCCTTTCTCAATGCATCAAGCTCTCTCTCAACAACAGTTCTGCCTGATCCTGGAGACGATGGCACGTCCTTCTCTAGGATTTGATAGGCAAGCTACAGGGAAGGGAGCAGGGGAGGAAGCCTTGAGGGAAAGAGGAAAATGGACAGAGGGAAAGGGGAGGAAGAAAGGAGCGGGAAATGGGGAAAGAGCGGAGATGGGAAAGAGGCAGAGGAGGTAGCAGGAAAGAGGACTGGGAAAGCAGAAGACATAAGGATGGAGGGAGAGACAGAAAGCGGGAAGGAGAAGGAAGGTAGGAGGCAGAGGTGGAAGGAAGGTAGGCTGGGAGCACTTTGTGAGGCCCTCCAGCCAGTCCTGTTTACTTGATCTGGGGAGAGCTCTGTGTGCAACTCTCCAAGGGAGCTCGGAAATAAATACCTCTGGGTAGGAGCAGATATCTGTAAACACAGCTGAGGAATTGAAAGTCAGGTTCTTCAAGGGTATCGACTTGGCAAAATCACACCACAGCTGCGGATTGAAAAAAAAAAAAAGAACAACAACAAAAAACAAAAAGACACAGGAACAACAAAGTCAGTGTGAGTGCTGGAAGGGAGTGTGCTATCAGAGCCGGGCTCACCACGGCCTGGGCAAGACGGCCCTCGGGGCTCACTGGAATGGAGGTGCCAGCTTTGAGTGCCTCTTTTATTTAAAACAAGTGCTGGCTTAGAAAAAGCTTTTGCAAGCCAGTCAGGAAAATGGGTTAAGACTGCTCTGTCACGTCAGGTCACTGGAGTGTGCTCGGGAGCTCAGAAGACAGAGCTGGATGGAAGGGGAAGACTTCTGGGGTGACCTCACAGACCATCTCCAAATCAATAGCTGGGAGGATTTGAGGGAACTGAAGGACACGTTTTTCCAGAAAACACTCAGCATCAGGGTGGGGCATTTCCTAGGACTGGTATTGCTGCTGGAGATGGTTTGGCTCTCAGGAAAGAATAACAACCATTAGCTAAATGCCTCCTTTGTGCCAGACACTGTGTATAGAGAAGCCTCACAACCACCTTGTGATGTAGCCACTATTTTATCCCCATTTTACAACCAAAAAAAATGTGAAACTCTGAGAAGTAAAGTAACTTGTCCAGGGACACCCAGCTAGTGATGGGTGGAGCTGAGATTTGAACACAGGTCTATCTGACTCCAAAGGTTCTGACACACCACTGTGGCAAAGTAACCCTGGCCTAGAGTCATTGGGCTTCTTGCCAAGTTCCGCACCTCAGAAATATCTGATGCACCTTCAGGACTCGAGATTATGGCTACCACTGCCCAGAATGTGCCAAGGATCCTGCAAACTTCCATTTCCATTGCCATAACCCGTAATGTGTTCATTAGACGACATGTTTCTGAGATGTTGGCTTTCCCTTTTCTTTGTCCCATAAGTCCTTCACTACAAGGACAACCATCAAGCGTGAGTCAATCTGACAGTGAGTTTCAGGTAGTCTGAGCCCCAGTCACCGGCCAACAGGGGCATCTACAGCTTGGGTCAGCACAAACTCGCAGTCCAAAGGGCAGAGTGATGGTTTCGGCCACAACACAAGCCTCAGCTGACCTTTCTCAACATGCACACACTGAGAATACCTACTGCTACCATGGTGCAATTCTAAAGAGAAAGTGAAATCCTTAAAATGTGGACCACCTGACTGAAAACTGTGATAAGTATTACGGCAGTTGGAATTTCATCTGAGCTCTATGCATCATGTACAATATAAATCCTTAGGAAACAAAGGCAAGATACTCTACCTTCCTGAAATGCTGTTTCCTCGTCCATCACAAAGGGACAATAATACCTACCTGTTGCACAATAGGTGCTCAGTGAGTGACAGCTATTTTTTTCCCACCCCCACCCCACTCCCACTCCCAGAGAGACAGTTTATCACATCAGAATGAGCATGGGACATGGAGTCAGACAGACCTTATTAGCAAGTTATTTCATGTCTCTGAGCTCAGTTTCCTCAGCCATAAAGTGGGGATAATGAGACTTACCTCACGGGGGTTATGTGAGGGTTAAATACAAAAAATATCTGAAGCTCCTGCTTCGGTGCATGGCACATGGCAGGCAGGGACCTCACGGTGCTCATAAATAAGTGGTGAGTAACTGATCTACATTAGAATTGACTGGCCACTGAGAGTACAGAAACTGAAGGGCTTTTGGAGCCTCTTGGGAGCAAAGAACCTCCCCCTCTGGAAAAAGACAACTTTCCAACAGAAAACACACAGTTCTGACAGGAGTCATGCCTTTGCTGTCTGTCCTTAAGCTTGGGGCTGAACTGGTACATAGAGGTAATTGGTACCAAGGAAGGGCAATGCAAGAAGCTGGAGGATCCATAGACCCTTGATTTCTCACTATACCAGACATCAGAGGGTTGGAGGGCTTGGGATGCTTACAATATTTAGGACGGCACCCAGGAAATTAATCAGGATGGATGCAAATATGATGACGTTCCGGGCCAAATAGGTCTCGTTAATCCAACAGCAAGTTTTCCGGAGGACGAGAGGCAAACACTTATAATCCTCTGCCGTGGTGATGAGGACCAGAGCTGAGTGTAGCATAATCAGAATGGAGAACTGGATGGTCATTGGCATCACTCTGCAGGGAACACAAGACAAGGGGTCATATGGTGTCCATCATCTGAGCCCCACTTGCTGGACAACCCTGACCGTCTTGTTTATAATTTCCCCTCCTCATCCTCATTCCCCATTCCCCACCTTATCCAGGAAAAGGGCTATTAGCAGGAAATGAATATAAATACACACCACACATCTCTAGAATACTCTATTGAGAAACTTTGCAAGTAATGTGAAATATTTGGCAAGATTTATTGCTCCTGCTCCTGTTTTCCTTTTCTCTCTGGGTGACTGCTGCCAAGGCAACACACCATGGAGTTTAATCTCCAGATTCTGGCTGTGGGAGGAACCCACGTGCCTTTTGCCCTTCTAGGTGAGTTTTATGAAGCTTTTCCTCTCCATCTAATCTGAGGACAAGAAATGGACTTGCCATTAGCTTAGAGTTCCTGAGTTGGATTAATGATTACTAAGGTTTGCATGGAAAAATACATAATATGTGTGTATATACATATATACGTGCGTGTAAGTATATATATATATATATACGTATATACACACACACACACACATATATATCTATATCTATATCTATATCTATATATCTATATCTATATCTATATATATATATATATATATATAGAGAGAGAGAGAGAGAGAGAGAGAGAGAGAGATGGATAAAGGTGCAATTTGAGGCCTGCTAAGGAGAAGTCATTATGTTCAAGACTTCAATGTCATTCCCAAGTTTATGCCTTCAGTTTCAAGTTTTCCTGAAAGTTGTGTCCCATGGAAACCTGTGTTTATTAGGTGACTCTGCTGGGTATCAGGATGTTTCCCACAACTTCATGATCTAAAACTTCATCTCTATGGCATTTTTAATTGCTTCCCCTCCTTATCAACTGATTCATCACCAGACATGGTGATTCTTTTTGGAATTCATCCCTGTTCTCCCTTCTGTGTCTGACCATTCCTGTCCCACACTAGCATCTCTAATTTCCCCACTGGTATTTCAGCCAGTCAGCTGCTGCGGATGTTAAAGGGCACCTTGATAGAAGTAACCGGAGATTTTATATCTTATCCTTCTATAAATTGAAGTTTATCTACCTGACCTTAATATCTTCCCCTGGCTGGACCTCCATAAATATGTGTTTAGTGGTTGATTTTGGACCCATCTTCTTCTAAAACTCTCTCCTACTGTCCTGCTGTCTGGACTTTCCTATTTATAACCATTAACCCTGTTTAAATGATGCCTTGAGCTCTGACTATGTCCTCCTAATCATTATGATGAACATTTTATGTATAACAGGAAAAGGGATCAATGAAGGCTTCATGGAAGAGGTGACATCTGGATTTGGTCTTGGGGATTGAAGAGAAGGCTTTCAGGTGGGAAGTGTTGGGAACATGAGCAAAAGCATCAGAAGAAGTGGCCAGTGTGTTTCAGATTTTCCAGTATCCCAGCTGGTGAGGCTGTGGGACTGGAGGGGAAGGAAGGAGCTTTTCTCCTGGAGGCAACAGGCAGATGTTTAAGACAATGGATCACCCAGGAGGGAGGTGATCAGATTTGTGTATTTGAAAGATTCAGTGAAGAGGAAAAGTGCACAGGGGGTTCAAATAGTTGAGGCATGAGTTTAAAAAGGAGGAAGGAAGGGCAATGGCACTGGTGCAGGGAAAGATGTGGAGGTAGTTTTGATAAGAGGGGTGTGTATGTGTGTGTGTGTGTGTGTGTGTGTGTGTGTGTGCATGTGCACACAGGGGGCATTCCTCAGAGAAAAGCCATAGAGGATGGCACTAATGTTTTTACCATCCTGACTGGGTAAGTACAGCGGATAAGTGGTGAATATGATTTTGGCCAAGCAAAATATTTAGCACTTGTGGACCATCGGTTGGACCTATCTAGATGCCTGGGCAGTTAGAGGGACACTGGGGGAATTCTGAGGCTGCAGTGAATGGGTGAGGACTGAAGATTTGGGAATGGAAGAACTTGTCCACCAGGGTGTGCAAGAAGCAAGATGCCCCAGAATGAAGCTGTGGAGAAGCTAATGACTGGAGGAAGTGGCCTCAGCAAGGCATCATGACAGCTGGGAGCGGGTAGATGTTTACAGGGAGGGCAGAACCTCAAATGTCATCTGCAGGGTCAAGCTACACAGAGGCTGGAAAACGAATCTCCCACGGCCCCAGCTATTGTCCTTAGAGAGTTTGAAGGAAAAAACTTGTACACTTTTGATTTTCACGGATCACCTTGGCAAGAAATCTCTGCAGGAGTTCTAGGTAGGAACAGAAGGTTTGTGCAGTACTGAGCTCCCAGAGGGCTCTAGGCAGATGGGAAACTTCCTGCCCCCCGACAGGCTGGAGAAACACTCCCTGACAACACACCATTACTCCTGGGCACCCAGGGGAGGCCAAGGAAGGAGCAAGCAGGTGGATCACTTTGTCAGGCAGTCTCAGGAGAGAAGGGGTCAATTCCAGGGCTGACGTGTCTCAACAGTGTGAAGCAGTCCTGTCCTGTTTCCAGGTGTGAGGCAGATGTGAAGCAGGGAAAGGCATGTTTAAAAGATGCTCAGCAGGACCTTTGGACTTTTAAGTGGCCACCACTTCGTGGCACACTGGGCCTTGATGCAGTCCTTGACTCTCTCTGGCCTTCCTCTCTCCCTTTCCATGGTCTGGACAAAGTAAACTGCATATAGCTGGCCCCAAGTGCCATGCTGCTCTTGCGACTGTGGATTCTTCTGTGAACCCAGGGTAGGGACAAGCTCACAGAGGATGCTGAGTGAACATCCACTGACTGGGCTTTCTGTGGAGAGAGGACTTTGGTCTTCCCCTCCCCAGCCCGCACAGGGAAGCGGACTCCCACCCACGCTCCAAGATTCTGTGCGCTTGGGAGGAGCAGGGCTGACATGCTCATCTTTGGCACTGGGGATTCGTGTTTGCTGTTGTTCTTTCCCTGCATCAGAGTGGTGAGTTCTTACACTGGAGTTTAAAGATGCAGCTCTGGACTGGCAATGATGGAAAACATTCGGAATGGAGGACATGTGGTTTCCTGTATTCCAGTTTTCAGCACGGTTTCAAAGAGGCATTTATTTGTAAATTTGATGCTTTTTTATCCATCTCCCTATTGGACTTTTACGTATGCTCTGCAGGGATGAGGCTTATCAGGGTATGCAGAAGGCTATGTGGGAAGACTGGCACCCAGAAACCCCTGGGACCCTCATGCAGTTCTACATGACTTCCTTCTGGGTTTGCTGATAAAGGGAAAGAGAGGTAAAAGACAAGAAATGTGGTCCAGAGGCAAGACAAAACATTTTATGTTTAAAACTATTGTTCCAAAACAACCTGTAGAGAAGGCCTGGGCTCATTAACTAACTCTTCTGAGTATCATTTTAAATTTATAAATTTTAATTTTTTGAAGATTAACTTTTAAAGGAGGCTTTGAGGCTAAATATAGTAATAAAGCAGAAAAATAAGAATTTAAAGAAACACTGGCTCTTTTTCTCTGTTCATGGGGAAGTTCAGGAGATCAATGACATTTTAAAGATCTTTGGGAAGAGTATTAATTATAAGATGGGCTTTCTAAGCAAGGTGCTGGCACCGAGTATAAAATTCCTCTGGAAATCTCTGCAGTAGTTCCTTAGCATCCATTTATTTCTGCACACATAAACATCAGATTGTAAATTTCACCTAATTATAGAGCTATTCAGGCATCCGGGGGTTTTGAATTTGCTTTTGTATTGTTGGTGCATATAAGAAGAAAGGAAACCTTTCATTTTTGAAACTGAGTCTCAGAAAGAATGACAAGGGATTTGCAAACAGCTCTATCCAAATCATTTCTAGACATTAAGTTCTAATTATTCTCTGCAGTCTGTCTTTAAAACTGGGTTTGTCTTGATATTACAATGTGACATTTCCTGGGAAGGCAAGGATCAGGGGAGACGAAGGAACAACCTATAGCAGTTTGCATTGCAATAGGAAACAGAGATTCAGATCCTTCTAGAAGATGACATTTGTATGACACTTTAGAATTTGCAAAGAGCCTATGAGCGTGATTGTGCCTTTGGTCCTTGTAGCAGCCCTGGGAGGTAGATATTCTTAGCCTTTTCAACAAATGAAAAATATGTGAGTTGGTAAGAAGGGAGCCAGAATTTGCCAAGAATGGGCATAGCTGGTTTAAGCCTTACTGCAATCCCGAGAAGTGGGCATTTTCATTCCCATTATACAGATGAGAAAACAGACGCTTCAGAGAGATTCAGTACAACATACAGTTAGTAAGATGCACAGGAAATAATCAGACCTAGTGCCTCGATCTTTTCTTCCTACTCTTTCTCTCTTGCTCACTGTCACTTTCTCTTTCCCTTCTTCCTCCTCCCCCCTCCTCTTCTTCCTCCTCCTCCTCATCCTCCTTCTACTTCCTCTCATTACTATGCATGCAGATGTGGATACATTGTTCTGTTATCATGGAAGGTGTTTGGAGGTACTTCCTAATTGTCCCTCCCTTTACCTTTCTGGGTGAGGAACGTCTGTGAGCATGTAGAAACTGAAGAAAAGAGCTGGGATCACATTTTCTACTTTGCCAGGGTCCATTAATTTTCCTCCAGGGGCTGGGAATTAGCTGCAGTCACATGAGTAGAGACTGCCTCATCTGCTAAAAATGCTTGACAGAAGAAATGTGAGGAAAGGCACCCAATGGTAAGGCATCAATCAGAAACCAAGCAAGCGCCTGTTAAAGAAGGCTTCTGCTTTCACTTGGGGTCGGGGTGGGGGGGTAAGAATAACAGAATGAGACAGACATCATTGCCCTCGTACATGCATGAATGCACCGATGGTGTGACTCTACTTTGTGTATAACCAGAGAAACAATAGCTGTAATCCATTTGTGTTCAATGAATCAATAAGTAAATAAAAAAAATAAATAAAAGTCATATGTTCACATGCTAAATCTGGAAAAAAAAAAAGGGCTTCTGCTGTGTCCAGGGCGAGTGGGCTGCTCAGTTCCCCAGCAGGTGGATGGTCTGGTCAGAGTTCAGCTTTGATGTTTTCTTCATGGTCAGATCTTCCTGGGTTGCTGTCTGCACTTCAGGTATGACTTCATTTGGAACCTAGGTAAGAGACTCCTTCCCTGAGACGCTGGTAAGGTTCCCAGTCTCTCCTGCTTGAACCCAGGAACCAGGACAGCTGCCTGAGAAGGGAAACTGCCAGGCTGACCGGGAAGTGCACTTCCCCTGGGGGACGGTTACCGTCCAGATCTGCAGGGTCATCTAGGTCTCCTCCCTCACCTCATCCCTACGTCCTGTAGGCCACGGGGGATTCTCAACTCTCTGCCCTGAATATCTAACACTTCTTTTCTCATCCACTCCACAGCCGTCGGTTGACCTGCTACTTCTTTCCAGGATATTTGCTATTGCCTCCAAGTTGGTCTTGTCAACTCCACATCTGATTTCCTGCTTTCCATTATCCAGGTCCAGCATGAGATTTCTAAACACAAACCCAATCATGTTGCTTCTTTGGTTAAAATGCTTCAATACAGTTGCCTCTGCAATGAGTCATAATGTCTTAACAAGGCTTGCACACCATGCTCCTCCTCCCTTCCTTCTGCTCTTCTCAGGCCTTCCCAGGAGGGTTGAGTTCCTTCGGGAGGGTTGTGTTGTCACTGTCACCTCCTCTAGGATGCCTGCCTTACCCCCATGACAATCCCACGGCAATGCACACCTTCCTTAGCATGATAGGCATCACCCCATTGCAACTGTTGGGAAGATTGTTCAACCTTTACATGCACTAGACAGTAAGCTTCATACAGGTAAGGACCTTGGTTCCATATTTCCACTGTGCAGCAGAGACAGCATCCTAAGTGCTCAGCAGACTGTGCTCCAGGAGTCCAGAGAGAGCACACAAGAGATATGATCATGTCACCTTGGCTCCCACATTCCTACTGACAAAAGTGAAGAGGGGAGTCCAGGAAGTATGGGAATCTGGCAAGACCCTACCAACCCTCACAGTTTACCGCTCTGAGATCCTAGTCCTCATAGGCTCGTGGGTAGACAGGAACTCCATTCTCTGGGTGCTTCTTGGGGCCCTGCTTTGATTTGTTCCTTGCATAGCATATACATCTGTCCATGGGAACCTACATGCACAGCAGGTAATGAGCTACAAACACAGCATGTACATGAAGACACGCACGTGTATTATAGTTGTTGCTTTGTCTCATTCCATTAGACGTAAGGCGAGCAGGAGAGGGATTCTTGTTTATTTTTTACCTTTTTGGATCAGAGTCCTCTCAGTATCCAGAGCAGCTCTGGCACATGATAAGCATTCAGTGGCTACTGGCAGAAGGCTTTCCTGGCTCACGTTTGGCAGAAGTACACATGTCTTCCTCCCATCTTTCTTTGTTTCTGTCTCAGTCTGCCTTTCTCTCTAAGAATTTCTCTTAAATTGTAGAATAAAAAGTTAGCTTAGTAAGTTGCTATAAAGTGTCTACATTTGTAGCAATCAGCTGATTCCTGAAGCAGATCTTTGGGGGCATAGTGACACCCCATCTATATGTCTGTCCCAATCACAGTCCTCGTTCCCAACCCCATTAATCACTTTCCGTTTCTTTGTAGTTTTATCATCCATTTGTAGACACTCTAGTTTAGTCTCACCTATTTTATTTGATTGAATTTGGTGTGTCTTTTAAAGCTTAAAAAAGTCTTATTAAATTTGGTATGTCTTAAATCTTAAATATCTCTCTATTCCTTTATGTGCCTTATAATTTATTTATTTAAGATATGTGCCTTTCATGTGCAGTATTTGCCTCTGTCTGGATTTTATGGGTGTTCTCATACACTCTTCTTCCCATGTTCCTCATCCCCTGTAATCCCTGCAAAGCAGAAGACTCACAAGTCTGATCTGACTTAGGCTCGACCCCTTGGTAAGACCATAGGTAGCATCACGTTCTTCCAAAGGGAAGTGTGCCTGTCTCTCTTTTTTGTGCAGATAGCATTCTTTGATGCTCTATTCCTAGACCTACTAATTCATCGGAGGTTGAAAAATGGTGACATTTTAATTCTTTTGTTTTCTTAAAACCTTTTTTTGGTTTTTAACTGGAATACTTTTTGTGATGTTCCCTTTACCTACTATTCAGTAGTCTTGTGGTGCAGTATACCACAGGAAAGAAGAAAAACATTTGTTTCTCACTTTTTCATCAGTTTCCAAGATGATCAACCAGTTCCCAATTATTCACCATAGATGACCAACTTAAAATATGTCAAAATAAATTTATGGATTTCCATATATTTGCTGGGTTTTGATTGAACTTTCTAAAAATTATCTGTGCAAAAGTTCAAACTATGAGATCTTTAGACAGTGGGAGCTTCTCTAATGGCTTCTGAGTTCTCTTGACTCCACTGGTACTTGTGGGTTTCCCTGCTTGCTTGCAGGTCAGGATGCTCCAGGCTTGTTTAGTCAGGCTTTTCCAGAAGATCAGAGCCAAGAGACCCCTGAGGAGTGGCTGGTGCTAGTGTGTGTCCAAAAGCTGAAGAATCTGGAGCGTGATGTCCACAGGTGATGGCAGAAGCAAAACATGCACCCCTCGAGATCAGTCGAGGGAGGGGAAATCAAGGTTCCCCTTCCTTCTGCTTTTTTTCCATACCCCTCCCCCATTGGATGGTTCCGCACATGCTCAGGGGTGGTTCCACCCAATCCATTCTCTGACCTGCATGCCAATTGTGTCTAGAAACATACAGACACACCAAGATGTGGGCATTATCAAAAATCCTCTTGGTCTCTCTCAATCTAGTCAATTCAGCAGCCAATGAACTGTCACAAGGCTCCTCTGGTGCATTTCCTGCCCCAGCCCTTATTAAGAACCCTTGCTCTGGAGCTAGACTTCCTGGGTTTGAATACAGAGTGTAGCATCTTTCAACTCTAAAACCTTGGGCAACTTATTGCACAAGTCTGACCCTCAGTTCCTGCCTCTTTGACATGATGGTGATCACAGTATCTCCCTCGTAGGGTTGTAGTGAGGATTTCTTAAATTTCTGTATATAGAGTATTTAGAAGTGACTAGCCCACATTCAGGTGTTTGTAGCATTGTGAAAGTGCCAATTTTTATGACTGTGGAAGAAGTGATGCTGTGTTTATAAATAATTTACAAATTAAATTATTTATTTGTCCACAAGTGGACAAATGAACAAGTAAATGGTGACTGAGGCTCTCACAGTCTCATAGTTGGTTGCTCTCTGCATGCCTGGGTGCAATGCCCAATAAGCAGATCTGTTTTGGTTTTGGATGTTGTTTTCATTCAGATTGGGCAAAAGAGTCTTGCCTTGGCAGAGTAATGAGATTTTTATGGAAAGTAAGACAATCAAGAATAGACACTGAATTGTCAAACGTCTTGGTGAGGATCCTGGATCCCACCATTTAAAATTCTGCCCCCTGGGGAAGGTCAGCTGCCAACACCAGTGAGAGTTAGGAGAGATGTTGCACCTGAGAACTTAGTCCCTTCATATTTACCTGGAAGACGGAAGCAAGCTTTGTATTGCTGTGATAAATAGAAGAACGATAAATGCACACACCAAGTTGGACTTGAATACTTCATCCCTCATTTGAGAATACTGCAATTAAAAGAAAGAGAAGGAGAATGAATTACTTTGCAGCAGAGTCAGGCTTTTGGAAGAGTTAAGTTTTAGCAGTGTCTGAGGTTAGAGGAAACATTAAAAAAGGCAATTTAATCTTTTAAAAAAATTCAGAGGAATTCAGCACAATCTCCAGTCTCCCCACAGCCTTCCATGGAAAAAGACAGTGGCTTCCTAGTGAAGGGTCTTTGCACAAGCCTGTATGGCCCTCCCCTCCCTGTGGACTAGTGCCATCTTAACAGAAGAGCACACAGCTGCATATGCAGCAAATAAAACTCACGTTGGCTTTCTTTATGAGTAAACTTAAGTCATTTAAGGACCTTGCTTTGTTTCTTGTTAGCTTTGGGCCTATGGGGAAATGTTTTACCAGGGAGTCTTTCTTCATGCTTTTCTTTTCTTTTTTTACAAGAACAGTGGAAAATAAATTCCAGAATCTTAGAAAGTAGCTCACAAGATCTCCAACTAATACAACTTTTTGTTTCCCAGCAGAGACACCAAGACTGATGGGCCAATATCCTCAATGCCCTTCTGTTTTCTGCTCAAGGCAGCCCTGGGCAGTGGTACGAACTTTATTTCAATTACCCAGAGCTCTCAGTAACTTCATTGTCTAGCTTTAAAAGCTTCTGGAAGGCTGTCATTGAATAGGTACTTGCCTAACTCCTGCTTTGTGTCCAGAACCATCTTGGAGTTGGTTAGAATAATATTCTTCTTTCAGAAAGAGGGAAGGATTATAAAACTTAAAAAGACCCATATTTTGCCTTAATGCCAGAGAAGTCTAGTAACTTACTGTTGATCACACAGCATGCAGATCATTGTAATCTGGGGTTGGGGGAGGAGATAGAAATCTAAACCTGGCACAAGAACTTCGTAATTTTTTTTTTTTTTTTGTGGTGCTGAGGATTGAACCCAGGGCCTTGTGCGTGAGAGGCAAGCACTCTACCAACTGAGCTATATCCCCAGCCCCACTTTGTAATCTTTGATTTGAATGTCAGAGTCAATTTATTCAGGAAGCTGGTAAATAGTGCTCTCATGACATCTTAGGCTATATGTCCATAATACCAATATAAAGTTTCAGTCATGTCAACAAAATAATAAAATTAGTCTAACTTGTCGTTGGCATGGTGTTTGCAGGAGAGTTATAGGATTTTTACTCTCTTGCTGATTTCTGGGTGTCGTTCTGATTTTGGACTGGAACTGACTGCTCAGTGTCATGGTCAAGGCTTGAGGGACCTGCAGTGGGTGAGCGGCCTGGGTGGAGCACAGTGCTGCACAGATCTTGCATTTCTTATTTGTAAGACAGACCTTTCTTTACTCAGCATCAAAGCTTCTACTCAGTTGCTGACAACCTACTTGGTGTCTGGAGGGGAATCCAGGAACGTGGCCCTGAAGAATCTCTATAAGCCATCCTCACTCCCGATAAATCCATAGAAAATCCACATTATTGATAGTTACTAATGGTGCTGTCTAAGGACACAGCACAGCCACAGAGACCACACATACTAGCTTAAAAATAAATGAATTGGCCACAAAGCAATTACCTCAAAGAAAGAGCAAAGTATGGATTCCTTCTAACAACTAATTGCATGAGATTTGATTATTTTTACTAACTGATTAATTTTAAATCAGCTTGGCAATATAAATTTAATAACGGGATTTTATAAGCAGTAACTGTAATATTGCTTAATCTTTCTCTTCATTTATGCTTCTTCCCCAAACCACCACCACCACGACCATCATCATCATCATGACAATAAAGTAATAAAATTATAATGACCTGAAGTTGTAATGAACCATTACCTTCTCAATTCTGCAGTCTTTTCCATAAGCTCCCTGATGTCACTCAAATATCTGCTGATTCTCACCAGATGACCTTCTCTGCTTTGTTTGGGGAAGTGGGTTTCTTTTTTCTCAGGGGCAAGACATCCCAGGATTTTAAATACTCTCAACTTGAACATGCTTGAGAACTCACTCCTTGACAAAAAATTCCTTTCCTTTTCTCACTGGGAAAATGTCTCTTCCTATAGATCCTAAGCCTGAGTCTTTGAATCCCGAATGTTTCTCACTAATGACTTAAATATATCACATCATCATTTGTTCAGACCAAAGATTCCATCCTCTTCGGATAGCAAGTTCATGGAGACAAAGTGAAAGCTTTACTTTGTCTTCAGTTCAATCAGTATTTCACTGTGAACAAAGTCAATTTCTTCACATCTCTCATCTCTTTTCTGCCCAATGGGGACATATAGGTTCTTCGATGTGAACACATTCTATTATTTCCATGTTTGAACTCCAGTGCCAAGCACAGCTACATAAAAGAACCTCATCATATTTGTAAAGGTGATGTCAATCAAACACAGAACTGCAGGTTTCAGAATGGAGCACAGTGTTACTTTGAAAGGCAAGGAGAGCGGACTTATGAAATGAAATCTTCTAATTGGCTCAGGATGATAGGGTACTAGAATAGAGGAGTGAGTCATTTAGCTTCCTCTTGACTTGTGAAGGTCTGAATACTCATATCCGTGGCTATATTTGGTGAGTTGAACATTCCCACCTGCCAAAGTCAGACAGTCTTTTGTGCCCTCTGTTCTGTCCTCACCTGGCCCCGCTTCTCCTTTCGTATCTTAGTTATGATCATGGACTTAATCTAGAGACAGATTACCTGGATTTGAATCCCAGAGCCAACACTTACTAGCTATGCAAACTTGGACAAGTTTATTGTATTCTATGTCTCACTTTTCTCATCTAGAAAGTGGGTATGATAAAACAGGAGCTATCTTATAAAGGTTGTTGGAAGTACGAAGTAAGTTAATATAGGCAAAGTGTTAGACATGTCTTACACATGATAACCCTACAACATTTTCCCAACTGTTGTAATTAATAATAGTTATTTTGTTACTACACTTTTGGCTTTGTGAAGCCTACCTGTTCAGTCATGGTGTTGCCTTCCAGAATGGAAGGACCATGAAAGGACCACTGGACCTTCATAGTTTCCTGAGTCCTTGGTCTGGAAGGGAGCTTGGAAATTTTATTTCTCCCAGGTGAGGACCTTGAGGGTCAGAGAAGGGAATGAGCTTATCATGGCCAATGGATTGGTGGCAAAGTTCAGACAACAAGCCACGTCATTTGACTGCAGTGAAATTCTTTTCACTAAAACCCTGTCTATGTGCAGGAAAAGCCTGCGGCAGTACACAGGGCAACTATAAATGGGATTCATACCAATTAAAAGGGGGAACCATTGGAACAATTTCTTTGAGAGATTAAATTAGAATTTGGGACATTATTATTCAATCTGTAGAGTTTGAATTGATTCGGAGAAATACCTAGTGCAACAAATGTGAATAATGACTAACTCCCAGCATGAGGCAGGCTCGGCACAACATGTTTTGCATGGAGGATCCCATTTAATTGTCACAACAACACTTTGAGGAAAAATCCTGTTTATTTCCATTTTGTGGATAATGAAACTGAGGATTCGAATAGTTGAGCAAATCAGTCTCACCTCCATGGATTGTGAATGGGGATGCGGTGGGAGGCCTCACTGGCTGCACTGTCTCCTGCCATCTTGTTACCATCAGGGTAAGGCCTTGTTCCTAGCATGCATGGGTGTGTTGCTTGGTGTATATCAGAGATGTGATTTAGATATATAAAGTGAGAATATACTAAAAAAGTTGTTCTATGTAAATCTTGGTTAGGATGGAAGTGGAACCTGTATTGAGCACCTGGTCTTCAGAAAGACCCTGTGAAATGACCCTGCTGTGTTTCCATCATTGATGAATGGATTTTCAGCATGATGGGATGTTACATAAAAGACCCTGCCTTAGTCCTGGATGGGTGAATTGATAACATGGGAAGGAACCAAAAGTATAGTGGATTTTATGTAAATGCAACAGAAGAGGGTCCATGGTCTTTGAATGATGATAAAGTTATCACAGAAACAAAAATTCTGACTTGATTTAATGAAGTTGAGACTTGGAGTTCCTTCTAAGGAACTGGGGCATGAAGAATTTGTGTTCCATTTGGTTCATGTCTGGGGATGTTGTCCCTGAGTTCCCTTGAAAATTGTCTTCAGAATTGAAATCAGAGCAATGAGCGTTGATGGTCCACAAGGAAACCAAGAAATCCAAGTGTGATCAAATGAAGGAAAAGCCCATTCCAGATTTTTCATCCTCAGAGGGATGGTCAGTGACGTTAGCTGCAGAGTTGATGGACAGAGCCTCCAATCTTTTCTGAGGCAGTTCTGAAATTTTTTCTTCAGTGCCTGAAGCAGTCCTTAAAATGTTGCTCGTGAAGGGGATGGAAATCACCCTGCTCTCCTGTATTCTGCGTTTCAGGGATAAGCTGAAAGGGACTGACTAAATACTTACATCTCTACAAGCAGCAGAAGATGCTTCCACTTAAAGCAAGTCTCTAGCTAATTGTCAAAACTGCAGCTATACTCTAGTGTTTTATCTAAGTTGTGGGTGATATTGCAAAATCTTATAAGTGGAGTGAGTTGTATATAGCCTGTCCCTTTGGTCAGACTTACTAATGCTAATTTCATTCAGCAATATCTACCAGAAATGAGCCATTAACCCAGTCATGAATACTTCCAGTTTGCGGGGTCGGGGGGGATTACTCCTTACCTGGGAGCCCATTCTATCTTTGGATAAATCTAGTTTGAAGAAAGAGAATTTTGTAACACGTCTTTCATTAAATAAATTAATATGTTTTAAATTAAAGATGAGTCTCAACCTGGACAATCTTTTCAGTTTGCATAAGTGAATGAAGAATTTCAATTTCTGTCCTATTGCTGAATTCATGCATTACATAGCATGGCAGTGGCTTAGAGCTTCCTTAAATTAAATATTTGGATAACATGCACAATTGCATCAAAAAGTAAGAATCTAATTTGCAATGCTTTTTAAATTTTGGATCTTCTCTATTTTGGTGTCTAGTCCCATCAAACCATCAGTGAGAGCAATCCTAAAAGTGACAGGTGGGCTTGGGGAATCTCCCTGGCACACTTCTTTCCAAGTGGTCTGACCTTTGAACAAAAGTGGTTGAATCACAAAGAAGCACGCTGGCATGAATCTGAGATGAGTGTCTTCAGAAGTGTGAGATGAGAGAATCCCCCACCTTCCCGCCACCACAGGATGACAGAAGACCCTGAATGGTATGGTATTTTCTAATGGCACGCTCTTCTTTGGTGGGAGTTAGACTGAAGTGAGAAAACTCATACGGGACTTTTGCAAGTTTCTAACCCACCATCTTCTGCTTTTCCTCCTACAACTCCACCCTTAGGAGGAACTGGGTTGAAATCATCATACTTTTATCATCCTGCACTGCACCACTGTGGGTGACGTTGGTACCTCTAACAATGCTGGCTTTGTGGAACTGAAGCTGGCCAACTGGTCTGATACAAAGATGCAAGTGAAAGGACCCTTGACCCATTTGACTACATGCAGGGTGGTAGCAGTAATCACACAGGAATGTCAGGAATATAAAAATGTCCCAAAAGGCGATAGGTAAGAGGTAGATTTCTTCCCTAAGCCTCTTAGAAACCTGCCCTTTGTACCTGAGGCGGAAGTCTAAATACTCATTCTGTTTGTGACTTACTAGAGCAGCTAAAACTTAAGAGTGGCCTGGTAATGCAGAAGAATAATTTCCTTAAAATAATATAAAAATGAGATAATGAAAAGGATCTGAAAGTGTAGGATTTAGAGAAATGAAAGAGAATGGCTGAGACCCCTGGGATCCATCTCCATGCATCTAAGTGAAGAGTAGAGTAGCTCAATACATTCTAAATGTACCCAAGACAAAAACATGCATTTTTTTTAATCCAGAATCGAACATCCTAAGAAATCAAAAAGTTCATTTATTTGCCTACCCCTGTTTTCTTAGCCAAATTCCTTTATTATTATTATATTCCAATCCTTAGAACTCAAATAAGAATCGATATGAAGAGGAAAGAAATATTTCAAAGTGTGTGATACATTTTCCCTGAAATCTCCTAAGCCTTGATTTAGCTTTGATTTTCTTTAGAAAAGACAGAGAAAACAGAAATTCTGAACATAGATAAGAATTAACTGTACTCAGCCAAAGGATTTTCTAAGGATTCCCTCATGTGGCAAATCCTTGCTTGGATGTGGCAGATAAAAAGTAACATTAAATGAATATTTTGAAACTACTCAGCATAGAACTTGGTGCATAGCAAGCATAATTATGATAGCCGTTATTATTAAACAAAATGAGCAAAATTTGATGGTTAATTTGTGTATAAGTGAAACTCACCCTCAGTTTGATTTCCTGTGTCTTTGGTGTAGTTAGGAGGCTATTGCTGATGTTACCTGCTCTCTGAAACCACCTAGTCCCATAGCCAGCTCTCTGACTGCTTGAACTAACCCATCTTCTTTTGGATACACAGCTCAGAAGTGGTTCAAGGACTCAGGATTCCTGTTCTCACTGTCATAAGAGATAAGGTATCTTATGTATTTACAAGTTCAATTTTTTGATTTTTGCATGTGCTTAGATATCTATAGTAATAGAGTTACCCCTATTCTAGTTTATATTTATGAAGGTTCTGGGTGCTGTCAGGAACATGTGGTGAATTGTATATGTGTGTATGTGTACATGTGTGCATGTGTGCATATGTGCATGCATTTGTGTGTGTATGTTGGGGGTGGATAGAGGACAAATGAAATGATCATGACTTTAATTTTGCTTTTTTTAATTTCTACAAGGTATTTGCCACACCCTTGCCATGTGATGGCCCCCTCATCCTGGTGCACCCGACTGTCTGCATTCTCCATGCATTCCAACCTGTATGTGGACCAAGCACTATGCAAGCTACAGGATTTTATAAGGTGCACTGGAAACAGTCAGGCTTAGGAGACACAATGAATTTGATTGTAATTACAGCTCTGTTGCCTTCTACAAATTTTGGTCTTGGAAAAGCTGCTCAAACTCACCAAAGCTCCCTCACCTATCAAATAGTAAAACTAATACCTACATAAATAGATGTTGTAGCACATTAAATGAGGGAACAGATATAAAATATTCATGATAGGGCTGATGGGGTAGGAAGTGATGGACAAGTATCAGTTTCCTTGTAACACTGCTCAGTTGCAATTCGCTGCAGCCTCTGAGGCACTTAATAAAGATTAGCTGCATTTCATCAGCACAGGATCCTGTGAGGTGGTCATGAGGATGCCCATTGTTAGGACAGGAAGTTCAAGTCACAAACAACAGTGTAAGTTCCCAGGAGCAGAGGTCATGGCTTTCTGTCTTCTGCACTTGGTACAAGATGCCTGCTGGGCTGTGCACAAGTTGAGCACCAGCTGAGCAGAGCACATGGAGTGTGCTAGATGGGCTTCCAGGAATCACAAGAAGTGTGGATAATAGGACCACTCTTGAGGGACATGAGGAAACTCACATGTGAAATGATATCAAAATCTTTAATGCCTTCTCTTTCTAGGACAAAAGCATAGCCTTTGGGAATGATCCATATCAAGCACTATTAGAGAGAGAGGCCATCTTTCTCATCTTATTTGGAAAATGGTGAGAATAGACAACCTGGACTAACCCAATCACTTAGAAAAAAGACAAACAAAAGATGCTTACATATTTAGGTGTCCCATGGACTAAGGTGGTCATTGCTTCTGCTCCAGTGATTTGGAGATGTTGATGGGAATGCCTCTCCCAATGTGTGACAAATCTGTAATTCAGACTTATAAAGGTTTGGACCCTGGCACCCTGAGATATAAGACACATTAAAATTGCCCCCTTCTGCCATTTTTCATGATTTGTTTAAAAACCTCTAAAGAAATATGAGATGTATTTTAAGTGAGGGTTTAACCTCACTCAGTTTTGGCTTAGTAGTATCAGAAAGACAAGGGAAAATAAGACTATTGTATTCACTACAACATCTATGATATGAATGAATATATCATGTAATTTTCACACCAACCTCTAGGGGCAGATGATTACCAACATCTCAATGAGATCAAGTCCCTTATCCTGCAGCTCCCAGGCAGCAATGGCAGGAATTGGGTTCAAGTCATGTCAACTCAGCAATCAAGTCCATATTCTTTCTTTTGTCTTATTGAAGCCTAAATATTTGTAGTTAGATGAGGATTTTGCATGTGTACAGAGATGCCTCTTTGAGAGGCAAGATATTTACTTATCAGTATCTACTGATGATCAATAAATTAAACAATAGTCCTTTATGTCCACTTTTGTTTCCAAAGTAGGATTTGAACCAAGGTCCATTTGTTCCTAGGGCCACTATGAGCCTTACAGAGACATCCCCTATAAACCTACTGAAGACCATTTTGATTTAAGTGCTGACCAGGGAACCTACAAATATGAGTTGATTTCTGAAGAAGAGGGGTAAGTGACCATCCCAGTGTCCATGATTGGCCAAGGATAAAGAAAGATGGCCAACAATTCAAAGGAATAATCCTGAGAGTCTTTCTCAAAGTGCAGACTCCCCTGCAAAATCAGAATCTTGGGGTGGAAAGGTATCTGCTTTTCAAACAAGATCCCCAGGTGATTCTCAAGTTTGAAAACTATTAGCCAAAGAGAAAGAGGGTTTTGTTGCACAAATTTATCACAAAGACAAAAGGAGGAAAATGTTTCAAAAAGAAGGAAAATGTTTCAAAATCATGCTGAAAGATAACAGTATTGAAAGAAAGAGGGAAATCTAGTCTTTATTGATATGGGTGAATTTTAATACTTATGCCACTAAAATTCCCACATCAAAGGCACAAATATTTAATCATTTTTGGCATATATATTAAACATATCCTGCTTTTTGTTTGAGATAGGAGGTTGTCTCATTCTAAGGTGGTGGTTTTATTTTGGGAACATTAAGCTTAGTGAGCTTATTCCATATTAGTTGTTGTTAAGTCGTCCTGAGTCTCTAAAGATGTTAGACAGGTTTATTCTGGCTCAGAACATCCTTAAGTAATTGCAATTAATTGACTTCTTCATGCTAGGTCTCACTCAGAGTCTAGTCCTAGGAGAGAAATGAAGAGGCTGAGAAACACTACTCTAAAAATGGAAGAGCCCAAGATAAATGATCTCATGAAGGGTTAAGCTCCTTACCAGATGAGGAAGTTTCATAAGACAAAGGTGAGTACCACAGGAAAGATGGGCAATTCAGACAAATGTGCAACTCACAGAAGGAGAAATATAAAGACCAAAACTTATGCAGAAAGAACTTCAACCTCCATCACAATTTTAAAAATCCAAATCAAAATGATAAGTAGATGTTTTTTGCTTCTTATCCAATTGACAATTCTTAAAAGTTCAGGCATAACTCTTCAGATCCATTTCAGAATGCATATCAAGTACTGAAAACATACATATTCCTTATAGTCTCTTCAGGATTTTATCCTAAGAAAATAAGTGTGGATGTGTGATTAAACTATGACCATGACTGCAGCAACACAGTTTGTAATTTATAATAGTTAAAAAAAAGAACTGAAAAAAAGCAAAAATATATGTAATGGAATAGTATTCAATTAATAAAATTACTGAGTAGTTTAATAATAAAATAATTATGTGGAAAAGAAATAAGAAAAGAATGCCAAATGCTATATGCTACAAAACATTTGAGTCCACATAGTTAATTTTTATAGAAAGGTGCATAAAGTATCCAGGTCCACACTGATGTAAGATAGCATGGCAGATGTCCAAATGCTAGCAGTGGTTATCCTGGATTAAAAGATCAAAGGAGATTTCATTTTCTTCTTTTTGCTTTATATGCTTGGTATGAACTTTTGTAAGTGATAATGCACCCTTTTAGTAGAGAAAAAAATATGGTTGACAGCGTTTGACAAACATGTTGTTTTCTACATCTGCTCACTCTAGTTCCAATATTTGCTTGCCCCTGAGATCTGTAAGCCTGCTTGGGAAATACACAGCCTCACTAAAGAAAGGCAAAGAATTCATCTGTGAAATTTGGGAGAGATGAAGGGGGCTTTGGTGACTGGGTTAGCCCTTGTATCCCATCCAGGAGTCTGCCAGAAAGTCCTCACAAAGTTACTGGAAGTGAAAATATTGAGATGTACTAATTCTAACCTGGGCAGGTCAAAGGCTTGGTTGGGTCTAATGATTTGCCACATGGCATCTATCCTGGGTGAGGTTTAAAAAATTTTTTAAAAAATTATTATTATTATTTTTGGAGTAGGGATTGCACCCAGAGATGCTTTACCAATGAGCTACATCTCCAGCCAATTTTATTTTTTTCTTTTAAGAAGGATCTAGCTAAGTTGCTGAGGCTGGTTTTGAACTTGCTATCCCCCTGCCTCAGCCTCCCAAGATGCTGGGATTACAGACATGTACCTCTGTGCTCAGTCCTAGGTGAATTTTGAAGAGAAATGAGATGCTAGTAATTATGACATTGGGAAAGTGAGGGTAAACTCTGATAACTCCTGGCACATCAGCACATAGGGTCACCACGGTCATAAGAAATTATAGATTGGCAGCGGTTCCTGGAAGATGTCAGGAGCTGTCCAATGTCCTGATTTCACAGTTGAGGAAACTAAGGACTAGAGAAAGGAAAATGTAAAAATTGTCCAGGCTTAGCTAAGCCATGGGCATCATGGGCATGCTGTTCTGAAGCTGAACCTAGATATAGTTTCCAGGGGGTGGGGTGGGGGGACTTGAGGAGTGAGCGTCCTAGAATCCCGCAGCAGAGTGTGAGCAGAGTTTTGGTCTTCTGAAACCCACTGAAAAGGACTAGATCAAATCAACCTGTGTCTTTCAACTCTTAGTTTGCAAGAAATATTCTGAGACCAGCCACATGAAGTGAGGCAGTCTCCTTCCATCTTAACCTGTGTCTTTGTTCATTTTCTTACCAAATTTCCATTCATACCACTTTGACCATGACCGAGAAATGTCTTTGTCTGATGATATTTCTATACATTTCAGTGGAGCTTTGAGTTCTCTAATTCACTCATAAAGGTATAGGTGCACACAAGTTCCCTTAAGCATGGATCTTCCCATCACTCAAGCAGAGAACTTGAATCCTCCCACAGAAACGGCAAGAGTACAATCATTTCCATTTTCTTTTTTAGAAAATATGCTTTTATGGTCCAAAATTGTTCCCAAGAACCAGAGTAGGGAAGTGGGAAGAAAAGAGGTTTTGGGGTCATAAATTCTGCATGCACATTGATAACTAAAATGTGATACTTTGGATAAAATACACAGTTAAACATCTTCCTCTCCGTGAAATCTTAAAACCTTGCTTCTGCTGGCCACCAGGTGGCCATATCAGCTGGCAACACTTTCAATTAGATTCTCTGTCTGAGGCTTTTTTTAGACCACATTCAGGGTGTGAACTCAGGCGGCAACCTGTGCAGATGCCGTTGGAGTTTTAATCTCGGGGAGCTCCTTCTCTGCATCTCATCAGCACTGGGGTGCACACACGTGGGCTCCCTCACTGCACTGCATCCTGGGTGTTTTTTTCCTGTTCATCTTTATCCTGAGAGTGTAAGCCCAGCTGATGAGTGTGTGAGTGTGTGAGTGTGCATGTGCATGTGTGTGTGTGTGTGTGTGTGTGTGATGTTTTCTCCTAGCCCCTCATGTTGTGTGATTTCTCTGAGAGCTGCAAAGAAAATGGAGCATCTGTCAGCTGATGGCCCCTTGGAGTCAGTAGCTGGATTTTGATCTCCAGGACCTCTGCTTAATCTCTTGAAGACTCAGTTCTCTCTTTCTAAGTGTCACAGGAATGATCCTCTGAGGATGCACTCAGCCAATATACACAGTCCCACAGAGTGCCTGAACATGAGTCCTATTCTCTGATCCATGCATCCTCTGGGTGGAGAGCCCTGCCTTTGCTAAAGCTTTAGGATCTTTCTAGGTAACCTCTCCCTCAGCCCCTTCCCTCTCAACCCTTCCAAAGTTTCAAAAGGAAGAAGATAGAGAATATTGTATTTTCTATTCAAGAGCCAGAAGGTCTAGCCCTGGGGGCTCCAGGAAAGGCAGTGGAAGGGACAGGAGCACTGACTCTGGTGTGATAGTGGACTCAGCTCCTCGTACCCTACTGACAGTTTGACTTTAGGTAGGTGCTGTCATTACTGCTCTGTGTCTCCTTTCATCAAGTATAAGGCGAGGCTCATGGTAATATCTACTGTAGTCTGTTCTTTTCATCAATTTGTGCAAATAACATAGAAATAGTGCCTTGCAGTTGGTGTATGTTCAATGGTGTTATTTATTCCTGTTCTCTGCTCAGCAGTAACCTAGTCCATAGAAAGAGTCTCAGAGTGAGTCAATAAGGATAGTCTCTGTGACACAAGGGGAGTGAATGTTTTCTGAGGTGTCCTTGCCACTGGGGAACCTATGCAGTACAGAGCACATGCCAGGTGGTGGATGGTTGACCACCAATGGACAAATCCCATGTCTGTTCGGGCTGCTGCCCCCTGATTCTCCTGGAAGATCCTCCCCTATCACAGGAATCAATCTCAAATACACTGCAGGTCCATTCTTTGTCCTGCATCAGGCAGCTGCAGATGAGATGAGACTACTATTAAATAAAAGACACTAAAAACTATGGTCTGCAGTAATTAGGTCATTAGTGAAGTAAATACATCTTTAGCAAGAATGAAAAAAATTGTTTTGTGTAGCTTTGGACACAAGTGTCTATATGGCTAATTGAGAAGGTTCTTTGTAAAGCCACCCTGCTCATTGTTCTAGCTCCTTCCATGTATTAATCAGGAGAGAAAATGCATTTAATTTGGATGTTAAGCCCTTAATTATATTATGAATAAGAAAAGCACACCTGCAATTTTGGGGGCAGGGCCCCGAGAGAGGGGAAATGTTTCTTTTCCTTCCGTTTGGGTAGTAATAGACACAATGCATTTTGAATTGGGAATTGCAGGCAAAGGTGTTGATTTTGGAGTTTGCAATCTGTAGGTTGTTATCAGAGAAACTCACTGGGAAGAGTGAATGTGCAGAGAAGTGTGAATTCCCCAAACCAAGGGAAGCAGAATCTCGCAGGCAGCTGAGCAAACTCACAAAAGAATTGCTCACTGGAGCTTTATGGAGTGTTGGATCAAACTCCCAAAATTTGCTTGCAAATCCCCTGCTGTTCTTGCCGGAGGCTCCTGCAGATGCCAAGCACCTCCTGCGCTCAGTCAGGGAAGGTCTGCGGCTTTCATCAGTGCGAAGGCGAAGGCGCAGCCCAGTTGAGCAGGGCAGCACCCTGTCTTCCCACCCTCCTTAACAGTTCAGAGCTGAGGTGGGGGACGGCATGGGAAAAGTCATCAATAGGGTGATGGCTGCCATATCTGAACACTTCATCTAATCAAGGCATTGACCTGGAGTCTTTTATAATGACATGAGAGGGAAGCAAATTCATTATCCTTGTTGTAATTTCATGCTCAGAGAGGTTACTTCACTTATCTAAAGTCACATAGCAAGGAAGTGTGAAGGTGGATTTCAATCCTGGAGATGTGGAATCTTCAATGTCTCTTTCTAGTAGACCTAGATCAGGGGAGTTTTCAGCCAGTAGATAACTGGGAAAATTGGAAAACACATGTCTACAGTTGAGAAAGCTGGTGTGTATCACTTATGCTGACATGAGGTTATGGGGAGTCCTCATACATTGTGTAACCAGAGTTGCAAGCAATGTGTATTCCCCTAAAAGCAAAGGTAAATGGGCATCAATGCCACTTGGCTTAATCATCCCACAGGGATGAAACTCTTCTGATGCTCACTGAATTAAGGACTCTTGGTATTTTAGCCATCTTTGGCTTAAGAACAAAGCTGGGGCTCTCTTATTTGACCAGCATCTCCTTTCAGGACCTTCAGTCTGCTCGTGATTTTCAAAGAAAATAAAAGACAGTACCAAACCAAATCAAACCAAACCAAACACCAGAGAAACACAGAAACCAAAACCACAGCCCCTGGGTGCTCTTTCTAGTCCCATGAACATTTACAACAATTTACTTCAGAAAAAGAGCCACTGTGGACACTCAGCTCTACCTTGTGCTCCAGGCTGGAGTCTTTAAACATCAGTGAGAATGGCTTGATATGCTCTCTTCTCAATTTATCGCCACTCCGCAAGTCGATGGTATGTTCTATTCTCTTGTTAATTTCCTCAGGCCCAGACTGGACATGCAAAGCTTGTGCAAGATGGTTTGGAAGCAGATTTATTGAATTTCTTGTTAGGGCAGCCAGAGTCTAGGGGGGAAGCACATGCAAACACAATAAACCTGCTAGTCCCCTTTGGATTAAAAAGAAATGCAATGTTTTTAGATCAGGTTGCATTGCAAACAGTAACAGCATTCCATGCAGTTGTATTCAGTGAAACCTACACAAGTTGATCTGTTAGCATTTGGTTCAGGGAAACACAACCCAGAAAAATTCCACATTAAGAGGGACACTTCCGTTTCCTCTATGTAGGTGCACTGAATTCATGTGCTGAAGGCATTTGGAGAGTTGTTGCCTTAGAAGTGTTAATCGTGACCCTTTCTCTAACCAGGCACATCCTGGGTATCAGAGAAAGAGAGCAACAACAACAAAAAATCAAAACCAACCAAACCAACAAAAACCCGGAACAGAAGGTAAAACATCTGAAACTCCCACAAAATTGACCATGTCCCACCAAATAGATTCCACATTTTCATGTGGACTTTCATTTCATGGTTGTGGAGAGACTTGGAGGGGGTCTCTTGGCTTGCATTTTCTTTTAAAGCATTCATAAATTGAGACTCAGATGTGCCAGAATCTGCTCCTTCAGCTTGATAAATTTTATTGGGATTTTATGCTTTACAAATATGTCTCAGCCCAGCACAGATCATGATATATCTATATGTTCATATAGATATATGTGTGTAATTTCCTTTAGACAGAAAAATGCAAGCGGTTCCAGTCTTCCACCATTTCACAGGGTCACGCAGCTCGAGGTAGGAAGGGTGTGACCACCGAGGTTGGTGACAGCTATGGTTAGATGGATGCAGCAACCGCATTGGCTCATGAGGACACACCAGGTTTGCCTGGTGGGCTTGTCTAGGGGATTCAGCAGGCCAGTGACAAATTTCCCAGCTGGCTCCAGCCAAATGCAGTGCTCACTCCAGCTCCAACGTGAGACAGATCCTTTGACAAAAAATGGACCTGAAGGGATACAGGGACAGAGAAGCCCTCCAGTTACCCCAAGGGATTTCCTGGAGAGGCCATAGAGGGTGCACTCCTCTGTGGAGTGAGGAAGTGAAAGTCCCCTGTGTCACCCACAATACCTGCTCTGCTCTGCCAGCCCCCCAGCTTGGCTATGTTTAGAACACTGGGCCAAGATGAGATGGCCACTCGGGAGATGGGGGACCCTGGAGATCCTTTGCTGAACTCCTCATGCCTAGAGCCTTGGAGAGACTTGCTCAAGAACCTTCAGCTCATCGGTAGCTGAGTGAGACTCTCTGACTCCAGGGCTAGAGCTGGGGTCAGGGGTTTGATGTCTTTGAAGTCATTCAGCCTATGTGACAAGGATTTTCCCTATGATATTGTAAGGCCCTTCCTTTTGACCTTCACAGGAATAAGCAATGTGATCTAAATTTGAGGTCTCTAGAGAATTCTATAGCCAGGCCTCCTCATGAGTGGAGTTTTACTGAAACCCTCTTCTCCAGCCCCAGGATAAAGGATGGAGTTGAATGTGCCAACATGAGAAAGCAAAATATAGGCCCTTGGGGGCACTGAAGCAGTTGATTTCAGCTCTAAGCACCAAGGAGACCACTACAGAGAAAAAGATAGATGCTAGGGGAGGTATGGCAGGCTGAGAGGCAAGGAGAGGGCAGGAGTGCGGAGAAGGAAGCCGGGACCAATGTTGCAGAAAATTGGACAGCAGGGTCCACGCAGGGCCAGAGGGTTTGAGCCCCTGGGAATAAATGCGATTATGTGGCATCCCAGAAAGCAGAGGAGCGTGGACTGGCGGTCACTCAGTGGATGTCACATTGGTTTCTTGGGTAGCAATTCCATCCACACAGCTTGGGAAATGAGGCGACTTAGTTTTCTAGCTGAGAGGAGGTGGAAGGGCTGCCCATGTCTGGGCATGTGTCCGGCTCGATGCTAGGATGCTGCTTGCAAGTTCTTAGAGTGGCATCTCACAGCACGAGAGGAAATAGCTCCGTCATAGTTAGGCACCTCCATCGCTTTCAGTAATTTTATTTTTTGTACAGTTTCCCTTCTTTGAATTAAATTGGGCTTATCCACCTTACCAGTCCCTCATGTCTTCAGAGGCTCTAAGGTGATTTCACAGAGCAGAGGGGTTTCATAAAGTATTTTAGTGACCATTTTATTTAAATTATAGTAGCAGCAACGGCCACCACTGCAGCTCTCTAATAGGGCCATTATTTCAAGGAACCAAGGGTCCTATTTCAATGAGAATGATACAATTTCAGGTTAAATGACAATCTTTCACATTGAATATATTTAATTGAATGAATAGTTCTCTCTTTGCCCTTACTTTTCTCCTACCGATGTGGACTGCTGAACCTGCCATCATCAGGAGCTGACACGGGGCTGTGCAGGACATTAGTAAATTAGGATTAGGTGTTGCTTCCTGGTTGCCTGGGCTTTCTGACAGCTGTCCATTCAGAGAAGAGTTCTGCTGCCCTGGCCCCTTCTACAGGGCAAAGACCAACAAAACCTCCAGAGAAGGAAGCCGGGACTGATGTTGCAGAAAATTGGACAGCAGGGTCCACGCAGGGCCAGAGGGTTTGAGCCCCGGGAGTATATGCGATTAGAAAGCAGAGGAGCATGAGCTGGCGGTCACTCAGTGGGTGTCACATTGGGCAACAATTCCATCCACACAGCTTGGGAGATGAGGAGACTTAGTTTTCTATCTGAGAACAGGTGGAAAGGCTGCCCTTGTCTGGGGATGTGTCTGGCTCCGGGATGCTAGGATGCTTTGAGCACCCCTGCTCTTCGCTGTTCCTCTGACTGGCCACGTGGTTGCTTCAAATGAGCATGGATTTGGAATAATCCCTCTTTCCTTCAATGCTGCCACGAGGTTATAGTTACTAGCTGGGGAGGAGGCCCTTTAATTAAAATGTCAGTGATGTGGTGGAGAACTCTCTTCTTGTCCCAGGAGTTATTTTATTCCTTATAATATCTAGTATCTTTATATATATATATACATATATATATACACACACACTGGGGATTGAACCCAGGGGTGCGTGATCACTGAGTCACATCCCTAGCCCCTTTTTAAAAATTTTTTGATATAGATGAACACAATAACCTTTATATTATTTATTTATTTTTTTAATGTGGTACTGATGATTGAACCCAGGGTCTTACACATGCTAGGCAAGTGCTCTACCACTGAGCCACAATCCCAACCCCCCAACGCTTTTTATTATTATTATTTTTTATTTTATGATAGGGTCTCGCTGAGTTGCTTAGGGCTTCGTTACATTGCTGAAGCTAGCTTTGAACTTGCAAATAATTAGTATTTTATGAAGGTAGTCAATTCTTAATGATGTTCTTTTCTAATCATTTGCTCTGTTAATTTCATGTGACAATTATCTATGCTGTTCAGCCAGCAATCTCTCTAGCACCTCCCTCACACATTCAGGACACATATGCTCACAGGAATACCAGCATCAATTCAAGAAGGCAAGCAAGCTGAAATCAGGAAGGGCTGTTAGGAAGTCATCTGCTTTCATTTCACTCCCAATGCACATGCAAAGGGCACATGATTTGGGGGTGACTATGGTTTGGTCTTCTATGTGATAGCCCACTCTTCATGAGTAAAGACTTAGTGAGATAAAACTACCAACATCAGAAATCCATACACTGATCTCCTTCCAGTGACTCATTTTTAGGCAGTATTGAGAAAATGTCCGATGATGTGTCTTATTTGCCTATTTAGAAAGCACTGGTGAGAGCTACTTTGAATAGAGTAGAGCTTTCCCTCTTTAAGACTTGCAGTACCTTGTGAGCCATATTGAGATTAGGTCAAAAGAGCAGGTTAAACTTTCAAATATGATTCCTGTCTCAAATTGACTCCAAACCATTAAGACAATTCAATCACAGAAATGATTGGCTAGAGAATAAGAAAAACTGGTGGATAGAATAAAAGGAAATGAAGAACTTCTATGAGAATATTGACTATAATGTCATATATGTATATATGTAAAATATTGAGTACGTTTTCAAATATATTTTTCAATGTATGAGATATATATGTATACATGACAATAAATATATATTCATTTATTTATTTTGATATATTTAGGAGATCAAATTATAGTAGAATATTGTAAAAATTTGTTTATACTTTTAATTAAATCTTACAAATAATTTATTGGTGCTTTGGATATTTGGGAGGTCAGGATGGGGTAGCACAAATATCATTTTTTGGGGTGAGGTGGTCTCTCATGACAGCATTTCTTTACAGAAAAGGTTTTTCAGTTAGTCCATCCTATCCAAGAGCCATGCTCTCCTCAGATATTTCACAAATCACTCCCTCCCTCACAGGTGCTTAAGACAGATCAAAACCCAGTTCCTTCTGAAGCCAAATTTAATAGGTAGGGTCTTGCCTGAAAGTCTGGTGTTCTGGTAAAATTATAATCAGAGGGTCTGGGTGGCCCTCTGTGTTTGAGTGGCCTGGGAAGGCCTGGGTCCTCCGAAGCTCATCACCTGGTTTAGGACCTGAAATCTTTTTTTTCCGGGTTTGTCTTTTATCTCTGCACCCACTGAAGCCTTCCTTTTCTTACAGACCCCATCATTTCCTGGATGGCCATAAATTTTGATGTTCATTTATCAGCAAATAAGTTCTTCCCATACGATTTCAGGTTAAAGTATTTTGGCGGGGCACGTCCAGGTTAACTGATACAGCTTTATCTTCATTCTTATGGATCACTGTCTTTCAATCCCACCCTCCACAGCATCCTGGTAGGTACTGTGACTTGGCTTAGGACGTAAGTGCTGGAGGGATCTATTTCATTACTGGATCCTCCTAATCCACTCTTTCCTTAAGACAGGGTTTTTCTCTTGTTGATTTGCACCCGTGCCTGACCAGTGCCTGATATGGCTATAGTCATGCAAAAGAAAAAAGAAAAAGTACATTTTTTTTGAATTAACAAAATCTCATATCCTTCCTTGGGAATCTCAGAGTACTCTGATACATTGTGCAGAAACGAGAGTTTCAAACTGCATTGTCCAAAATTTTGACCTCAATACGCCTTTTCTATGGATGCCATTCAGGAAACAGTGCTCCAAAGCTCTTGATTGCTTTTTTCCACGACTATCACCCACTGGACCAGTTTATGACCTCTGAATGAGAGCTAGTCATTTCCTCCATGTGGACACCTTCCAGCATCCTAAGTTTTCTTCTCCAGGCAAATGGCTTCAACCTCCCCAACTGCTGCACAAGTAACATGTTTCTACATACCATGTGATGCTTTCTAGCCTCTCCAGGCCCTGTGTGAACTACTGCATGGAATATCAGACCCAATGCTGAGATATCCAACCCTGTACTGGAGATCAGGCACCTCACACCATCTGCACTGTTAATCAATTGCCCAGTTCATTGTATTTCATGCACCTGAATCTGCAGCATCCAGGCATGTGTTCAAAAGCTGCTTTAAAGCCAATTCAGACATCACCTCCTTCAGGAAGCCTCTGAGTCTGAGCTGGTCCTTAGGACAATAATTACTGTGACTGCTGTAATTGCCTGCTTAAGTGTTTGTTTCTCTCTACTGATCTTCCTGAGGCTGGATGCCATGCCTTATCTATGACTGAGTTTCTAGCACCTGGAATGTTTGGTAGGCTTTTGCTAAGTGTGCATAGAATGAGTAGATGAGTAGACAGAGGAAAGATTGAGGTCTCTATGGAAATCACCTCTAGGGCAAGTGTTTCTGTTTTATTCCCTCCTAACAAAAGTCCCTTTAATTTTTCCTGTTCTTTCCCAAGTAAACTCTAAATATAGAAAGATTCTGTTTATTAAACTATATTAAGTAAAAAAGTAATTTTTTTCTACTATTCAATCAAATGCTGAGGATTTGATTGGCATGGGGTAAAGACCACATTTGATGATCCAGCCAAGAGCAAGAGCACCTAAAGGCAGACCTGTGATGCTGTCAGTGTGGTTTCATTCTGATTTTTGGAATCCAGAGACTGTGCCCACTATTATTAGGGCACCGTTGCTAAGCACCAGAGATCACATATTGGAAAGTGGTAGCTTTGAGCCTATTCTGGGAACCAAATCCTGGACTAACTTCAGTTTGAGCATTGTCATGGGCCAGCTTGCAGGAGGGTGTTAAAATCACTGGTGAAAAGGCTTCATCTTTTTCTTTAAAGCTTCCCTATGCGGCGGACATGGCAATCTTGACATTCAGCTATAAGGAGTTGTGACCAGTGCAGGCCTCACACTGTGCACTAGCTTGTTGCTAATTTGTGAAGAACCCAGAGAAGATGGCAGCTCCCGCAAGCTCAGGGCATGGCTGTGGGGCTTCCTGCTCTTGTGCTGAGAAGAACTATCCTTCCCCAAAGAGGACTGGCTTCCAAGTTCAGACTGGAGACTGCACTCAGAAGTAGGAGGGCCAAGGGCTTCCTTTAACAATTCCTGGGCCACCCTTCCAACACCCAGGTCAAGGGAGCCAGGGCCCTCTCTAGCACCATTTCAAACTTGTGATTGTTGGAAGGAAGAGATCTTACCTCTCAGTCCTTCTGGGATGTTCCAGGTCCAAGAGGAGGAGCACTAAGCCTGAAAAGCACCCATCTATACACACTGGAGCTATTTGCCCTCATGCTCTTTGTTAAAATCCCAATCCAACCTTCAGAAAAGAAGGCTCCTATATATTTTTTTTAAAGTTACTTTGTGTTCTCTTTTTGACAAATAATACTCATGCATAATTATGGGGAACACAGTGATGTTACGCCTTGTGCATATGGTGGAATAATTGAATCAAACTAATTTACACACTCATCATCTTAAATAATTATCATTTATTCTTTTTAAGAAAGCTCACTTCTTTGGAAAATTTCAAGGTGATCTAGTCTATGGTGGTTTGTTTTCAGGGCCTCACAGCAAATGCTTGTTGTGTATGAAGAAGGCAAAATTATTTTTTCCTCAAATCTGAGGAGAGGGAGCAGAGATGTGAGATGTGATCTTTTTCTGTTAAGCAGACATAGAGTGATATCTCAATAAACATGGTCTTGGATGACTCTTGGGAAAATACTGTCATGGATCTTCCAGAACCTGAATGTAACACTTTTTTTTTTTTTTTTTTTGCAGTGTTGGGGATCAAACTCGGGGCCTTGTGCTTGCAAGGCGAGCACTCTACCGACGAAGCTATATCCCCAGCCCTGAATGTAACACTTTTTACTTCCTGTGGGAATAGAGGTGGTAGCAAATTGGACCATTCCTCATGAGCAAGATATGTTAGTTAAGAACATTGTAATTTTCCTGTCTATGTGAAGAGAAAATGAAATATCACTTCCAAATGATCTATTTGATGCATTTCTTGGGATAAGAATCCTACTTTTTCTTTTCTTGCTAGATATTTATGATGAAATCCACATTCCACACAAACCAAAGGAATGTCTAATGGGATATCATTGTGAGAGGGAGTCTCTGGGCTTCTTCCTAGGGAAGAGGTTTAAGTAATCTTCATAATACTCATTGATTCTGCTCTAGGAGTTGAAGTAACAAGGTCAGAATGTCTCCTGTGTTTGCCCAAATAATAGTCCAGATATTTCTAACAAGCCTGCTGGAGGATTCAGCACCCCTCTGTGGCCTGGTTTCTAAACCCCAAACATAAGTGAACCATGTAAGACCAGGGCCCAGGCCACAGGGACCATCAGTCCTAACCACTTTTAGACAAAATTGCATTTTCAAATACTGTCTGGATTAAAAGATCTGCAGAATCCTCTGATTGGCCTTAGTCACCTTGTGTCCTGAAATTTCAGTGTCTTCATGATGAAGAGAACAAAACAGTGAGGGTAAGGCACCCCTATTTCTGGCTGATCCACAGAGGAACTTGTTTGTCTGCTATTCAACTGACCTCTGCAACCTCACCAGCACATTTCAACCAGTATTAACAAGCTGGATAATGAAAGCAGTTTGGGGTGTAGGTCCAGGGTTATTTAAGCACCATCCAGATTCTTTTCCTGGTGTGCTGTGCTTGGCATTCAGTGCCTATCCCTTGTTTTAGTTCATCCTGCTGGTGGGTCATTGGATGTGAGGTGAGCAGGTGGGCAGCTTAGCTGGACTTCCAAGGCTCAACCATGATTCCAAGTGAGTACATAGAGCTCCCAAGATGGGAAAGCGCAGAGCCCAGAGAAGGAATCTGAAGTATACTGGATTTTGTTCCCAGTCCCTGGTTTAAAAACCCCAGCCAAGTTAACTAGAGACAAGTGATTCCTAACACAAGTTCTGTCCTAACTGAGAAGGTTGCCCAGCTCAGTTCAATTGGTCCGTCTGCTAGCTGATCCTGGATTCCTGAGTGTGATATTTATGGTTCTTTGAATTCCTCAGAAAGAAGATCCTAATCTCTATTGGAGAAAGGTGATTGTGTTTGAATCATTATATACTTGAGTCATTTTGATCAAAACAGCTTGTTAAACTTCTACAGAATTGGCTGAAATAGGACTTGGCACATCTATTTAGACATGACCACTTTGAAGCCATGTGATTGGAAGCAAGTTGTCAACTGAAGTTTTGTTTTTAAAATATTGCATCTGGAGTCAAGTGTGGAAGAGATCTGCAGACCCAGTGCTGACTTAGGGGAGGCGTAAGTGCAGGGATATGTAAGATCTAGGGAGGGGGCTGGATTTCTACTGGACACATGACTTGTGAGTTGGGGAGAAAGAAACCAGAACATTTTAATGGTGTGCTTATAGGGACAAAGAATAGGTATGACTCAAAGTACCCAAAATGGTTGGATCAACATGTGACTGGAGAGGTGACCACTGCTGAATGGCCTTGGATTCACAACCTGGAGAATTTCAGCTCAGGAGTGAGTAAACAAACACGTATCAGGATCTAGGTTATTCAGTTTTCTTGTGAACATCAAAATGTATATATATTTTTTTCTTCCAGAAATGTCAACAGCATAGGAGGAATGAAAGTCCATGTGGATGTGAGTGTGTGTATATGTTGATATGAGTGTTTTCTTAATAGAAATACAGGGAAAATTTAAAAATAAGAATTGTCTAAACTGTCAGCTCCTTGAAGGTTAAAAGTAGTGTTTTTACTTAAGCATGTAAGGGGCCTATGATATCTTGGGTTGCTGATAAATTGCTCATGGTTAGTGTTTTGGGTCTCTCAGATTGTTTTCTATTAGAATTATCTACTTAACAGCTTTTCCGGGTGTTATTGCCCTCAGTTTTTGTTCCTGAATTTCTCTCTTTAGAGTGGAGCTCCATTGCATCAGCTTGGGAGGCTGAGGCAGGAGGATCTTGAGTTCAAAGCCAGCCTCAGCAACTTGGTGAGATCCTGTCTCTAAATAAAATGCAAAAAAAGGTTGGGGATGTGGCTCAGTGGTTGAGTGCCCCTGAGTTCAATCCCTCATACTGCTCCCTTAAAGTGATCCTCCTTTTAAATAGACCCCCAAATGGGATGCTGCTGAGTGGATGATACCACAAGTGATATATCCAAAGCCCAGACTATTTCAGAGTGTGTAGAGATTCTTTAAGGGACTAAAGGTAAATAAAAGCAACAGAATGGGAGGACATACTACCAAATCTAGTAGTTCATAACCTGGAATTCATATTATATTAGTAGTTTGGAGATGCTCGAGAAGTAGTGGGGATTTGCAAAAAGTTCCATTGGTGCTGTGCAATTTCCCAGGATGTGCCAGGGGATTGCATTTCGACATGAGGTGAAGTAAAAATAAGCACATCCATAATTAGCAAAGGTAAGGCTACTAAACCCAACAAAAACATCAAGCACCTTTGCTCTGGCTAGAACTAAATCACCTGAGAATGATGACCCTCCTTTGCTTGTGTGAGGCAGTAACACTAATGGGTCAGGACACATGTGCCAAGTCACTAAAAAAATGAGATACAAGATCATTCACAACAAATGCAATTTTGTTTGGAAAGAAAACCCCTCATAAATATGAAGCACAGCAGATCAAAACCAAGGGCCGCATCCTTAGTGCCAGAGGGTGAGACAACCTGGCATAGTTCCAGGAAGAAATTTTACAATGAGACAATCTGAGCCGAGTCAAATTGGCAATGTGGGCACCAGGCTTCATATAGCAAAAATCCCAATTCATTGTTTTTAGGTTGGGAAAATAAATCAGAGAAAAAAAATCCAGTTTTACTTTTTCTCTTCCTATCTACTTTCACATTTTAAACTATGCTACATCTACTGTTTCACACTTAAAATACTACGTTTACTAATTCCTGTTTGGCAGGCCACAATTTTACAACTCGAAAACTGGTGCATCCCTGGTGAAAGCAGAGTCCAGCCAGTGTAGGAGTCTCAGGCAGGAGCCCCTCACTCAGATCCACCTTTCTCTTCCACCTAAATCTACCCCAGAGCTTCCAAGAAAGGAAGGATAATTAGTCAAAGTTAATGGATCAAATTGCCTACTTAATTCACTCAACACTCCCTGGAAGGCTTCAAATCCACTTGTCTTTCTGAACACTGAAAAACCAGACCCCTTTAATGACTCTCCCTGGCTAAACCTAGCAGCTATCTTCAGAATCAGGGCTAAGGACAGCCTGGGGAGTTTTGCTGTCAGGGAAAGCCTTGTTACCGGAGCAGTGTAGAGTGACTTCAGGGAGACCTCCAAAGCCTTCCATGTTCTCTAAGCCTGAAGGTGTCCCATTCAATGAACATTGAAACTTAATCTGATGTTAATGTCATTAAAAACAAATTACCTATGGAGAAAAACTTGCCTCTAGTTTTCTGCATACTGAGATAGAAAATGAACAATTAGATGTCAGTAGCTTATCAGAGAAGCAGTGAACCTTTACTTTAAGACCAATATCCAATACTGCAGGTGCTTTAGAGGGGAGAATATCAGGCTAAATTCTTCATGGGGAAAGAGAAGCCTGGGCTCTGGCCTTGAGCACCAGGAAGCCAGGCCAAGATGCCAGATTTGTTCTTCCCTTCTTCTGGATCTGGGGTCTCCTTTCCTGACTTCATGCCCCCGTAGATCTCAGCTTAAGTGTCACTTTCTTGTGAAGGCCTTCTCTGATCCCTTCAGATCAACTTCCCCTCCTCCACTGCACTGTCTGGTGTACTCAGAGCAACGTCCACACTGGACCTGTCGACTGTTAGTAACACCACTGGCCAGCAAGCCCCCAGACACTTGGACTGCCTTCTTCCTCTCTCTAGCACCAGCGCCAGCACCTTCCCTGGCAGATTGTAGCTACTCAATCAGCACGTCATGAATGAATGAATGAATGAATGAACGAATGAGCATCTTGATGGGATGGCTTGCCCAAGTTTGAGTTTAGCAAGTTCTTTTGATTGTGTGCATATGTATGCACAAAAAAGGGGCATGACACTCAGTTTGCATCCTAACCTTTAGGGACAGAAACAAGAAGGAAATAAACCAAACCCCAGGAGTCACTGTTTACACAAGATCACAAAACTCATAGCGTATGCCACTCCCCCGTCTACTATGAGGAACCTGGGGAGCAGTAACAGGGACACACGAGGGCTTTAATCAGACAGGGATCAGATGAAAATTGTCCATTTTTTTTGAATGCATGCAGAGAACAGGATGTAAGGAAGTCCCAGCTGGGATTGGTGAAGACCTAATATGCTCTGGTGTATGCTAATATGCCTAATATGCCCTAATACTCTTGTGTATTGCTTGCCAGCCTCGCCAACCCCTCTCTCCACATTTCCTTTTCTTGGTGGTCCCAACACTCTCCAATCCAAGTGGGACTAAATCAAATGTTGTTCAATTGTTATATCACTAGGCAGACCTAAGAGACTGCCCAACTTTGCTTTTTAAAATTTTAATTTAATTTTATTTGTTTTAATTAGTTGCACATGACAGTAGAATGCCTTTATACATTTTGACAGATCAAATGGAGTGTAATCTAAATAGAGTGTAATCTCATTTTTCTGATGATACATATTGCAGGATCACATTGGTCATGCAGTCATACATGTACAACTTTGTTTTTTTGTTTTTTCTGAGCAAACAATTGTCATACCAGGATACTCAGGTGATGAGTAGCTATTGGTTAGATGGGACTTCTAAAATTTAGCTGGAGGAGATTCTGATCATTTCCCGGAGCTGTCACAGAAAATTCCTAAACAGTAACCCATACCTTTCAGAGGGGGCCTTTACACAAAAACATGTGCACACACACACAAACACACACACCCTGCATAATACCTACAAATGCAACACAGACACATACCACGTGCACATGCATACATACACACTACACATATACATAAACATGTATATGCATATACAATAATACCATATGTATATACACATATGTCACCCTTACACACACACACACACACACACACCACAAATAAGTTTGCACACATGTCACAAATGCACACACCTGAGTCTGAGTGTAAAATTAGAATCTCAGCATATATTCAGTTATATGTCCTTCAGGAAATTAACAGGTTTCTGAATCCCAATTTTCCTGTTTGTAAGTGAAGTGCATCGCATTTACTCTCAAGGCTGGTGTGAGAATTAATGGAAAGAATATTCACAATGCTCTGGCCTGGTACTGTCCCAAGGCATCCTATGTTTGTTAGCAGCAGTGACCTTGGGGATTTTACCTATATCCCAGGCAGTGAAGCCCAGGGGCTTTCCTTGTGTTGTGTGGAATGGAGAAATTCTATGTTCATAACCCAAGGTACACACATTAGCTTCAAGTTCACAAAGTCAATCTGTTGTGTAGAAAAGACTAAAATACACACAGAGCTACCAAAGATGGACTCTTTTCCCTGTGGCTCTGGGTGCCTGGGCTCTGAGGACAGGATGCATGTGAAAGGCACAGATGGGATGAAGTGACAATTCCACACCCCGTGGGGGACAGACCACAAGCATGGAAAAGCACCTGAAAGAGTGATCCCACCTCTCTTGACATCTCACTTATCTTAAAAATCCAGTTTGAATGATTAATACCTGCCACACAATGAGTTTTGTAGCTACAAAAATGCCTCCCTGGCATCTTCTGTAAATCTCGTGTCTAAGCAGCGCTTTGATAACTCCACTCTCATACCCTGCAAGTCACTCTCCAGAAGGCAGCCATTGTGGTCTGTTAACATATAAATCAGATCATGTCACGGCCCTGCCTAAAACCTTTCTATCACTCCCCTTGGGGTACAACCTCAACTCAAAGAAGCTTGGGGGACCTGATCCTGTTGGCCTTGGCTTCTGCAGATGCCCCTTGCTTCCCTGCTCACTAGGCTCTGGCCATGTGTTCCTTTGGCTCTTCCAACACACTAAACTGTTTTCTACTTCAAGGCCTTACATGCTTTCCTGTGTGGAATGCTCTTGTCCTGGGTATTTGCATACAGGTCCTTTCAGGACTCAGAGATTCTTCATAGAGGGCTTCTTGGACAGCCCTACCTGCAGCATTCTGTTTGCCCCATGGCTATGTGTCAATGTCTCCAGCTTAGCACTCACCTGTTTTAGCAATTTTCCACATTCCCCTTGCCCTTGAAATGTCAGTTGGAGGACAGGGGCCCTGTCTGTTTTTTCACTACTTGATCCCTAGCAACTAAAATACCAAGTATCTGGTAAGTCCCCTGTGGACAAGAGCTACAGACTTCAGTCAAAAAAATGCACAAGAAGGACAAAATATAGTCTTTTTGTCCTCCTTTCATGCCCGATTTTGTTTTTTATTCTGAGAGATTCCAGTAATCTATCGTTGGAATTTCTGGATATCTTCCCTGAAATATGAACAATTTCTCCCTTGGTCTACTTCAACGATGTGTTTCTAGCTTGTTACCTTAAATTCCCAGTCTATTTGTGACCATGAACTTCTGTGTTCTAGCTTTCTGACTTTCATTCCACTTTAGATGCTCTGGGTATGGGGATCCTCACTGGTAACCAAGCAACAGTCCAGGAGACCAAGGCATCACATTGATGGGCAGAGGATCCACATGTACAGGAGTCAGGGATGCAAAGCATGGGTGCTTAGGGAATCCCAGAGCCACTTGGATATACCAGAGTCTCCCTGGATACAGATAGAGGACGTGGAGATGCATTAAACAAAATGCCCGCCAAAGACAGGGAGTGGGAAACTCACAGAAGGAATCCAAAATCATTCTTAATGACTTTTCCTGTTCCTCCAAGTCACTGATAGACCGCTGAAATGTATAGGAGGGAGGGGACAGAATGGAGTTGGAGTTCTTAAATACCCAGAGCCCTTTCTACCAACTATGGCGGCCTGGCCTCTGACTTCATTTTCTCACTGAATCTACCTCTTCCCAGTGATGTTCTTCAGTCTGGTTCCAGTGGGCAGCTTTCAGTCTTCATGCTACTGGCATTTTGGCTGCATTCAACTTTGCTGATTGTCCAACATTCTCAAAATGCTCTACTTGCTAGGCCTTCATGATACCGCTCTCTAGTTCTCTTCTGATCACTTTGACTGCTTCTCTTTCCTTATTCTCTTTCACCTTCCATCTGGTGTTCCTCAAGGTCTTCCCTGTGCCTTCTTTCCCATCTTGGCATATTACCTACGGTGGCTCTCTTGGCTTCTACCAGCACTGTAATTCTGATGGGGACATGATCCATGGATCATGTCCCTTACACAGTTGTTTTATGGCTCAGCTGTAAAAGTGTATGCAAAGTACTTCTGGATCTCTGCTAGGTCTCTCTATAGAATTTCAGGTCAACGTGTCCCAATCAAATTCCTAGTCTTCCCTTCCCAACTTCCTTCTATTCCAATATTGCTCATTTCAGCGAGTAATTCTCTCATCCACCCAAGCACCCAAGCAAGAAAACTTGAAGTCAAACCTCACTGGGTTTTCTCCCTTACTACCCACATCTATCATTCTATCCATCATTCCATTCATTCAACAAACTTAAATCAAGCCATGATTTAAAAGGTATTATTCTAATTATGGGCTAAATGGTGCTGGGAAAAACAGATATAATTCCTGTCTTCACGAAGCATATATAATACTGGTTGATCTTACCACTAAAATGTTCCTTTTCTTTGACTCTCCTTTCTCTCTCTCTCTCTTACTGATCAAAGTTGGCATTAAATAGATGCTCAATTAATCCTTATTGAAAGAATGATTGCATGAGTATGTAACTGTCTGAGCATCTGCTGTACATATAGCATGGAATATGACAGAGCAATCCAATGTCATTAAAATTATTGCTAATATTGCTAAGTGCACATTGTGAATCAATAGAAACCAAAACATCTGGCCAATTGAGCTGGAAAATCCCCAGTGAAACATTACTATGTTTTATCTGTGTTATGCAAACACTCAGATGGTCTGGGCTTCCGGGGATTTGACTGATTGACTGGGTGTGTTGGCACAGCACGGGCTCAAACAGGCCAGTCTTGATCTCTCCCGGGGATATACTAGGTCTCAATTGCATATATGGCTCACTGGCTTCTAGAGTTAAGCTTAGGTACAAACCCCAAAAGGTTGTGATCATTTTAATCAGTTCAGTCATTACCAATCTGCTTTTAGTGCTATGTGGTTATTTATGAATATCAGTACTCATTTCCTGGCTCTTCAATCTGAAGACAACAAATTGAATTGAGATCATTTGTGCAGAAGATGGCACAAATGGGTTATATCCAGGCAAATTCAGGCATCATAAAAAAAAGTATGGTCTGTTGAAACACCTAGATAAACATGACTAATATGACATCATGTACAGTAGCTATTTGATGACATCTTTAGGAAACCAGTACACTGTTTTTCAATTATTATAAAATTTTGTCAGATCCATCAATAAATCATGAAACTAAGGTTCTCCCTTTCTCTCTTCTTGGTTCTCAAGGCTAGGTACAACTGAGTTTAGAAAAAATAAGGAATTATCCCAAATCCTGCAACCAGCTTAAACAGAGTTTTTCAAAGCAAAATTAAAAACAAAATAACAAAGAAAGAGAACTTTATGTAAAATTATTGAGGTATTCAGGTGTGATGTAAAGTGAACGTGATGTAAAATGCATCACCTTCTCTCTAACCTGCATTGAAGCTCAAGATTATAGAAGGTAGAAGAAACAGGGAGGACACTATCAGTGGGCCACGTATCCACTTCAGGAAGTATAAAGACCGTTATTCTTTATGACAGTAAATTGCATCATGCACACCAATTCAGGCATGGAAAGAAATAGTCATTGGGGTCAGTGATGACTCGTGTGGGCAGTATAATTTTTTGGAAAACTAAATAATCATCAAGAGTAGTGAAGACCTAAGGGTAGACTCTTGGAAGGCTTGGAGACTGGGTTCGATCTGTAGTTTTTATCAGTGGAATCTGACCCATGTATTGTCTCGTAGCTCTTTATCACAGAACTGGAAGGAGACTTCAGTTAACCTGGCCTCTGCGTGCCCCATCAATCTCTCTAATGAAGAATAAAGAGGGAAGACTTTCAGCATTTTAACCTTTTCCATTTAAATATCTTTAAGCAGACAGATACTTCTTATCTACAAGTTAGTGAGAAATAGATCTACAGATGTAAAAAATTCATCTTCAATGCTTTCATATAACTCCAGACACTATTGGTTTGATCTATTTACTTCATAGTACTCTCATCTTCTGTGTGGCTCAGGAGCATGTCAACTGTTTGATAGATAAGTCTTATATATGGTGTTTTTCATTTTGTTTCTTTGAAAAAGTACAGTGTATTTGCACCATTTAGCAAACATTCAACCACATGTGCTCTGCCTAAATGGTTAAAGGGAAAACTCATCTTAGAGCTTTGCTGATGCTCTGAACAGATGCTGTAGGCAGCACAGAATCCCTCTCTTCACCTTGGATCTTAACTTTGCTTTGCCTCAATTCTCCAGTGTCTCTCAGAGACATAAGCATATCATTGGGTTTAATGTGATGCTGATATTTGAAGAAATGATCTGTTAAAATAATTTTGGTTATTAGTTATTTATTTTTTATGACTGACTATAGCCCTATCCTCACACAAGAGGTCAATCAAAGCTATGTAAACAAAGAATGATGTGGGTGGCTTTGGAATTGCATGCTACACTTGAAATTCCTTACTCTGAGTTGGGGACTCACTGGATGCTTGCTTTTATATTCCAAAATTAGTGCAGCTTCTTGATATTGAGTCTAGAAAGGCAACTCAAAACTGTGGACTGCCATCTGCCTATAAAGGGACATTCTCCTGCACTTGACCATCTCCTTTAGTTTAATAATATTAGACTTATCTTTTCCAACATGCCTGATTTCCCCCCTTTGGTAAAATTACAATTCAGTCTCACATGACATTTATTTTTAACTAGGTTAAAAAAAGTGAAGAAGGTGTTGTGAACTGTCTGACATTTCTGTTATTTCCTGAAATTGCATACATAGGTTAATTCTGTCCTGAGGAGATACGTTTATCACTTGCAATTATGGTGCTCAGTGGAGAAAAGGTTAAAGATGAATTGGCTTTCTGAAGGCATCAGATTGGAGGTGCACTCAAGCATGCATTTGTGGCTAAGCAGAAGGAGGAAGACAGCACTTACGTTCTGTTTCCCCACGATGTTATCGAAGGGTAGTTCTGGGCTCCAGGATCCTTCTGTGAAGGTTGCTGCACTGTTCCTTCTGTCTGAGGAGCTTACTGACTCCTTGACAATGTCTTCAGGCAAGGATAGCAGACTCTCCTCAGGCTGCTTAATTAAATAGGTCTCTATGTTATGCTTCCTCAAGAATTCGTTCCTCTCCTTGCCATGACCCTCTTCCACATTATAGTCACCGTTGAGGCAGTCCAGCGTGGCTTTGGAGATATGAATCCTCCTGTGTGTACAAAGTACAGGTCATTACACATTCGTGATGTTGCCTGCAAGGGTTATTGCAGGCTTTTGTCCTGTGCAAACCAACACCTGGGGTACTCTTTAGATACATCTTCAAATCAATATTTGTCCCCTTAAGAAGTGGAAAGAATAAAAGGGAAGAGAAGTATAAACATAAATCCATGAGTAGGACCCCACTGACTTTGCCCCAAGGAACACCACAGCTTCTGATGAATGCTGTGCTGATCAGACCTAACCACCTCTTTTGGCTTTACCTATGACTATCAATGTTCTTTTAGAATCAGTGAATTTTTTCAGTTGTGTTGATTATATCAGAAAAAAAAGGGACCTAAGTGTTCTGAACCCTAACGGCAGCTACTGTGCAAACCATCTTGGAACTTTCCCCATCATTCCCCTTTTCATACACTTGTGCCAGTTTCTCCACTGTGTCTATACCCATCTTAAAAGCAAGGGTGCATAGCTGCAGGGCTACATGGGGGATCTTTTGAAGAAACCACTGTAAGATACAATTTCCCCAAAACATGTATTGCAAGGAGCAGAGGACGGAGCTGCAGACACATGCAGGCTGGCAGTTGGTGAGGCTCACTTGCAAGAGGCTCATTGCTGCACACGGGTGCCCAGGTGAGCCACTGTGGCTCAAGAGTCAAGGTTCTTTTTTGGCAAAATTATATCTGACAAGAGTCTTAAATATCAAACTTGGTTTGTGGAAGCTTGGTATATTCTTTGTTGTGGGGAAGAGTTTCTGTTCTCATAACTGTCTAACTCAATCAGATAATGTACTGCTCTGTCCTGTGGTCTGGGAGGACCAGTACATTGGTTATCAACATGGACTGAATTCAGGCCCAAGTTCTACCACTTGCTAGTTGGGAGATCTTGGGAAATTAGTTAACTTTCTGAGTCCATTTTCTCGCCTGTGCCTTCCTTTGAGTGAATGAATGAATAAGGTGGGTGCTTAATTCTTTACTTGGCTTTTGTGATTCTAGAAACAATATATCCAAAGAAACAATGAAGATTTTTTTAAATTTTAATTTTAATTTTTAATTCTGCAGGGTGGCTTTTCCAAATACACCATACTTGCAGCTCTCTCTACATCCCCTCTTACCCTGCTACCCTGTAAGCAGGAGCTTAAGGAGGGGTAGTTATTTGCAAAGAACAAGTAAAGAAATAAAAACTACAATGCATTCCTTTCCATGTAAGGCACATTTTCTATATATTCCAAATAAGCATCCTCATGCATATTTATGTGCAAAATGTTAAAAATAAATATTCAAAAGATAGTAGATGTTTCTTGAGAAATGTGCTGACTACAAAATGTTCTCATGATGTGTGGTGTTGATGTGTAAGAACTTGCATGTTGATGTGGGATGACCACAAATTGTTTGACCTCTATGAAGTAGAGGTTCCAGTCTACTTTCCCGGGTCAAGTTCAGATTTAGGCACTACAAGGCTGCCTTTTTCTCTTAGGCAAAATGAACTTCCCTAAAAGGTTCTATAAAGTTTGGTGATTTTCTTTTAAAATAACTAAGTTAAATGGCAATCCTGTTTGATATTTCATCTGGATTCTACACTTTATTATTATTCTGTCAGTGTTGAAGGGGACTAATATTTGTGTATACTAAATCAATATTATGTTTTCAGTAGTGGAAGGCATCTTAGCCCTCACTTATTACTGATTCTTCTGCTGAAGTTCTAATCAATATACACTGAAATGTTTTGATAGAAACTGGATTTAAGATGTTTCTTTTCATCTTCATGCCAACATGAGCTTTGTGGTAAGGCATTTGCAGTGATGAGAATCTGGTGATTGCATGTTCCTGAATCAGTTATTAGCAAATATTCTCATATATTGAATGTCAGGTAAGCCTGGCATTTTCTGATAGTTTTAAATGCCAAGATATAATAATAATAGCCACCATAGTAAATAAGATCTAATGATTATGTAACACTTACTTTGCATAAATGTTATTTTGTAGCCAAATGTATTACTGGATCCTTGGCTACATGGAATATCTCACATAATTCCCATTCTTCAAATGGCCTTAAGTGATAGACATCTATCTATCATCTATCTATCTATCTATCTATCTATCTATCTATCTATCTATTTATTTATTTTTCCTCTTGCTGATGGTGAAATGGACCAGGGACAATGAGGACATATCTGGCCCGAAGCCCTATCAGAGGATGATAGCAGTGCTGGGTTGACACAAGGCCTTTTACTTTTAGGATCTCTCTGAGATCCTGCAACTGAATCCTATGGTAATTACTGCAACCACAAGCACAAGAAATCTCTACAGGACAAAGGACTTCATCTGCATTATCTCACTTAACAAAAGTTTGAGAACATGATTTTTTAAGTGTGGTTCTAAAGCCAGAACTATGACCATCACCTGGGATTTGTTGAGAAGACACATTGTTGGGTCCTATCCCGGACACCCTGAATCAGAAACTGAGCGTGGAGCTCAGCAATGCATGGTTTAACAAGTCCTCTCATTAAATACACACCATGCTTGAGAACCATTGCTCTAGAAGTCTAAGACTCTGGGAGGTTAAAGAATCAGCCATTTAAAGAGAAGGAAATCATAGATCAAAATAACCTCCAACCCTGGAGAGTTTGGAGAGCTGTTGTGGCACTCTGCATTTCTGCACATGGGCATCCCATGCTGAAGGAGAGCTGGACATTGTGGAAAAGCCCTCTGTAGGTTGATGGTGTTTCCAGCCCAACTCTATCATGGAGAAACTGGGCAGGGAGATGAAGAAACTTGCCACAACTCTCATAACCACTAAGAAACACAGGGTTCAAACGCGGGACTCGTGAACCTAGTGATTCTTCCGTTTCTAAATATGATTGAGAATATTCATTGAAGTGGACTCCAGATGTCAAAGCAGTATCCCTCAGATCCTCAAAGCTGTGTTCTAGGTTTGCAAAGGATGTCTGAACAGGCATTCCTTCCCCAGTCAGTGATTCTTTGAAGACAGAGACTTGGGCACATAGACAGATTGGTTATCTGGTTTGCTCAAACTCAGTAGGTAGTTACTTGCAGGGAAGTCCCAAGGAATTTAAGGATTTAAGAAATCCAGTGGTGACATGCCAAGTATCACTCAGTCCTTTATGTGTGTGGCAATCATGGGAAATACACCATAGTGACAGACTCCCTCATAAGAGCAGAAACTGACTTGGGCATGTCCCTGCAGGGCTTACAGAGTGCTTCTCACCCACTCACCAGTGGCCCTAGGTAGTCAGTTCTCAGAAGAGACCTCGGAGGAGTAAGCCCACTTAGCAGATGAAGACTCACTCTCCAGGCGGAGAGAAATAAACTCACAAGGTGCCACATTGGGCTCTCTCTCTCTTGGCAACAAAAATAATTGAGACTCAGAGGATTTAAATACTGTGCTCAGCTCAGATACAATGGATACACGTCAAGTTCACTAAAATCTACATGTAGGTGTTGTGCATGCTTTACTTAAGTTGCTGAAGAAAGTAGAGCTTAGCATGGGGCAGAGTGGGGACCCTAGTTCCCACTGATTCCACCTCCTGTAGTTTTTTTTTTTTTTAACCATGATTTTACATTTTACAATACCTGATGCTAAATATAGTTAGCAAGGAATGATGAGAGATACCAGCGAAACCTGTGATTCCAGAGCCAGGTCTAGAGAGTAGGGAAAGGGATACATACAAGTTCACTAAAATGTCCATCTGTATCTATTTATCATATTCTATCTATCTATCTATCTATCTATCTATCTATCTATCTATCATCTATCTATCATCTATCATCTATCTATCATCTATCAATCAATCTATCTATCTATCTATCATCTATCTATCAATCAATCTATCTATCTATCTATCATTTATCTATCTATCTTCTATCTGTAATCTTTCTTCTCTTAGAGGTAGCACTAACTCGTGTATATTGGAGACCTTATTAATTCCAATCTGTGCAAACAGAATCTTAATACTATTTGTCAAGGCTCATTGGCCTTTCCAGGCCACTATCATCTTTGGCGGTTTTATACCTAACAATTCTGCCAGCTGAAGTTTGATTGCAGGTGAGTTTCCAAGGTAGGCACTGAATTTTCTGAACTGAACTATGGTCACAGATACATAGACTATCAGTAGGCCTTGACCTTGGTTGCTCCTTAGGATTGATTTGAGAACTTAAAACTGATTTTGCACAATTCTGTTTTAGATGATCAGATGGGTTCTGGTCACCAGCATTTTAAAAATGCTTGTTTGGTGATTCCAATGTGCAGCCAAGTCTAAGAACCAGTGCTGGGCAGGGAAGGGACCTGAGCACCCCAGTGCTGTCCCATGATTCTTATTGCCTCTGAGGTGATTTATTAGATTTTTGGGTCTAATATTGCATAAGGTTTCAATGCATATTGGTCTTCTCCCAAACAATTGCTTTTTAGATCTTTACCTCTGAACTCTGCACAGGAAGCTGCTATCACAAAGTTAGTAAATGACAAGGATTAAGCAAGAACAGTGTTTTGCTTTGGCTTACCCAGGGATTCCTCCAGATTCGAGCTTGTTAGCAATATCCACGTCCCAAGACCAGACGTCAAACTGCCACTTCCTCAGGCCCAACACGCCACATAGCACTGAGCCCGAGTGGATTCCTATCCGCATGTCAACATCATGCTTCGTCCTTGACCGCACATACCTGTTGACATAGGTGAAGGGGAGACATACTCTTAATATTAAAGTGAATATGTTGGGCCCCTGGTGCCAATCCCAGGTTTTCCTCCTCCATAAATTCATCCCAGGCTCTTTCTAGTGCCACCTCTCCCTGTGACGCCCTTTAGTTTCTTTGGTAACTGGATGAGTTCTCTTCCTCCTCTGAACATGCCTAACCTATCATTTGTACTTTTAAGTGCTTTTTTTCTTTTCTTTTTTTTTTTTTTTGTGGTGCTGGGGGTTGAACCCAGGGCCTGTGCAAGCACTCTACCAACTGAGCTATATCCCTAGCCTTAAGTGCTCTTATGAACCTCTCAAACCTACTTTGCAACCCTGTCTCAGGGAATCGCACCTGTACCTTTTCCTCCTGATAGCAAATACACCTGGGGTAGATCATTGTTCTGCCCTTTATTGAATATTCCATTTCCAAACAAAATTTTTATTGTTTTCTTCTTGTTCATTCTTCTGTGATCATTCATTTTTTTGTTAGCTTGCCTCTTTCTTCCTTTTTTATTGTTTTATTTGTTCTAATTTGTTGTGCATGCCAGTAGAATGTATTTATACCTTTTGATAGATCATAATATATGGAGTGTAATCTCTCATTTTTCTGATTATACATGTTGTAGGATCACATCAGTCATGCTTATTTAGGCCACAAAGATGCCTCAGACTGGGATCCCTGCCTCAGCCTGATCTCTTTGATTCCAGGTGTACATGATTACCTTGTAAACATGAATGTGACCTCATGACTCCATCTCTTCCTGATTAAAAATCTTCACTGACCTCTTACTCCCTAGAGCAGTGGTGGAGACTGCTCACATTGTAGGACCCACTAAGGTCACCCATGGAAATGAAGGAAGAAAAGGTTAAACTTCCCTTCACAGCTTTCTTTTAACTTTGCGAAAGCTTTACTAAACTTTGACCTTAGCAACCTTACAGGGTCCATGCTGAGGTGACCTCTGTAAGAATAGAGGCATATTGAGAAGGGGACTCCATGCACCATGGAGGACCTCCTCCAGGCTCCTATGGCCTTCTGTACTTCCAGAGCATTTGAAACAATGTTAGTATATGGTTAGAAGTTGAAATAGAATGGCACAAAAAGTACACTGGTTATTTTACTTCAAAATGCTTAAAAAAGATGTCAAACTTATGATATCTCTTTTTCTTTGACAAAAAGATAAATTTTCCAAATTTGCTAACTTCTATGATAATGAGTTACCATTAATATTCCCTTTAGCAAATATCTGAAAAAAAATCACTTGCTTAAGTTATTTCTTCAAACTCATGATGGCAGTTAAGAATGCATGAGAAAGTAACCAGTTTTCAACATAAATTGATGCTCTGAAGAGAGCACTTTAAGAATGGACATTTGGAAATGTTCCCATGTTTATAGGAATCCTGTTTTCAAATTGTTATATCATCTATCAAAATTCTCAGAGCTGCTCGTCTATTAGCCTATTGAAAAAATATTTCAAATGAGAGATTTGTTTAAGTTTAAGGGTATTTGTTAAGAATATAAAAGTGTAATTGCCTTGTAAGGAGTTTATAAGAATAACTGACAGATGTCAAGGGAGAAGAAAATTCTCCAGCAAGACTTACCCAGCACTTTGGTGTAAGTGATTAGTGCCCCAAGAGTTAGGCTGCAAGTCTTACCCAAGATCTGCTATCTTTATAATATATGTGCATATATGTTAAGCTCTGAGAGGCATGAAAGCCAGTATAGAAATAAATTGAAGTTGGAATCTGACCTTTGCACTACTGTATCACAAACTACAGATAGTTCCCAAATTTTGAAAACTTAACAATTTCATGACTTTATGAATGGTACACAAGTGATATGTATCAGTATGGCAAGGTGGAAATCATCCTTTGAATTCTGAATTTCAAACTTTTCCCGGACTAACCATATATGATATGATTATCTCTTGCTAATGGGCAGCAGAACAAGCAGCTGCTCCCTGTCAGACACACAATCGGGAGGGCAAGCTCACAGCTGCGATGCACACCTGTGGTGTTAGGTAGGTCAGATGGACTCTATTACCTTCTCTATTACCTTGACAGGTAAAGATTCTATTAACTTGGTGGTTATGCATTCTATTAATGATAGTTTCAATCTACAATGGGTTTATTGACATGTAATCCCATCACAGGTGGAATATCTGATAAAAATTTTAAAAATAAATTGTTTATTTGACACATTGCTCTCACTAAAAAAATCGGGAATGCATAAAGATTATGTATGTCATTAAATTGAAAGTATTATTTCCTCATTATGCATTAAACCCATATTTCATATATATTTTATGGTTTACATTTTAAGTGTATAAATAGAATAGATAATAAAAAATACAAATAAATTATTACACATTGCACATCTTCATGTAGCTTTATTAATAAAGATAGGGGTACAAAATATTTAGACACCAACGGCCTAAAAGATAAAACTTGAACATTCTCAGGGGCCCACAAAGTGCTCCAAGATCCAGCCCACGCCTCTCTCACTTCTCGTGCACAGGTTCAGCTCTAGCCATGCAGATCACACCACACTGTCTGAGCCCTGGGTCCTTCTCCACTTTCGGGGCCTTGATGTGCCTTCAGTCTGGAATTGTCACTGCTTCTTTCCGTGGAATGAGGCTCCTACTCATGTCTTAGGGTAAAACTTGGGTAAAACATTTGCCAAGCCCTTGCCCTGCCCTCCAGGTCTGGAGTGTGTGCGTTTCAGTCTTCTCATTGCATCTTCAGTGAACAATTTCCGGAGCTGCCTTGTAATCTTCTGTTTCCTCTAAACTGAAAGTGGAGACATTGCAGGACTCCTTCTACGCTTCTCCTAACACTGCACTAATTCTGACTCTTGGCATAGACTCATTAAATGTTTTTTTTTCTTTTTTTTTGCTTTGTTTTTTGATGGTACTGGAGGTTGAACCCAGGGCCTCACATATACTTGGCAAATGGTGTATTGCTGAGCTACATCCCCATCTCTCATAAATGCTTATTGAGTGGGTGGATGGATATGTGCCCAACACTCTTTATTCATGTCCCCATATATCCAAGCTCTTTGATAAAATGTATAAGTCCCTTGAAGGCCATATTCCAGTATGTTATGGTTTGGATGTGAGACAATGCAAGAAGATTTAGAGGAGAAATGATTGAGTTATGGGAGCCTAAAATCAATCAGTGAATTAATCCCCTGATGGGATTAATTGAGTGCTAACTGAAAGCAGGTTGTTTGTGGTTGGAGGAGGTGGGTCCCTGGGGGCATGCCTTTGGGGTAGATGTTTTGATTCTGGCAAGTGGAGTCTTTCTCTGCTTCCTGATCATCAGGTGAGTTGTTGCCCTCTTCTGCACTCTTCCACCATGATGCTCGGCCTCACCTCCAGCCCTGAGAAATGGATTCAATTGTCTGGACTGAGACCTCAGTGAGCCCCTAACTAAACTTCTCCTCCTCTAAAATTGTTCTTGTTTGGCCACGGCAGCAAGAGAGTTGGCTAAAACATGGTAGGCACCGTATTCGTATCTCTCACAACCTGCAACAACATGCCTTTCTTACAGTAAGGGCTTAAAAACATGAACCCTTTGCCCCATTAAAAAATTTTAAAAAGAAAACAATGAATGATTCCACGTGCTAAACTGAATCTTTGCATTCTCCGTTACTAGCAAGTTGAACAATAATGGAAATTTATTCAAACAGGAAAGCAAAGTTGAAGTGAATCGAGAATAGGGAAATACTGAAATTATTAGAATGGCAAGCCATGAACATTAGAAAGAGTGATCATAGCTAAAGATGGGTGATTTTGGTCCAGAGGAAGTTCCTAGTCTCTGAGTCATTGTTTTAACTTTAACTCCTAAGAAGGATATGGCACTCTTTATCCATTGAAAATGAAAACAGCAGGAGAATTTGGAAAAAAATGTAACAAAGCAAGAGAAGAAATAGCACCCAGCACTTGAGAGATGCCTGTGGGTGTCTGATGTTCACCTAAAGATGTTCTGTGAAGCAGACGGTTGACAGTGGTCACTCGCACTGTCCATTGACTATGTCCAGTATTACAGTATCCAATTATATAGCAGGATTGCACGTTCCTGAATATCCAATGCTATTTTTCACCAATGAAAGGCAAGCAGAAGTGTTGTGAGTTGTTTCCAGACAGGAGCTCTAAGAGCTTGATCTACGGCCCTCCCCGCCCCACCCCATCTGGCATGAGTCATGGAGCTTTTAGAAGCAGCTCTGTTAACCCAGACCCTGACCATCCCCCCACCATCCCATAGCGGACATGAAATATGAGTGAAAAAATATTTACCATTTTAAGATACTGAGATTTTCAGGGATGTTCGTTACTTCAGCATAGCCTGGAGTTCCCTCAGGAATGAAATATTCAATCTGAATGTACATCTTTTTTGTCACCTGATTGTCACCGTGGTGCAAGTGTTAATATCATGTACCATAAAGTCAGATTACTGAGTTTGTGTCTTACTCTGTCACTCGCTGGCTGCATGACCTTAAGATGCTACATTTTCTGCATCTATAAGATGTTAATAATAACAATGTCAAAATTACGTGAATGGACATACGTAGAGAGTTTGTAACCGTACCTGGCAGAGAAGGAGGACTACTTGGTTGTCGACTATGTATGAAGAGATTGCACTTAAAAATTCAACAGATTTTCCGTGGCCTGGGAAGCAGGATTCTAGGCCTAAAAGTGCCCTGTTTAAACACAACACTGCCTCTGTAGGGTGCCTGGCCTGAGATTCTGGGAAAATGGCTTAATCTGACCCTGAGCTTCCGTCAATAGTAAAGGAAGGCTCTACCTGATTGCTTCACTACAAGATCTGTCGTGAGCCCCAGAGGAGATAATGGATGTTAAAGTGCTTTGCCAACTAATTGTGAGGGACTGTTAAACAGTGCACTGTGCTAATGTCATTAGATAATTAACACTATACAGGGAATGCACTGGAGCATCTTAATGAAAAGAAATTTATTTTTTATTTCCTTCTATGAAATGAAAATCATAATGAGAAGACAAAAATGTCTTTACTGCACTGTTTTCTTTCTTTTGCTATATCTGGGATTTGACTTAAATAAAAAATAAGATTAAAACTAGGTAGAAGCAGTGAATAGTGTACAGAAATGATTCCCTTTTGGAAGGGCTACCCCATGGTTGCCAAGAAAACCATAAAGAGTGTTTCTAGATAGGTTCTTGAAGAGAGAGACTTTGTGAACATTCTTAAAACTAAAATGGAGGTAGATCTGCTCTGAGGGACAAGTCTTGTTCAATTCGTCCAGAGAAGAGCCCCAGGGAGGTTTTGTTGTGCCCATCCATACATGGAGAAGAGAAAATGATCATCCATCACCAGCAGTGGAAGATCATTTCTCTCTTCCCCATACACTCTGAGGATCTTGAGGGCAGAACCTTTCATTTCCACTACGTATCTCTCGGCACAGGGGCATAATCAGTGCTCCAGAGTTTATTGGATTAACAGACAAAGCTCAAAGGCTGTCTTACTCCACAGCCCGGAGGCTGTCTCAAGATGGAGCTGAGTCCAGAGGAAACGATTAGTCAGGCAGAGGGGTGACCCTCCAAACTTCTCCCCCAAGAAGAGCAGCCCCTCCCTATTCCTAATGGCTGGATTCCACTTCTGATGTTTTAAAATCAAAATACTTTTCATTGCCATTAATATAATTGGGTAGATCTGGGGTCAAAAATGCAACTATTAACAAGCAAAAGATGGAAGACATTACTGCCTTTAATTGACCTATTAAGGAGGAATGTTGCAGTTATACAGAAAAAGAAAAGAACTTTAGAATTTTTCTTTCAACTTAAATGCTTCAAATGGCCTTAACAAACTATAAAACAATCCGTAGAAATTGCTGGAGAAATGACACGAAGCATCTTCCAATAATAGTCATCGATTTGTAAATTGAACCCTTTCCACTGTTTATCAATGGGTGAGTAAGGAGTCTACCTTCAGAAGAGTAGGAGTCTGGTACTGTGTGATGAAGAACACCCAACTCCTCAGCTTCAGAATCGGAGCCCAGAATTCTAATGCTGATCCTACTACTTGCTGGCTGTGGGAGCTGGAGTGGACCAGTGTGGGCATTTCCCTAACTCCACCAAGAGGTATAGAAGCTGCACCAAAGCAGGCCTGGAACTGATGTTGGGCTTCTCCACTTTCCGCTGCCTGAGGCTCAGAGTCTCCATTTTCTCAGGTGTAACAGGGAAGAGGCCTTTTCCTGTGCAGGTTGTTAGAATGGTTGATAAAAAACTTGGAATGGACCCACCATTTGACCCAGCTATCCCACTCCTTGGTTTATACCCAAAGGAATTAAAATCAGCACACTACAGTGATGCAGCCACATCAATGTTCATAGCTGCTCAATTCACAATAGCTAGATTGTGGAACCAACCTAGATGCCCTTCAATTGATAAATGGATAAAGAAACTGTGGTATATATACACAATGGAATATCACTCAGCCATAAAGAAGAATAAAATTATGGCATTTTCTGGTAAATAGATGCAGTTGGAGAATATCATGCTAAGTGAAATAAGCCAAGCCTAAAACACCCAAAGGCTGAATGTTTTCTCTGATAAGTGGATGATGATACATAATGGGGGCCAGGGATAGGGGGGGACAAGAGAAGAATGGAGAAACTTTGGATGGTGTAGAGGAAAATGGGGCAGGATGGGGTGGGGGAAGGAGAGATAGCAGACCGAGACAGACAGTATTACCCTATGTGTGTGTGTGTGTGTGTGTATTTATATATATATATATACATATATATATGTATATATATATATAAAATTACATGAATGGTGTGAATCTACATTGTGTACAATCATAGAAATGAAAGGTTGTACCCCATTTGTGTACCAAAAAAAAAAAAAAAATGTAAGGAAAGCACTTAGCTTGATAGTAACTCTGACTGATTTCTGTTAGTAGTAATGACTTTCAATGACCAAGCTTGGATCAGGCCAATGAAAAAGCTGTGAACTGATGACTCTACCTACACTTTCCTGCTGAAACTGTGCCCGCATCATTTTATTTACAGCAAAATAGCTGTTAGCTTGTCACTGGGCAGCTGTCAGGCATAAAGTGGTTCAAACCGAATGAACGAACTCATAATGAGGTCAGAATTCATTGGTCCGCAGTAAACTGGCAGAAATCATGCCTTTGGATATTCTAGAGAAAGAGGGAAGGCAAGGGAGAGAGTTTGGGAGTTCAACTCTGTTTGCAGGGTGTTCTGAGCAGAAGTGGGCTCTTCACAATCACCCTTTGTGTCTTCGCCAGCACCATTTCACCAATGAGGGCCCTGAGTCACAAGAAGTGCACTGCTTTAGGTGGAATAGCTGGAATCTCACCCATGAGTGTGAGTCTCATCAAGAAGTCCATTTCTACTGACCCTACCTGGCTTCTTCTGAAAAGAAGTAAAAAAGAGTATGGACGATTAGGATCCAAGCTGGCTAAGACCAATATATGGATGAGAGTCTCTACAGCTTACTCTCCAACACCGTGGGCTTATCTCAGGCTCCTTTTCTACAGTGCCTGAGTGTGCTTTAGGTGGAATAGCTGGAATCTCACCCAGGAGTCACAGAGGGTGGGGCTGTCAGCGGTGGCCTTGCAGCCCGACTGGCCACCAACCCTGATCCATTCTGTGGTCTTGATTGCATTTCAACATCAGATTCTGCCTTACAAAACCGGCTCATCAGCTTCTTCAAAGTTGAAAGCCACAAGTTGTTGAATTGTCAACAAGAATTTTTTATCCTAACAGAGAAGTCACAATTTCACAAAGTGTTTCAGGGTCTCCTTATGACACCATGAGTTGGAAAAGTAGAGGCCTGGGTTTTACACTTCCATTTTATAGGAAGCAGGGTCTGAGCGAGTGAAGCTCCTCTGTCTCCTCTGTGGGGGGCCTTGCACCTCCATGATCCTGTCTCTTCCTCACAATCCCTCTGCCTAGACATGCGGCTCACCCATCCACCCACTCCACAAGGGTCAGAAGACCTCTGCAGTCATGAGCCATGCACCAAATAGACAAGCCATTTTGTTTATTCATGGAACTTACACCGGGTGCTTTATTCTCACTCTACAGCCAAGGATGGACGATAGAACTCTGAGAGGTCAAGTCACTTGTCCAAGGTCACACAGGTAACTGGGCTCCACATGTGTGCATGATCCAGACCCTAACCTGGACGTTGTTTGGACACTTCACCTCAGTATGCACTCCCTTCAGCATGAAATTGCTTGTGGGTGAGGACAGTGACAGGGAAGGAGGTGTTTCCATATCAATCAAAATGGGTGGAACCGGTGAGAGAAAACTGAGAGCACCGGTCCAGCTCCCCTCATCCCTTGTTGCTCTTGGGTGCACGTAGCCCCAAATCTTAGAGGAACACTGAGACTGAATGGGGGTAGCCATGCACCAAGTCAGCATGTGCTTGTTGAACCAGGTCAGGAAACCGGGGTGCTCTGGATATTTAACAATTCCTCCCCTGAAATGTCAGTGGGGGAGCTTGGGCAGTAGGGTGAGCATGTGAAGATTTTTACTTGCTATCAGTAAAAATGAGCCTCATTTGGTGATAAAAATGTGTATGTGAACTTAGAACTACATGAGGGATGTAACTTGCAAAATTATTTTAAGGAGTTGGAACAAAAAAGTTGCATATCATTGTCTCAGCCAACCAGAATCAGGCTCTTCCATTAGACAGTTTGGACCCACTGCTACAGAGAGCGAGCATCACAATGCATGCTTCTCACACAGGAGTCCTTTGGGGGTTCTGCAAAGAGAGTTCCTGTTTAAACAAGACTCCCGGGGGGGCCTCCCGGTTTTGCACCTGAACTGGGAAGCTGATTTCACCTGAATCCCATCTTGGCCTCTCCCTAGTTCCTAGGATGAGCAGGCACTCAGTGGTTCCTGGACGGCATACAGAGGATGGGGTCCTGGGCAAAGATTCATGCGTGCATTGTTTAATTTAACCCACGCGTGGACATACGCTAGATGATGTAGGCTGTGGCAGGCTACATCAGGGCCAGCTGTAGGCACACAGATGCAGAGGGAGCTCGAACACGGCTTTGATTGTCAGCAAGAGTTTCCTTGTACATCACAGGGTTCGTCTCTGAGTACTGAGGTGGCCTCTCTCCCACCCCACAGAAAAGTGAGTGCAATCTCCAGGGTGAGGCCCGGTGCGATAAGTGTTGTGCTGCTAAATATCTCACAGCTGTTCTCTGGGGAAGAACGATTTGTAACGTATGTCTATTACTGTGGTGGAAACTCCTCTCCTGATCAGTTTCAAGCCTCCAACTTGACATTCACTGGCTTGTTAAAATCCTTGCAAGTTTTATAATTGGCCCTTGTAAGCAGAAGGGCCTCAGTACATCCACCACTTTTTAAAGCTCATGACTTGGAGGGTGTCTCCCTCTGTGTGGGCAGCAGAACCGCAGCCACACACCTGGGGCAGTGTGTGGAACAGAGGTGGACAGCACAGGCCCGTCCACTTCCTGTGTGGTTAGCCTTGTCCCTTTGGGCCCTGCTTGTTTTGGGTGGAGCTGCGAGCTGAAGATGCACCAAGTCATGTCAATATTCAAACATAGCCCTTGTGGCCTGGCCTCCCATGTCATTGCTCCCATCTCTCAGAGGAGGAAACGGAGATGTGACCAGTGAAGGATTTGTGGGAGTAGAATGTGAACCAAGTTCTCCTAAATTCTGAATGTTAAGTGCTTCCTTTATGCCACATGGCCTCTCACCAGAGACGTCCCTGAGTGACTGAGCTTGAGGTATCCTGAGAGGAGTGAGGAGCAGGAGGACAGTGTTCCAGGCACACTGGGAAGAGCTTTAGGGTGAGATTACACACAGGCCCAAGGTCATTAATGGAATCCAGCTCCATCCAAGGTGGGGCTCTTGACTTTTAAAAGAAAGACAACCCCAGTCGTGTTGGAGTCCTCCACTCACGAACCTCCAAAAGCCCCCCACATAGCCAATGATGGGCAAATGATCTTGACAGCTGCCCAAACTCATCTCCATGTGTTCTAACTCTGCCCTTTTATAGACAATGCCTGAGGGAGGGACGAACACTCATGGTTAACTTGACTTGGCCATGATATCCAGTTATTTGGTTAAATACTAGTCTAGATTTCGTTGTGAATTTTTTTTTTTTAAGGTAAGATGAACATTTAACTCTGATATAGAAGATCATCCTCCACAGTGTGGGTGAGCCTCACCCAATCAGTTGAGGACCTACAGAGAGAAAATACTGGTGCCCACCAAGGAAGATGGAATTCTGACTCCAGATTGTTTTGGGCTCAGGCTGCAACATCCACTTGTCCCTGGTTCTCCAACCTGCCCCTTTCGGACTTGGCAGCATCACCAGTCACAAGAACTGATTTCTTCAAATAGGTTTGTCTCTACAGGAGGGCATCACTTAATGATGGGGATATGTTCTGCCGAATGCACCATTAGGTCATTTCATTATTATGTTAATGTCATGTGGTGTGCTTAGGCTACTAGGTGATCCAGTCTTAGGGGACCAAGTTGTACTGGTGGCTCTTTGTTGAGCAACAACTTGTCATTGTGACTGGGTATAGACACACACCTTGCTTGTGCTGTTTCTCAAGAACATTAACACACCCTCCTACACAGCTCTCCTGTTGGTTTCTTTCTTTCTTTCTTTCTTTCTTTCTTTCTTTCTTTCTTTCTTTCTTTCTTTTTTTGGTACTTGGGATTGAACCCAGGGGCACTCCACCACTGAGCCACATCCCCAGCCCTATTTTGTATTTTATTTAGAGACAGGGTCTCACTGAGTTGCTTAAGGTCTCTCTAAGTTGCTGAGGCTGGCTTTGAACTCTCGATCCTCCTGCCTCAGCCTCCCAATTACTTGGATTACAGGCATGCGCCACCGCGCCCCGCTCCTGTTGGTTTCTTTTCCTTTTTGAAATAACATTTTCTTTTCTATTTTTATCATCTATACATGATTGATTCTGAAAATTTGAAAATTTAGACAAGAGTGAAGAAGAGAATTAAAACCATCTGTTTCCGACCACAGAGCTCAATGCCCTTATCCCGTTGTATAAAAATAGATTTTGTAAAAACCTGAGTTTGCCCTAAATAGGTGTGTGTGTGCTTTCTACCATGTTTGCATCTTTAAAATCCCAAACACTTCCTTACGCCATGCAACGTGAACTCTGCTGTCTGATGCTTACCTATTTTTCTATTTTGAAGATATGTCAGAATTTACCTAACCATTTCCTTATCCTAGGACATTTTATGAAGTCTGAAGAGCATGGCAGGGTCTGTGTCTCCTACTTCCAAGCCACGTGTCATTGGTCAGAAGTTGTGTTTTTTTTTTTTTTTTTATTCTTATCATAGTTCTTGTTTCATATGAAAACTGGGAAAAAAATGATAGTTTTTCCCTCCCAAGCCTGATAGCATTAAGGAAGACAGGAACATTACCTGTTATAGTGCTTGATAATGTGAACATTCAACGAATATTGACTTTATTGCCTCTTATTTATAAATATCACTGGAAACTGCTCTGGCTGCTGCGTCTTTGAGAGGAGTTGAAACTGCTGAATGCATATTGGGTGACATTTTGGAACAGGAGGAGAAAGGGGGATTTAGAGGGAGAGAAGGTAAACAGTGATGGAGACGAGAGAGAGAGGAAGGGAGGGGAGGCAGAGGTGGAGAGAAGGAAAGAGAAAGAGTTCAAGCAAGGAGAGAAAGAGAAAGGAAGTGTGTTAGGAGAAAAGCAAGACAATCCCTGTCCTCCGGTCCTTGTCCTGCCACTTTGCTGGCTGGGGCAACCGTGCCACGGGGCTTAGGGCTTTAGTTCTAATGAACTGCTGGGGAAAAGCCAGTCCCTACTTGGCATTCCGGTGCCGTCACTGTGACTTTTTAGCAATTGCACTGAAAAGACTCAGCTCTGCAATTTTCATTTAGATTCATCAAGGACACAATTTCCATTTAGATTCATCCAGGACACTTTTTAGACATCATTAATAAAGATATTACATACAACAGAGCACAGCATCAGCTCTGACATCTTCTCAGCGATCAAGACTCCCCAAAATAGACCCCGGGTGTGTGAAGAGAGGCCACCTGGAGTCACTTTTCAATCTATGCAATAGAGACTATTACCTAAGCCTATTTTAATTAATTTAATTTATGAACAGACATGCATGAGATGGCATTAAATGCTTCATTAGAAAGAAGGTTACATGCTGTCTCTTTTTTGTCATTCATTTAGCTAATATGCTTCTAAAATCAAGTAGTTTTAGTGGAATGAATTTTCTCTGCAGTTCTTTTGATTAGGGCTTATTATCTTATTATTTTGGGATATTTACTGACTTCTTGCTCTGTCACTATCAGTTCTGCGAATTTATTAGGGTTGCATGTGGGGTCTTCTAAGCTGTAGGTGGATTGTTCGGGTATTGATTGACTGATTTCTGGTATCAGGATCAATTGCATAAGTCTAGAACTGGGAGGTGGAATACTATAATGGCTTGGACACATGGCTTCAGTTCCAGATTGGCAGCCTCATGCCACCACTGACTAGTTATGTGATTATAGGCAATTACAAGACCTCTGAAAGCTCTTGTTTCCTCTTGGGTAAAGTAGGAACTTTTCTAGAGCTTCTATTGGTCAGAATACACCTGTCCAGCTAGCTGTACTGGCTATGGCTAATACCCATTTTGATTGGCAGCTCTTGCCCATTCTGTTTAATCCATGTGGTAGTCATGCTTACTGTTTCAATACTTTGCCTACTACCCTTGCCCATCTTCTAGAATTTTGAGGATTTAAGGAGTTAACACATTCAAAACATCTAGCTCAATGCTTGGCAAATAGTAAGTGTTCAATAAAGTCAAGCTACTATCATTATTTTAGTAGTAGAGAAAAGAAGGCATGATAAAGGAATACATTTCTGTGATTTAAATGAGTCAAATTTTCCAGTAGCCAAACTTGGCCCTACTAGCAAGATTCTATTAAAATACTTTCACGACCATTGCATGCATGTTGCATATTTGGATTTCCAAAGGAACACTCTGAAGCTGGGATCTTACATCTCCATTTTACAGAAGTGGCCATGGAGGCTCTACCTTAAGCCACCCATCCAGAGCACAGGCTTAGTAACAGGGGGAGGCAGGGAACAGCCCAGGTCTGCTGCTGCAGGTCAGGGGCTCCCTGCTTCACACAGCATGTCCCCTTCAATCACTTTATGGTACAGCAGTCATTCCTTCAGGGACCATTTGCCATGATCACATCCAGCAACAAACTGTACCTCTAATAAAGTGGACTCGTGACCAAAGTACTGTCAACTGAAAAGCAAGGTCGACGTCATGATAGACATTTGCTTTAGCTAGAATTCCTGGGTTGCCTGTTGTCTCTTGGACTAGTGACTGGGTCACCGTTTTGAAGCGTCATCATCCTTTCTTATTTTTTAGCTACTCCCCTATTTCAGGTCCTTCCTTCTCTCTCCCTAAATTGTTCCAAAAATTTCTCCCAACCAGTTTCCTTCCCCTCGGCTTCTGCTTCCTCTCATCCTGTGTCAACTGCGGAACTCTCCACCTCCACAGATGCCTTGCTGAGGTTCACACTGGACTCCATCACTGTCCTACTCAAGTGTCAGTGACTTCACATTACCTGTGGGACAAGCCCCGGCATTTCTTACCCTAACTCTGTTGCCTGAATTCAGAATTGTAGTAATCAACAAGGCCTGCTGCATTGCTTATCTCTCTCTCTCTCTCTCTCACACACACACACACACACACACACCATGCCTGCACACATGCTTACACAGAGTACACATACCTGCACACTTGCATATGCAGGACATGTGTACACAATTCATACACATGTACAAACATACATACACATGTGCACACGCATATGCACATGCACACAAACATATACATACATGCCACTGTGCACACGTTTGGGCATACAATGCATACATTCACATTTATACACATGTGCACACATAGAAACACATGTGTGCACTTATGCACACATAGTATATTGCACACCTGTACATACATCTGTACATATGTACATGCATGCATATACACTTGTAACACACATACACGCGTGACTTTTACCATTCCTAACTGCTAGGAGGGCTCATTTGTCATCCCTTTGCTTGCAGGGGAAACAACTTTGGTTCTTGGTCAAAAGAGCTACTGTGTGGACACCTCAGAGAAAGACAACTGGCAGGGAAAGTGGTCTCCCTCAGGCTCATGCTCTTCATCATCTGTACTCTTTCCTACTTGGTACTTTTAAAATTTCTACTTTACATTGGCAGACAAAATCGTATCTACTACCTGTGTATGCCATGGGGTTTTGGAGGACCGGTACGTGTGGAGTATATCTAACTAGCAGGGGTTCTCCTCACATAGTTACCGTCGTTTTGTGATGAGCACACTCAGTCGCTGGCTTAGCATGCTTCAAGAAGGCAGTACACAATCAACTATCACCGCAGTGTCCTACAGAGATCCCTGGCACCTTTTCCTCCAGGCTAACTGAAATTTTCTACCCCTTGACCAGCTCCTCCCAGCCTCCTTCCTCTCCTCATCAGCTCAGCACCTGGGAGCCACCATTGTACTCTCAACTGCGATGAGAGGCTTAGATTCCACAGATGAGTGACATCATGCAGCAGTTGTCTCTCTGCGGCTGGTTTATTTCACTTAACGTCATGTCCTCCAGGATTTTCCATGTTATTTCAAATGAAAGGATTTCCTTCTTTTTAGGACAGAAGAGTAATTCAGTGTGTGTATATGTGTGTGTGTGCGTGTGTGTGTGTGTGTGTGTGTGTGTGAAATTTTCCTTATCCATTCATTCGTTGATAGTGGATTCCATAAATTGGCTAGTGTGAGAAATGCCACCATCAGCCTGAGAGTGTGAATTTGTATTCTGTACGCTGATTTCATCTCTTTGGGATATATACTCAGAAGTAGGATTGCTAGATCACATGGCAGTTTTATTTTTAATTTCTGAGGAAATTCCATGCTGTTTTCCATGAATTTACTTTTCTACAAACAGTAGCAAGAATTCCCTTTAGTCCACATCCTTGCCAGCGTTGTTATTTTGTGGTTCTTTTGAGAATAAGCCGTTTTGTTAGGTGTGAGAGTACATTTCATTGTGGCTTTAATTTGTATCTCTCTGATTATTAGAGGTGAAGGTTTTTCATATGCGTGTTGGTCATTTGTGTGGCATGTTTTGAGGAATGTGCTTTCAGTCTGCCCATTTTTAAAAATTGACGTGTATTAATTGTACATATCACTGGATTCAGTGTGATATTTCCTTCCATGCATGTGTATGAGCGGATCAGATCTAGCTCCCTTTTTCTACACCCTCTATCCCCCACTTCCTTCCAATCCCTAGTAGTTTCTACTTTCAGGGTGATTATTTTAGCTTCCACATAAGGGATAAAACATCTTTCTGCATCTGTTTTCTCCCCATTTTTAAATTGTATTTTTTATTTTCTTGTTGTGGAGCTGTTTGAGTTCCTTACATATTTTGAATATTAACTCCTTATCATTGTGTAGGATGTCTTGTCACTCTGTGGATAATTTCCTTTGCCGGGAAGATGTTTTTTAGTTTGATGCAACCCCACTTGCCAACTTTTGCTTTTTTTGCCTGTGTTTTTGGACATAGATAAAAAAATTCATTGCCCAGACCAATGTGATGGAGTTTCTAAAAGTTTCATAGTCTTGGATTTAAGTCTTTAAGGCATTTTGAGTTGATTTTCATATGTGGTATGAGAAAAGGTTCTAATTTTATTTTTCTGCATGTGAATATAGTCTTCCCACTACCATTTACTGAAGTCTATCTTTCCTTCATTGTGGGTATTTTGGGCCTTCTTTATTGGAAATCACTTGGCAATAGATGCATGGATTTATTTCTACACTGTTCTGTTCCATTTGTCTGTAGGTCTGCTTCTATGTTAGAATGCATGCTATTTTTTCCTATAGTTTAGTAGTATCTTTTGAGGTCAAATAATGTGATACCTCCATTTCCATTCTTGTTGCCCAAATTGCTCTGGCTTTTCAGAGAGTTTTTTGTTCCATCTGAATTTGAAGATTTTTTTTTTGAAAATATCATTGGTGTTTCATTAGAGATTGCATTCAATCTGTACATTGCTTTGATTGTATCGACATTTAAATAATACTAAATTCCCTAATCCCTGAACATGAGATATCTACTTATTTTATGTATTATTCAATTTATTTCATCTATGTTTTATAGTTGTCATGTCAGGATTTTTTTTAATCTCCTTGGTTAAATTTATTCATAAGCATTTCAATAGCACATAGCTATTGCAAATGGAGTTGTTTTCTTGATTCACAGTTTCTGCATAGAAATTTTACTGATTTTTTATGTTGACTTTGTATCCTGAAACTTAACTGAATTTATTAGTTCTGATAGTTTTTAAATTCTGTCTTTAGGGCTTGCCACAGGTAAGATAATGTTGTCTATACACAGGGACAATTTAACTTCTTTATTTCCAATTTAATTGCTTTGTAACTGTTATAAAACTAGAAAACAAGTAAGAAAATGGCAGTAGTAAGACCTTGTTTATCAGCATTCATCTTAAATATAAATGTACTAAATTCTCCAAGTAAAAGACGTATAGTGGGAGCTGGGGTTGTAGCTCAGTGGTAGAGCACTTGCCTAGCATGTATGAGGCACTGGGTTTGATTCCCAGCACCACATACAAAATAAATAAAATAAAGGTCCATCAACAACTAAAAAAATTTTAAAAAGACATATAGTGGTTGAATGGATTTAAAAAAGAAGAAAATATCTAATTACGCTGCTTAGAAATAACTCGCATTACCTCTAAGGACATGTAAACTAAAAGTAAAGGAATGGAATAAGATATAACTGAAAGCTCAAAGAAAGCAAAAGTAGCCACACTTACATCAGATAAAATAAACTTTAAATGAAAAACAATGAAATGAGACAATGAAGATCAACCCTCAACTCTTATTTGCATGAGAAAGTAGTTATCTTTATCTGTGAAGGATAATCTTGCTGCATAAAGCAGTTTTGTATTTGTATATATTTAGATCTTCAGTGCTTTGAGCGCAGTATCCCACTTTCCCGGGGCCTACATGGTTTCCAGCTGTCTGCAGTTAGCCCTTCTGAAATTCCCTTATATATTATTTGCTTCTTTTTTCTTGTTGATTTCCAATTTGATCACACTATGTCTTGGGGTAGTCTGACCTGGATTAAGTCTGATTGAAGACTGCTGAGCTTCCTGTGCTTAAATATTTACATCTTTCTGTAGATTTAGAAAGTGTTCTGATACTATTCTGCTATTATTTCTTTAAAGACACTTTCTATTCCTTTGTCTTTCTCTTTTTCATCTTAAATGTCTATGACTTGAAATTTCTTTTTTTGATGTTATTGTATAAATCCTGTAAGAATTTTTTTCTTTTTCTCCCCTGACTGTATAATTTTCAGATAACCTGTTTTTGAATTCCCAATTCCTCTGCCTAATTCTGTGACTGATGTTCTCTGTAGCACTTTTTATTTTGTTCATTGTATTCTTCAACTCCAAGATTTATTGTTTGATTTTTAAAAATTTTAACCCATTATATCCCTTGTTCTAGTCACTTCTTGTTTTCCTCAATTTGTTGAATCATTTATCTGTATATTCTTGAAATTTATTGAGCTTCCCTAAAACAGTGACTTTGAATTCCGTGTCCAGGCATTCCATACATTTCCATTTCTTTAGAGGCAGTCTCTGGCATGGATCTTGTCCATTTTCTTGATTCTGTGGTCTTGTATTAATGCCTGTTGGTTTGAAGAAGTAGGAACCTAACCCCGTGTTCACAGACTACATCATGCATGGTTATGAGGTGTGCTGGGATCCCAGGGATGCTGAGGCCCCCTTGCTGCTGAGAGCTGTGCAGGGTCTGGGGCTTCTGGCATTGGCTCAGAGGTTGAGTTCACCTCACAAGTCTTATATTCGGTCTGGTACAGAGTTGGCACAGAAGCTCAGTCTGTAATATCATTCCATGGAGTTCTTCCCAGTATTATTTCAATGTGGAGTGCCTAGTGTTGAAATTCAAAGCAAAGTCCTTTGCTCTTCTACTTCTATTTATCCCCCCACCCCAAAATACTATATCTTTGTCCCTAATTTGCTGCCTGATGATATGGGAGAGTTGATGCAAGTAATAAAAACTGTTCTTCATGCCCTCTCCAATGCACCTTTTCTTATTATTGTGCTATTACCAGGAATCGTAATCTATCACCTGGTTTCCTTAGTTCTTGTGAAGGCATTTTGATGTGCGGATAGTTGTCCAAATTGATATTTCTATGGATGCATGATTGCTGGAGAGTTCTACTCTACATCTTCTTCTGCCCCTCCTCATTTACCTTGAAATCTGATAATGCCCTGAATAGGAGTAGCGAACCATAACCTTTTCTAATTATGGCTCACTTTCCTGATGCATCTGTGATCAGAGGAAATTTTCTACCACATATTTGTACTAATCAATGAGTAAGGGACCAGGATCATTTTTACTGTTGGTGCAAAAATTACAAATCCTACACAAACAGAGCAACTATTCAAGTTGATGGGGTCTGGTGATAAAAGATCCAAATGCCTTATTTCAACCTCACAGCACTGGCCTCTCATTGTGTTTCTGGACTCTGGGGATTGATGCTGTGATCCTAATTTTTCAAAGAAATGCCAGAAAGTGGGACAGAGATAGCTTCAGAAAATGTGTGGAAAACATCTCATACAGGGATCTGGACAACAAAGAAACAGAATGACCATAGATCCAGAAAACCCAGTCAATAAATGGTTTATTAACATTAGATTTTAATACTTGCAACATAATATTATGCGTTCTAGACTTTATAACGTCTGTCAAGTTTTTCAATTGGAAAAAGTACTTCTGAGCGGAATAAAAAAATTACATTTGTAAGTTACAATTGATTGAAATTATTAACTTTTTGATAAAACTATGTAGCTGGGATTCTCCTTTGCACGTATTAATGTGCAAATATTGTCCACCAACTATATCTTAAACTGCAATCCTTGACAATAAAAGTGGAAACTCTAGAAGTCTGAGCCAATTGCAACCAAGACTTGCCTAAATCCAGAGCTCCTGTTAATTCCTCTGTGCTATGCTTTCTTGCTAACAAGAAGAATTAATGCTGGACCTCAAGTCTCCTACATTATAATCAAGGAGTTGTTTGAGTATTAATAGACTCTGACTCATACAGTTAAAAAATAAGCCACCAAATTGTCTTATCCTAAAGATGGAAAAACAGTACTTAACAAACTAAGAAAAGAAGATGCCCTTGAATTATTTCAACCCATCCAAATTTCACTTTTCTTTTCAACCCCCCAAACTCCAGAGAGGACACCTTGACTTGAACATAAAATAGTCCAGGGGGATAAGGTCCTTTGTAGAAAGAGAAATGATATTACTTTAATTATCCTAAAGCTTTTTGATGATAGGTGTTCATTTCTTTTGCAAAGTCATCTCTGCATCATTTCTTCTGCTTAAGGTCAAGAGACAAACTGTTATGAAAAGTAGAAGTTTAACTACTTAAACTAAATTTTTATGTTGTCACAAATCACAGATTTTCAGAAGTGATAGAGACTTTGGAGATGTCTGGTCTTATTTATTCATTTTATAGGCAATAAATCCAAGCAATAAATAAATCCAGTCTCCCTATGGTCACTAATGGGCAAAGATCCCAAAATTGGTTCATGATTGCATTTCCAGGGCATTACACAATACCTGACTCATGGTGGAGCTCAACAACCTTTCCACAAACTGAACCACAGATTGATAAAGATTCACACAGCTACTTAGTTGTGAAGATCTCCTGTCTTCTGGGTGTCAGTCCCATTGCCCCCTTGAAACCAGTTAGAACATTATCACAATTCATCCTTGCTTTTAGAGAAAGATTTTTCAAGTGTCCAAATGAACAGTTAAGACCATATGCAGCCTTTCCCATTCACCACAGGATGAGTTGGAACCAGAAAGTTCCTCTCTCCACAGTCCTCATGAGAGGCAACTTCTACATGTCTACAGAAGAGAGGAACATGGTGGAGTGGACGCCAAAACCTCTATATTCACCTATCCACTTGGTCTGGGGATATATGATCTTAAGATGAGGTGTTTCTGCCCACGCAAACTCTAATTACTCTCTGGCCACGCTTGTGTGAGGATGTAATATTGAGAGGCCCTGAAATTATTTTGGAAACCTAGAGGAGTGCTAGCAATACTGAGTTCTTGTCCCAAAACTGAACACAGTCTAGTTGTAGAGTCCTCGACCCCAATCATTCCTTCTTCCTTGATTAAATTCCTACTTTCCTACTAAAGCCAAAAGCACTTGCCACATACTTATAACCAATCCTGATTTCAATTTCCTATTGGCTTTCAGATAATGTGCAACCTCTTAACGTTGCTGATAAGGCCCTGTAGGCTCTGGTTGCTCCCAGACTACTGTCCATCTGTCACTACCCTTTCCACTGCAGGCCTCACCAGCTGCCATTGCAACATATCCTGATTCCTCACATGTCTCTCTCTCCACTCTACCATGTCCGTCCTCCAGGATTCTGCTGATACCTACCCACATTTTAGGAAACAGTTTAGACATGTCTACCCTGAAAGCCTTCTCCAACATATCAGATTGAATGAGCTGCTCCTCTTCTATTTCCCCTGAGCACCTGGACTTTGTCACACAGCTTATTATACTGAACTGAAATTATGCATTGCTAATATCTCCACTATGCATTAATCTTTCTGAAGGCAAAGGATATGCTCATCTTGTTCCTTTATCTCTACAAGAACACCCATGGTACTTGTGGCACAATTAATTGAAAGTAAAGTGTAGTTAGAAAATAGTAAAGCTAGCAGATCCATTGGTTCATAGGGAGGACTGATGGGCATGTAGCTTTTGTGAGAGAAGTCACAGGGCTCTGCTTCTCCCCATATACCATGAAATACTACAAAGGATAGATCAAGCACATTGAAGGTCCAGATAATATGGAGGAAATCACAAATTACCTGATGGTTTTAATCATGCTGAGGCCCATTTCAACACAGCAGTGGGCATGGTCCTGGCGGGGCTCAGGAAGTCCAGAGACACAGTAGTAGCAATCTCCCAGGATTTTAATGCGAAGGCAGTGATGCTCCTGAAAGGAACAGAGTGAGAGGGAAATGGATGTGTCAGCAGAAGGATCAGTTCTGCAGAAAGCTGGGGGAAAGGTGTCAGCAGGTTTTGGTGGTCTGTATCTTGGGGTCAAGGGCATCTGCCATTAAAATGTAGTTCTATTATTGCTGTAGGTAGGGTCTGAAAGGTCCCCCAAAGGCTCATGTGTGTGTGTTAAAGGCTTAGTTCCCAGCTTGGTGCTATTGGAGGTGCTGGGAACATTAAGAGGTGGAACCTAGTGGGAGATCTTCCAGCCACTGAGGGGTACACCCTTGAAGGGATAGTGGGGTCCACTGCTTCCTCTTGCTTTGCTTCCCAGCTGCCATGAAGTAAATAGCTGGCTTCACCACGTGCTCCCTGCCATGGGGTGCTGCCTTGCCACAG